>OY821519.1:11319667-11627167 GCA_963682025.1 Cordilura impudica
TATAAAGTGATGGTGTTGCAGACGCTTAACTGTAGAATAGTTAACCAGAAGGTCCTGGGCCAAGCACTCAAAAAATTCAGCTAAGACATTTTCACTATAAACGGGATATGGAAGCTTTCGAACTGAAAGGAACTGAAAAATAAAAGTTTTTTCCACAAAATTTTTTGTGGTTGCTTCTTTTTTTAAAAAGAAACATAAAAAAATCGCCTTTAAGTCCATAGTGCAATGGTTATTTTTCCCATAATTAAACTTTTAAGGCTGCAAGCGGTTTTATTATTTTTATAGTTTTCATTTGAATTTTAAATAATACAAATTAAAATATAACAAACAATTGAAAACCACATCGATCACACAGCTACATTCAGTTTGTTTTTGTAAATATGTTTGATTTTTAAATAAAACAAAATTAAATTGGTTTCCGTTTGTGATTTGTAATCCAAATAAATGATTATTATTCGTTTAACAATAAATAATTTAACAACCCAAGTTTTTATTACAAAAAGTATAAAAAAAGGTTCAGCCAACCTAATATGACACAAATATATAAATAACCATAACAAGAGCAACAACAACAACAAAACCTGAAGTATCACAAAAAGCCACACTTATAATATAAAATTAAACGAATAAAATGAACTGCGACATTAAAGATTTGACAAACTCATACACAAACACGTACATCCTAGACATAAGTACACTTGTATTGTATACTAATGGAATCCTTAACCAAAACAAATAAAATATAAAAGCACAGAGACCTATATAAATTTAATTTACATTCATTCACTTGTTTATAACAAAAAACCTTCGAAAGAGCACTGCGAATTTAGCTGTATATTTTGGATAAAAATTTTCGTGAATGGTTTTTAATTTATGGCAATTAGCGTTTTTGGCGTATTTTTAAATTTCCAAGAATTTAAATTTTTGACTAAGAATATTTGCAATAATTTTTTTATACCCTCCACACACTGCTGTGCAGAGGGTATATATAGTTTTGTCATTCCGTTTGTAACGCAAATAAATATACTGCTGATCCTTATATTAACTCGAGTCGATATAGCGATATATCCGTCTGTCCGTCTGTCTGTTGTATTCACGCTCATTTGTAAAATAAACCATTTGCCTGGGTAAAGTTATAACAATATTATTTTTCATTATTTCGAGCTGGTTGATATTGAAAATAGAGTAAATCGGGCATCATTGTGCCGAGATAGGTCCAAGACACCTCTAAAATTTTTTTTTTTTAATTCACTATGTTTGTCGCAATAATTTAGTATTAAGCAGAGTTCAGAAAAAAAAAACATACACTGAATAAAAAACTCGTACATATATGTAAACAAATATAGCTCAGACCAACAAACACAAATTTTTATTTTCATTTCAATTATGTGTGTTTCTAAATTTTGTACGGTGCCGAACACAATCATGACTGTGTTTCGTTTTAATATTTCGTTATCTACATGAACATTTTTCTATCACGTATTTCTTGTTTCGAACACACATAAACCACACAGATTCGAGTGTAGCTTTATTTTAAGTTCATTTTCTTTGCACGTGTACTGTTAAAAAACAGAACATGTTCTTGAACGCGTGCATATAAAAATTACAACATTATCCACTCGCGATCGTTAAAAAACGAAATTAAATCATAAACAAGACATAAAGTTTCTCTGTTTTCTATTTTATTACTATCTTTTTATTATTTTTTTTTATTATTTATATTTGTTTATAACTGCTAATCAATTAGTTTAGATTTTTTAAATAAATTTGGTTGCAATAATTGTTGTCGTTATTATAGGTGTATTTCAGATTTTTCCGATCGTGAGTGGATAATGTTTTAATTTTTAGATGTACGCGTTGAAGAACATGTTCTGTTTTTTTTTTTAGCAGTACACGTTAAAGAAAACGAACTCAAAATAAAGTTACACTCGAATCTGTGTGGTTTATATGTGTTCAAAACAAAAAATACGTGATAGAAAAATGGTCGTGTAGATAACGGAATATTAAAACGTTAACACAGTCATGATTGTATTCGGCACCGTACAAAATTTAGAAACACACATAATTGATATGAAAATAAAAATATGTGTTGGCTGCTGTAGAACAGAACATTGTGTGTTTGATATGTGTATTTTCTGAACTCTGGTATTAAGTTTATCAAATTACCAAATTGTTGCCTTTTTAAAATGTTTTGTGAATAATAACGTTAAACCAATGTGGAGGGTACGAAAAAGCCGAATTTAACACTAGTTAATTTTTAAAAAACAGCATCTTTTTTCAAACTAAAAAAAATGCCAGAAATGCCAGAAAGTGTGTAATTTTTACCAAACAACATTTAAATTTTTATATGAATAAAATGTAGCTACTTGCTACAATTTCATTATACGCGGCCTGATTTTTTTATTTAAAAATAATTTATGCATTTCCACTTCATTTAATAAATATTGTGATGGTTATTTGATGTAGAATATTGCAAATCCACGCACACAGAAAAAATTTACCAACCGAATTGTTCGAAACTGTAAAAACTGTATTTTCGATTATATCAACATAAATTTAATAGCAGCTAACAATTTACTATTGTAATAAAATATTTACTGTTAAGACAACGGAATTGTAATTATAATCAACTCGAAATTCGTTTGGCAATAAATTCAGTAGCCATAATAAATTGGTTTTTTATGTACGTTTGCTATATTTTTTTCTGCTGGAAATGTTTGTTTTCAGATTTCTATTGAAAATGAAAGCAGTTGACATAACCGACAGATGTAAAAAATTGTATATAAAATGGATTATTTTTATAGTAAAACAAATTAAAATTTCTCTATTGGACCCAACAATTGTTTTTAAGAAAAAATTTTAATTAAAGTAAAAGTAAAACTAAAAAATTATAGTCGGTCTAGACTAGTGATGAAAAAATTCCTTATTTGCCCTACATCCACCTTTTTCTCCCCACATTTTTCCCCTACACTACTTTTTTAAATGTTGCAAAAAAATAAAATTTTATTTTTAATTTATAGATTTTCAATTTCAATAATGCAAAAATAAATAAAAACGAAGAAAAATAATACAAAAAGTAAGATAGAATAGCATAAGAATAGCATCAGAACAACATCAAAACAACATAAAAAACTAACAGGATATTATACAAAAATTGTTTTTACTATTCTGTATAATTCATCTTTTTGATATGACTAGATATGCATTTAAAATTTACATAATGTCTTAAATCCGCTTGCAAATGAGATCTTATAATGCAAACAGAATTTTGGTTTTTGATTTTAAAAGATTTTTTTTTAAGAAAGTGGTTATGAGCATGTATACTTAGATCTGATTTATCGCAATTTAATATTTTTAATATAAAGTCATCATCTTTGACCTGTTCCAGCCATCCCATTAGCTTCTCATCACTCAACCAACTTGAGCAAAATCGTTGTTTTCTGTATTTCTTTGATATGTTTTCAGCATCATCGAAAAATGAATCGGACATGTCTCTAAAGTAAATTATGTTAAAATTTATAATATTTTATTGTTATTTTTATTTACAAACTTACACACAGAAAAAATATTAGCTGGAAATCGGTTACCACCAGAAAAATTTATTAAGATAAAACGAATTTTTGTAGTTATTATTTAATATTTTAAAACACAACAGATTTTCTTCAACAACTAAAATATGAACATAAGCGTTCTATAATTAAGGTACCTTTAACTATAAAACTAGTTCCGTTTACCAATCAAGGTCCTTAAATAAATTATTGAACTAATTTAATTGAGGCAACTTCATTAAATGAAGAATATTATACTTCAGTCCTAAATATTTTTGATAGCAACTACAACTCCTATTAGAACAAACTGAAACCGATATTATAACAAAATATTGGTAAAAATCCTATAAATAAATTCTGTATTAAGAATTATTTTTTGGTTATAGTAACAGAAAACCAAATATTGGTATTTGGAAGCAAAAGAGAACAGCATGAATCAAATTCTATTATAAACACCAAAGAATATAAAAATATGTTTAAGCAGACTGAGTTTTTGATTTATTTGTCATTATTTAAACTTTTTCTTTTAACTCATACTCTCTGTCTGTCTGTCGTGAGTGGACCCCATTCCCCCTCATCCAATTGATCTGAAACTTGGCCCATAGTCTTGTTGTGACTAAAGATTATTTTTGGGATAGTCACGCACAGTCACACATAGTCACGGGCAGTCACGGGGTGATCTAAATGGCATTTCCCCTCATCCGATCGATCTGAACCTTAGTCCATACACTTGCTGTGAAAAAGAGATTAACTTTGACTTAGTCACGCACAGTCACGCATGGTCACGCGCAGTCACGCAGTGATCTAAAACCCATTTCCCCTTTTCCGATCGATCTGAAACTTTGTCGATAGACTTGCTGTGAAAAAATATTAAGTTTGACATAGTCACGTACAGTCACGCATAGTCACGCACAGTCACGGAGTGATCTAAATGTCATTTTCCTTCATCCGATCGATCTGAAACTTAGTCCATACACTTGCTGTGAAAAAAAGATTAACTTTGACTTAGTCACGCACAGTCACGCATGGTCACGCGCAGTCACGTAGTGATGTAAAACCCATTTCCCCTTTTCCGATCGATCTGAAACTTTGTCGATAGACTTGCTGTGAAAAAATATTAAGTTTGACATAGTCACGCACAGTCACGCGTAGTCACGCACAGTCACGGAGTGATCTAAATGTCATTTTCCTTCATCAGATCGATCTTTGACACAGTCGCGCACAGTCACGCAGTGATCTAAATGTCATTTTCCTTCATCCGATCGATCTGAAACTTGGTCCATAGTCTTGTTGTGACTATAGATTAATTTTGGGGTAGTCACGCACAGTCACGCATAGTCACGGAGATATTCAAAACTCATATCCCTAAGGAAAGAAAGAATTTTAATAAAAACTTTGTTTTTATGGGTTAGATTATTTTTAACAAAAAAAAAAACAGAAACTTAAATATTTTTGTGAAATCAATGTGACAATGCGGAAAAGAAGCTATATTATTAAAAGTACATATATATATGGGGGATTTCATGTCAAGTGCACCAAATTTTGAAACCGATGTCTTCCGATCGGGACGAAATTTGCACCAAGGTTAGTCCTATTGGATAGTAGATTAGACACAATTTTTCAACAAGATCGGTCAAGGATCAAGTCGGATATCAAAATTTGACATTTTGGCCAAACAGGTGTTTTTTCTCATCCATGTAACTTAGTACCTATTATTCTTAGAAAATTTTCTCCCAAATAGTTTAGATAGCTATTTCTTCAATATTTCGGAAAAAACTACTTAAAAAAAATTTTTTTTTTTGACTTTTTTTTGCTAAATTAAAGCATTTTTGTCATTTTTTTCAAAAAGGGCATTTTTTTTTTTTCATAAGAAAGCTTAGGATTTTTCCTTTAAGAGCTTTTTGGTCGCTTAGTGGGATGGGAGTGGGATATCTATCAAAATAAATGTTTTGTAACTCAAGGCAACGGTTTTTCAATTTTTCACAAATGCACTATTTTGAATTTTTTCCTATTTGTGTGAAAAACCTTAAAAATAAAACTTATATTGAGAAACTAGACAAATTAACCTTTCTGAAGGTATGTAACATACCTTCATAACATAACAGAAGAGAATGGTTCTCTGTAACCTGAAAGAGTTATTTGCAACATTTCAATCTGAACACGAGGATGTTAAAATTGGCTTCACGAAATTTACCCAAATGAGGCCAAAACATTGCCTTTTTGGCAGGAAGCAGCGGAACTCACACATTATGCGTTTGCATTTACCATGAAAATGTTAAACTGATGTTGAAGGAAATCAACTTAAAGTATTTAACAGATGATTCGGCAGAAGATTTACACGATTACCGCGATTGCCTTAAATTGACTATGTGTCCTAATGCAACAACTTCTTGCCACTTAGGTGAATGTACCAATTGCCCGAAAACCACATTCATCAAAGAAAATTTAATCAACTCTTTAAATCGAGAATATATAGAGGAGGTCAAATTTGATTCTTGGATTCAGACTGACAGATGCACATTGAAAACAATCATTTTAAATGTGGATGATTTTGTGGAAGAAATGTGTACAGGATTGCTAAACTTGAGAACCCATGACTTTTTAGTCAAAGAGCAATGGTCATTCTTCAAGGATTTGAAGATACATTTGAAGTCTGGTGAATTCGTTATTTCATATGATTTCGCAGAAAACTATAAATATGTTCTTCAGGATACCAAGCAACTATGTATATTCACAGTAGTTATTTACTACATGAAAGATGAAAAACTGGAACACAAAAGTATGGCAATCATATCCGACGATTCAAAACATGATACCGTTGCAGTTTATGAGTACCAGAAGATAATACTAAAATATCTAAAATCTAAATTTACAGTAACGATGGTATACTACGTTTCGGACGGAGCTTGTCAACATTTTAAAAACAAAAGTAGCTACGCAAATCTTATGGCTCATGAAAAAGATTTTGGAATGCCAGCTGAGTGGCGTTTTCATCCTACTGCTCATGGTAAAGGAGCATGTGATGGTATTGGGGCAAACCTTAAAAGAAATGCAGCGAAGTATAGTTTCCAGTGCTCTCATCAAGATCGCATCTTAGATGCGACTGCTTTATTCCATTGGAGAAAGAATTATTGTAAAGAAACTAAAATAGTTTTTAGTAGCAAAGAGGATGAGGAAACATTGAAAACACAAAAGAGCAGATTCGATGCTGCGATAACAATCGATGGCACCGCTCAATACCATGCTTTTATACCGCTTGTCGATGGAAGACTCGAGATGAAAAAGTTTTTTTGCCTCTACTCAATGCGATTTCTTTCAAAAGTCAAAAAAAAAAAAAAAAAAAACACCAGCGAAATCAACAGCTGAACCTAGTAACGCCAAGATAGGATTGGCTAAAAAAGCAGCAAATAAATTCGACAAATAAGCTGGATGAAAGATTGGATTTTTAAAAAGTGACAAAACTTAAATATTTCATCAGCTACAATAAATTAACTATAAAATAGTTATGATATGAATGGATCTATTTTTATTATAATTATTATATATTAATTTAGTTATTATTACAAATAAATAAAAAAAATAATTGTTCAACATTTCTATAGAAAAAAAGTGATTTTTTTCCTGAGGTTAACATATTGTGGGTATTACAGTATTGAGGGTATGAAATTTTAGTTAGGCATGTTACATACCTTCGGAGAGATTAATTTGTCTAGTTTCTCAGTATAAATTTTATTTGTAAGGTTTTTCACATAAATAGGAAAAAATTCAAAATAGTGCATTTGTGAAAAATTGAAAAACCGTTGTCTTGAGTTACAAAACATTTATTTTGATAGATATCCCACTCCCATCCCACTAAGCGACCAAAATGCTCTTAAAGGAAAAATCCTAAGCTTTCTTATGAAAAAAAAATGCCCTTTTTGAAAAAAAGGCAAAAAATGCTTTAATTTAGCAAAAAAAAAGTCTAAAATTTTTTTTTTTTTTTAAGTATTTTTTTTCCGAAATATTGAAGAAATAGCTATCTAAACTATTTGGGAGAAAATGTTCTAAGAACAATAGGTAATAAGTTACATGGATGAGAACACCTGTTTGGACAAAATGTCAAATTTTGATCCCCTCTAACTCAGAGAGATCTTGACCGATCTTGTTGAAAAATTGTGTCTAAACTACTATCCAATAAGACTAACCTTGGTGCAAAGTTCATCCCGATCGGAAGACATCGGTTTCAAAAGTTGGTGCACTTGACATGAAACCCCCCATATATACAAAATGTACGAATATTTAAACGAGCCTAAATGTATGCTAATCAATTTTTGGCAATTCACAATTCAACACAGGATATACAATTATAGTGATATACAATTATAATGAAATTCGATGAATTGTGATTTGGCTAAAATTGATTAGCATACCTTTAGGTTCTTATAAAATTATTTATTATTAATATTTTATTTTATTTTATTCAATATATTTTTAACACATAATAAACGTAAATTTTATCATTCCGCACTTCTCCTCCATATGAATTATAACTGTGCCAATTTTCACAACCTTCCGTGCGAGCATTTTACTTTAAAAGGGATTAGAAAATTTTCCTGCACGTATTAATATATAGATAGCACAAATGACTTTGCATTGAAATAAAAGACAAATTTTCTACCTTTTTTATTTTATTAATCTTCCTTCATTTTGGATGCATTGAAATAGTCTTTCATCAATTGATTTTATTAAATTCTTCAACATTGAGGGCTCTAAATATTGTACTTTTGAGCTCTTCCACGCTGCTGTAGTGTTTATTGTGGGCCAAAAGCGCCCCGCCAAATGCTCCAAGTTTTTTCTATTGGATTCATGTCTGGCGAGCACGCTGGCCATTCCATCAAATTATTGCTTTTTGACGGTATCCACTACGCGGTCTCCTTACTTGCATGGAAAGTCGCGTTGTCATGCTGAAAAATTGAGGATTTTTCTGGCCATTGCTGCAATCTGCAAGATTGCAATTTAAGATTGGAATGTAGTCTATTCTCTGAATTCGACCTGACACAACCTGTAGTTGTAGCAATTCTTCTGCGTGAAAAGCCTCCCAAGTCATATGGCTGCCTCCTCCCAAGTTATGTTCGGAAAAAATTAACGACTTGTTCAAATCGCGCCAATAATCGTTTAATCCATCTGGACCATCCAAATTCCATTTTTTCTCGTCAGTGAAAAATAACATAAATAAAGCGATATTATCTAATCAATAAGCCACAGACCTAAGACTTACCTGTTTCCAGTTTGTCTTCATATTTTTTTGTTGCAATATTCTAAGCGATCCTCTTTGTGCCGTTGAAGCAAACATGGTGCTTTTTTAAGTTTACGGTGCACAATATTCGGGCCATCTCTTAAAATACTTCACACAGTGGATTTGGACACATTACTTCCAACAGTTTCTGGCAACTGATTGTAACTTAACATGGAGTTGCTTGTTTTATTTATTATTTTTCTTTGCTGTCTTTCACTTAATGTCTTCTCTGGGCCTTCAGATCGGGTTTTGCCATACCCTTCTGTATTTTCTAGAAAATTATAGGTAACCTTTCGGCTGCTTTTTATTTTTTCAGCGATCTATGCTTTTGAAAAGCCCTCAGCCCCTAAAGCTAAGATCTTGGCCTTTTCTAGATCATTTAATTTAATTAGTTTTTTTAATAACACGACATTTTTTTTTTAATAACACAACATTTACTTTTTTTTTATTAGAATAATATTTTTAACACTACACAATGAATATTGAATGTGCTATGTGAAACCCTATAATAAGTGCATAATTTGACTCCAAATCAATTTTATAATGGGACATAAAATAGAAGGGCCATATACGAGTATATGCAATTTTTATTGTTTTTTAGAGATTGGAAACAAGTTGTTGTTTTTGCATAAAAAAATATAAAACGTCAGCAATTATAATGAGAATTCTAGCTCAATTGTTTTAACATATATCACTGGGCTATAGCACCTCGCACATTATTTATTTTTGGACTACTGATTTATGGATGAAATAAACACACTCAAACCCAATTTGACCGAGATCTATATGATAACGTGGATCTTATGGCAATAAAAGTCGATCTCGTAGGGGTCATTTGTATGAATATAGTTTTCCCAGGGGGTGAGGCTTGATCATTGAAAATAAAATTTTTGGTGTCAGGAATGGCGTTGTTGTCTTCCCAACATTAGCAAAAACTAGGTCTGAACATGCACCGATTTTCACTAATTTCAATAGCGTTCGTTCTACGGGCGACAGAAGCTCATATACTAAATTTCATCAAAATATAACCGAGCTTGAAAAGGTATTCTTCCGAACACATGCAGTTCAAAAGGTTCTTTCGGATCTCAACATAAATAAGTCTCCGGGACCGGATGGTATACCAGCACTGGTGCTGAAGCAGTGATCTTCGACTCTAGCTGGTCCATTGGCCCACCTTTTCAGCCTTTCGTACCGTACGGGAGTCTTTCCCTCTTGTTGGAAGGTTGCTAAGGTCCAACAAAATCCCTAAAAAGGGTGCGGCTAATAACCCTGAAAATTACCGTCCAATTGCATTCTGCTGTGCGCTCTCAAAGGTGATGGAAAGTATGATCAATTTCCATCTTGTGAAGTACCTAGAGGCCAACTAACTTCTTAGTGATCGACAGTGTGGCTAACGTAGAAATCGTTCTACGGGAGACCTGTTAGCCCTACTTTCTGAGCGCTGTAGTCGATCCATTCACAGTTTTGGTGAAAGTAAAGTGGTTGGTCTATTTCCAAGGCATTCGATTGTGTGTGACACGGTGCATTGACATCAAAGCTTATTGAATTTTTGGTCGGTAATGACTTCTCTCGATTTATATCGAGTTTTCTCAGAGACCGCACAATACGTATTGTTATTGATGGGGTCTCATCCAATGAGCTTTAGCTTAATTTAGGGGTATCCCAAGGTTCCGTTCTTTCTCCTTCTCTTTTCCTTATCTTTCTGAACGACCTTCTTGGTCAAACTTTTAATTCTATATACGCAGATGACAGCAGCATTTGTCATTCATTTTCCTTTAAATGTAGGCCAAGCCTCTTGGAGGTTGGGGGCAGAAGACAATGAATGACACATTCAATCAAGACCTGTTAACAATCTCTGAGTGGGGTAAAGTGAATAGGGTTAATTTTAATGCGCTGAAGACTCAATGCTGTATGTTGACCCATAGGGCCATGCAATCAACAATGTCATCTGTATATATGGGTGGTATAGGTATTGAGGAATCGGATACTCTTGATGTTCGTTGGAACGAGCAAGTTTTTCAAGTGTCGAAAGAAGCTTTCAAGTGTCTTGATTTTCTAAAACGGTGTAAAAATTACTTCACTCCTTCTGATCTTCTTAAAATCTATACCACTTACATCCGACCGAAAATGGAATACAACTCCTATATATGCGCAGGAGCTTCAAAGTCTATTTTGGAGCTACTGGACCGTGTGCTAAGGAGGGCGTTGGCGCTCATCAATGACAGTAGGGTATCCAACTCTATTGATTCTTTGGAAAACCGTCGGAATGTGGGTTGTGTAGCACTGTTCTATAGATATTACCATGCGAAATGTTCTTCTGAGATTAGCGAACTTATTCCAAGTGCACTAGTTTTGGTTCGCTCTACCCGCTTCTCTAGTAGATCACATCCGTTTGTAGTTTATTGTCCAGTTGACCGCACAACGCATTACAGAGAGAATTCGATTATCAGTCGAACTAGTCGTATGTGGAATAAACTCCCCGCAGAGGTATTTCCTGACAGTTATAATCTAATAATATTTAAGTCAAATATCCACAAACACTACTCCCTCTTTCTTCCTTCCCACAACCTATTTTCCTGAAATTATCACAATGCACTGCATTTGTAGGGGGCATCCCTTGAGTGTGGGTTAATATAAAAAAAAAAAATTGTATTGCAATTTAGCTCGTAGCTCGTAAAGAAGAGTTTCTGTCAATCCAATCAACCATTGTTTTGTCGTTCTTCGTTCAATTCTTCAGTATTACTGTCAAATCAGGCATTTTTAAAACTATGAAAATTTCATTAAGTACAGAATCGAGTTCATCCTCCAAATAATGAAATTTATAAATAAATAATTTGTGTGGTCCGCATTTTTGGCGTCAAATGCCAGAATCACTTTTTGTACTTCTGATAAAATTTAATTAAAACTTATTTTGCAACAGCGTCAACCCAAAATATTTTTCATTAACAACAACAATTTTTAATTTTCAACTCAAGCCACATATTCAGAATTGCTTTAATACTGCTTTTATAGAAATCTAATTGGTTGGTGCTACATTTGATTGTGTGTGGCACGGTTATATCGATTCATATCGAGTTTTCTAAGAGACCGTTATTAATGAGTTTCAGCTTAATTCAGGGGTACCCCAAGGTTCCCTTCTTTCTCCTCTTTTTACCCTACCTTTCTGAATGACTTCTTTATTCAAACCTTCAATTCTATCTACTCTTTCGCAGATGACAGCAACATTTTTCATTCATTTTCCTTTAATTGTAGGTCAAGCTCTTGAAGGTTGGGGGCAAAAGGCGAACCATAAATGGCACACTTAATCAAGACCGGTTAACAATCTACGAGTGGGGTAATGCGAATATGGTTGATATTAATGCACTGAAGACTCTATGTTGTCTGTATGTATGTGTGGTATATGTATTGAGGAATCAGATACTCTTAATGTTCTGGGTATTAGAATTCAATGTGAAGTCGATGGAACGATCATGTTTTTCATGTGTCGAAAGAAGCATTCAACTGTCTTGGTTTTCTAAAACGGTGCAAAAATCATTTCACTCCTTCTGATCTCCATAAAATCTATACCGACCGAAAATTGAATACAACTCCGATATATGGGCAGGAGCTTCAAAGTCTATTTTGAAGCTACTGGACCGTATGCAAAGGACGAATAAACTCTCCGCGCAGGTCTTTCTTGACAGTTACAATCTAATAGAATTTAAGTCAAATATCCGCAAACACTACTCCCTCTTTTCTTCTTTCTATAACCTATTTTCCTCAGATTAACGCAATGCACTGAAGGAGGCATCCCCTGATTGTTGGTCAATAATTAAAAGAAAAATTGTGTATATTAGCATTGAAACATGTTATACTGTATTTAATTCAGTTGCCTCAAGAGAATTAGTTTAATAATTAAAATAAAGACTTTCATTGGTATTTATTTTATAAGAAATACGATTAAAGGCCCAATTACACGATACCACTCAGTCGTATGATTTTTCGAAATAAAAATCCAATGAAATTCATCGGACTCAAGAATTATAGAATATTATTCTATCATTCTTGATCGGACTGTCATAATGTCGTACCGACATTATTTCTGCATACTTACGCCATTTACACCATCACACCCAAGTCATATGAAAACAGCTGTTTAGAATAACAATCAAATTTATTTTGAAATTTATATTTTTTGTTTACCTTTTTTTTAATATTACCAAAAAAAAAAAAAACATCTCTGGTCCGATGAAAATGGCAAGTTTTTAGAAATGTTTCTAAAACCATCGGACTTCGAAAATAAAATCCTACAGACTGTCAATTTCATACCATAAGCTTTTTACATGATACGACTTTTTCATAATACTTGACTTTTTGACGGTCGTATTACAAAGTATGATAGTGTAAACTGGCCTTAGCGGTATTTTATAAAGAAAATCTATTTTATTTTAAAATATATTAGAATTACAATAAAGTGTAATAAATAAATTTTTTTGGTGGTAAGCTATTTCTAACAAAATCTTTTTTTGTGAGTACACACACATCGCTTCGAAAAAAGATTTTGTCTCAAGAATTTGTTGTGCCCAAAATTTACGTCCAAAATTCTTAGAACAAAAATTTTTTTTTAAATTCTTTAAAAATTAGTGTACATATTTCAATAAAAATAATTTTAAAATCAAATGAAATTCTATTTGGAATTTTAAGTTTTTTCAACTATTGATTCTAACGTTTTCTAGGCAGCGTGCTAAGGGCAACACTGACCGCAAAAGTCAAAAATGGCAAAGCGTGACTAAAAATAGTAAACATATCACAAACACACACAGACACACACACACTTACATCTAGACACACTTGATTCGACCATTAAGAATAAAACCAAAAAATTAATTATTACTAAAATTAACTACGGCTTGAATGTTTCTTGTTTTTGTTAATGTCAATGTATATAAAACTAAACAATAATATAATTTGGCTAAGATAACATAATAAAGTCACAAAAAATACACGCACATAAACAAGCATACACACACACACACACACACACACAAATGTTGTACTTTAGTTTTGACTTTTCTCTAAGTCCTACATAAACAACGAAAGTTGGATTTTAAGAGGATGTAGTCAAGATGATTGTGAATGTTGATATAGGAACGACTTAATAAATTTATAACCATTTTAATCCTCTAAATGCTTAAATATTATAAAAACATTTACTCTCACACAAACAGTTGTTTTTAGAAATAATTAAGTGCTTTGCATAGAAACTTTGTGACAAATTATGGCGATAAATTATGTGACTTTTGAACTACAGCAACAATTGGAATGGAATCTATGGTGGTGTGAAACATAAAAAAACTTTGAACGGATTTTGCTACATGTTATTAATGGAGTGAACTTGAATGGCATCAACCCTTCAGTTGATTCGATTTAAATTCATGTAAACTTTAATTCAATTTAATTTATCTAGGTAAAATATAAAGATTTTGAGTGTCTGTACGTAAATACATTCTTCCGTTGTCTTAGAATTTGTGGAATTTTTGTAAAAATAATTTAAATTGCTTTTGTAAAATTTTTATGTCTAAGTATTCTAAATATCTTTTTAGAGTGGAAAATATCTAAATGAAAACATAATTTGTTCTCAATAACTCATCTATATATCTATATATTAACACGTGAAGGAATATTTTTTCAACCTTCTTTAAGCATAATGCGGGCACGGAGGAGTGTGAAGCTTGACATACTTATATTTCATATGAATGAGAAGTCCAGAATGTTAAAATTTATATATAATATGTGCTAAAAATACACTAAATTATATAAAATAAAATATTAATAATAAATAATTTTATAAGAGCCTAAAGGTATGCTAAGCAATTTTAGCCAATTCACAATTCATCAAATTTCATTATAATTGTATATCACACGCCTTGTGTTGAATTGTAAATTGCCTAAAATTGATTAGCACACCTTAAGGCTCTTATAAAATTATTTATTACCATAAATTTTATATTATATTATATATATGTGACACGGAAAGTTAAAAGGGACCTATGGTCAGAAAATAAGTTTTGGAGAAAAACGAAGTTAACAAGTTGATTTTTATGCGCCTGAACGCTTTTATGGTTTAGAACTCGTTACTTGGGGGGTTTTCTGGGTCGCTGATTACGAATCTGGTATTAGATTTTAAAAATACAAAATGGCGGATCTAATATGGCAGACTATTTTTGTAATATCGGATTTACTTGAGGATATTTCGAGGTTACTGATTAGCAGATTATCGAAAGTGTCTATTTTAAAGCTAATTTATGATAAAACTATGGTAGTTAGAAAGCTGTGGTTTGCTGCATTAGAAAGGGCGTGTTGGCTACTATAAGAATCACCAAAAAGGAAAAATCGATTTTTTCGACCCATAGGTCCCTTTTAACTTTCCCTGTCACATATATAGACTAAAATAACATTAAAAGAAAAATATTAAAATTGAAATTTCTTAGGATTTCCACTCGAATTTCGAGTGCTGGGTTAGACTAATATAATTTAAATTGAGCGATTTATATTCGTAATCAATGAACAAGTTTTTCTCAATCGCTCAGTATAAATTAAATATTGATACCAAACTTTAAGTTCTGGTTTTATAATTTTCCAAATATGGCGGCGTAAAAAGTGATAATCATTTTAAACTTACAAAAGTAGGTAATGTGGTTACGGCTCTTTTTAAAATTAGCTTAGAGATAAGTTCAGTTGAGGTGTCATTTGGAAGGTTTTAGAATCGTCGTTAATATGACAAATGTCGAAGTTCGTGAGAAAATCCTGATATACGAAAAACCCTGTTATACGGAAAGCTTGGGGATGAGAGCATTCCATATAATCGGAAATTTCGGATAATTGAATGTGTCATTAAAACTAGAACTTTTTCGAGAATTTCGCTTGATTCCATTTTTTTTTATAGGATTCTCGTTTATATATTTTCAAATTATGTACCACAAAATAAATTTTCTATACATCACTGTCTATTCTATTTTATTTTCTGTGATTCTCCAAAAAATAAAAGGAAAATAATTTTTCTTGCGAAAGAGAAAAAAATCAAAAAAAATCTTAAAAATAAAAATTCCGGTTAATTGGATGTCGTATAATCTACTATACTCAGAAATTAACTTTGTAAGCATTTTTTTTTATTATAAAAATCAATCACTATGGTTTGGAAATCTACTGGCAAATATCTTATTAGAAAGTTTATTTTTTGTTATTTTGATTTTTTTTTTCATTTAAAGTATGACTTTTGAAATGACAACGGGGTGTGGAAAAAATTATATTTTAAATTAAATTTTAAATTAATTTTTTTGAATATTGGAAACCAAGAAAAATATTTAAAGTTAAATATTTTCGAATACGTGGTTTGTTCGGTAAATGTAAGTAAAACGAGTGCATAGGTTGTGGACAGGTAAAGAACAAAGTGGTTTACTACTGCGGAACATTTTCAAGTCAAGATGGTAGTACTAGGCCAGTATAGTAAAACTTCCAAAGAGTTTGGCATTCTCAGGCCAATCTTTTTTAATGAGCTTTTATATTTACTTAGATTTTCAAGACCATCATTTCATCTTTGGCAAAATTATAACTAAGGCTTAACTAAATAATATTTGTTAATATATTCATGTAAAAATAGAATAAAAACAAATTACTTAAGACATTAAATGTGTTTAACTCCGGGACGGAAAATAATTACCGAAAGTATAATTATAATAATTATTTTATGATTATCGAAGGTTTTTTTTTGTTATTCCTACCCGGATACATATTGTATTTGTGATTTAATGGATGCGAGGAATTAAAATATCTTTGGCAAAGTAAACAAAACGGGCAGTTTTGTAAGAATTGTTTATTAATTTTATAAATAAAATATTATTTAATGGAAAAGTGGATTAGTAATGAAACTTTAAGTAGTTTAGTTAAAGTAGTTTTATAATTAAACTACAACCCTATTAGAAATGCATCAAAAATACGATATGCATCCTGGTAGGAATAACCATAACGGGAAGCAGCTCTATATGGGGTCTATGACTAAGAATTGTCCTATAGGGATTATTTTTGGACTACTGATTAATGGATATAATAAACACATACAAACCCAATTTTACTGAGATCTATATTATAACTTGGAACTTCTGGCAATTTATGTCGATTTCATAGGGGCATTTGTACGGGGACTAGGTCTGAACATGGACCGAAATTCGCCAATTTCAATAGCGTTCATCCTATGGCAGATAGAAGATAAAATACCAAATTTCATCAAAATATATTCATATTTGCGACCTCTAGTTCGATTACAAGGTTTACATGGACACACAGACAGACAGACGGACGGACGGACATCGCTAAATCGACTAAGAAAATGATTCTGAGTCGATCGGTATAATAAAAGATGGGTCTAGGTTAAATATTTTTGGTAGTTACAAACAGCAGCACAAAGTCATTATACCCAAACCACATAGTGGTATAGGGTATAAAAATTAAAAATTAAAAATGAAGAATGAAGAATGAAAAATAAAAATTTTAAAATGAAGCATGAAAATAAAAAATAAAAATAAAGAATGAAAAATGAAAAATAAAAACTTAAAAATGATATATAAAAAATTAAAAACAAAAAATTAAAAATTAAGAATGAAAAATAAAAAATGAAAAATAAAAAATTAAAAATAATAAATGAAAAATAACGAATGAAAAATAAAAGACGAAACATAAAAAATTAAAAATGAAGAATGAAAAATAATAAATTAAAAATGAAAAATAAAAGTTAAAATATGAAAAATGAAGAATAAAAAATTAAAAATTAAAAATAAAAAAATCAAAATAAAAAACGAAAAATGAAAAACAAAAAAATTAAAAATGAAGACTAAAAAATGAAAACTAAAAGATAAAAATGAAAATAAAAAATGAAAAATAAAAATTGAAAATAAAAAATTAAAAATGAAAAATAAAAAATAAAAAATGAAAAATAAAAAATAATAATTTGAAAATGAATAATAAAAAAGAAAAGATAAAAAATGAAAAATGGTAAATGAAAAATAAAAAACGAAGAATGAAAAATACAAAACGAAAAACAAAAAATTAAAAAATTAAAATGAAGAATGAAAAATAAAAAAAATTAAAAATCAAAAATAAAAAATGAAAAATTAAAAATAGAAAATAGAAAATGAACAACTAAAATGAAGAAATTTAAAATAAAAAATGAAAAAGAAAAATGAAAATTAAAAAATTAAAAATAAAAAATTAAAAATAAAATGAAAAATAAAAAATTAAAAACAAACAGAAAGATGAAAAATAAAAAATGAAAAATTAAAAACAAAAAGAAAGATGAAAAATAAAAAATGAAAAATGAAAAATTAAAAATAAATATTAAAAATGAAGAATGAAAAATAAAAAATGAAAAATAAAAAATGAAAAATGAAGAATAAAAAATTAAAAATAAAAAATAAAAATAAAAAATTAAATATAAGAAATGAAAAATGAAAAACAAACAATGAAAAGTGATTATTGAAAAATAAAAAATGAAAAATAAAAAATAACAAATAAAAAATTAAAAATTGAAAAGTTAAAGATGAAAAATAAAAAATAAAAAAAATGAAAAATGAAGAATGAAAAATGAAAAATAAAAAATGAAAAATTAAAAATAAAAAATGAAAATAAAAAATAAAAAATAAAAAATGAAAATAAAAAGTTAAAAATGAAAAATAAAAAATAAAAAATGAAAAATTATAATTGAAAAATGAATACAGTAGAAGCTCACAAATTAGAACTCTCAAAAATTAGAATCATCCAGAAATTAGAACCAAACATTTTAAAGTATTGAACGTTCTAAAAGTAGAAATTTTAGTTCCAATTATTGAACGAATTGAAGTTTTCCATATGCATACAAAAGTATTTCAATTTCGTTTTCTCTTTCTTTGTGAATGGGCCTTGAAAATAAGAAGAAGAGATAAATGCATATATGGTTTTTCCCTGAATAAAGCTCATCATGTCTCATACACATGTTTGCAATCATAAAGTGAAGGTTATTTTAAAAAATGTCACATAAGCGTAAAAAACCACTCTTTCTTTGGTACAAAAAGTTGAAATTTTGGGAAAGCTTGATAAAGGTGTACAAGCTAGCCGAATAGCTCAGGATTTTGGAGTTGCGAAGTCTGCAATTAGCTACATCAAATCCAAGAAAAAATTGATTTTGGGTGCAGTCGCTAGCACTTATCATGTTGCAAGAAAGAAAGGTCTGCATGCTGCTGAATATCCGGAAATGGAAAAAAAACTGTATGCATGATTTTTAATTCAACGATAGAAAAATTGCACTTTGACTGAACCAATATTAAGGGCAAAGGCTAAACAAATTTTCAGCGAACTTTATCCTGATAAAAATGAAAGTGCGTTTAATGCAAGCGATGGATGGTTTGCAAAATTTAAACGTCCCCATGGCATTCGATATTTAAAAATTTGTGGCGAAATACTCTCCAGCAATATCGAGTCCATTGCTCCGTTCATACAAACTTTTCGCAACAAAGTTACTGAAATGGGACTCAGCGAAGCACAAATATATAATGCCGATGAAAGAGGATTGTTCTTTCGTTGTTTACCAGACAAAACATATGTAGGTGCTTGTGAAAAACTGCTCCTGGGTACAAAATACAAAAAGAACGCCTTTCAATTTTAGTGGGTACAAACGCAGATGGCTCACACAAATTGAAGCCCATGGTCATTGGCAAAGCAAGAAAGCCTAGAGGTTTCAAAGGATTTTATAATCCACTTCACTACGATTTTTCAAAGAATGCTTGGATGACGTCACGTATCTTTCACCAGTGGTTTCATCAGATATTTATTAAAGAGGTAAGGTAAACAAGTGAATGTATATCTTTTCAAGTTGTTATGACTGCACTTTTGCCTTCTAGGTCAAACACTTCTCTCAAGAAAACTCTTTGCCGCCGAAGGCTCTACTGCTGATTGACAACTGCTCCGCTCATGCAACGGTTGAACAGCTCCAAAGTGACGACGGAAACATAGTTGCATTTTTTTTCCCGCCCAATGTGGCAGCAGCTTTACAGCCTATGGACCAAAATCCAATAAAGCTAACTAAGCTGATTTACAGGCGCCAGCTGCTTGCTAACTTAATCGCTGAAGGGGGTGATTTGAACATTCTTTTAAAGCACGATTCGATCCGTGATGCAATAATGTTGCTTAAACAAGCGTGTTATGAATTACCACAGCACATAATTAAAAAGTCTTGGGCAAAATTATTGAATTGGATCGAGTTGGAAAACGTTCATTCTGATGAGCTCGACAGCGACGATGATTGCCATTGGCTCAATGGGGTCATCTAAATCAGGAGAGCAATCAATTTCTAGAAGAAACTCAGGCGCTGTTAAATAAGCTTGATCCAAATAATTCAATGCCACTAGAAGAAATCGAAAAATGGAATCAAGACTTGAACGAGGCAGAACTGGATGAAATCGAACTCACCACCGATGACGAGGATGCAGACCAAGATGAAATCGTTGACACCGGGCCTGCTATTTCTTATTCCGTAGCTTTCGAAAGTGCAAACAACTTGATTAAGTGGTGCAAGAAGAGAGAATTATCTCAGCACATGAGCAATATTTTGGCCATTAGGAATGAAATCGTTATTTCATCTCTTAAGAAACCAAAAAAACAGTCATATATAACAGATTACATTAAAAAACAATAAAAGTTATATCTATTATGTTTATTTAACCTTGTTTCTGTTTTAAAAACATATAAAAAAAACCGTCCAGAAATTAGAACAATTCGTTAATTAGAACCACCCCAAAAACCAAGTGGTTCTAATTTGTGAGCTTCTACTGTAGTAATAAATTGAAAATGAATAATAAAAAATAAAAAATGAAGAAAAACAAATTAAAAATAAAAAATAAAATATAAGAAACGAAAAATGAAAAACAAAGAATGAAAAATGATTATTGAAAAATAAAAAATGAAAAATAAAAAATAACAAATAAAAAATTAAAAATAAAAAATTAAAATTGAAAAATAAAAATAGAAAAATGAAAAGTAAAAAATGAAAAATAAAAAATGAAAAAGAAAAAATAAAAAATAAAAAGAAAAATGAAAAATAAAAAATGAAAAATAAAACATGAAAATTGAAAAATAAAAAATGAAAAATAAAAAAAGAAAAATGAAAAATAAAAAATGAAAAGTAAAAAATGAAAAATAAAAAATGAAAAATAAAAAAAGAAAAATGAAAAGTAAAAAATGAAAAAGAAAAAATGAAAAATAAAAATGAAAAATGAAAAATAAAGAGAAAAATTAAAAATAAATAATTAAAAATAAATTAAAAATAAAAAATGAAAATTGAAAAAAAAAAATTAAACATAAAAAATTAAGAATGAAAAAAAAAATTAAACATAAAAAATTAAGAATGAAAAATAAAAAATGAAGAATTAAAAATAAGAAATGAAAAAAAAAAAAAATGAAAAATTAAAAATGAAAAATGAAAAAAAAAAAATATAAAATTAAAAACGAAAAATTAAAAATTAACCAGATGAAATAACAAATATTTTTATATTAGCAGAGCCCCTGCAGTTCATTTCTATAAGTGATACATAGATGACGCTTTCAGTTTGATTTTAAAAAAGTGCCATAAAAAAATCTTTAATTACTAGATGTTTACAAATTTTCGCTGTGATCGGACTCACATGATTTTTTTCTTCAACTGCATTATAACTTCAAGCGTTTCCCTACCATATGGAAACATGCTAAAATAATACTTATCCCAACATCAAATTCTTTCGTTATTTGTCAAAAGTTTTTGAAAAGATAGTTTTTTCTCAAATGAATGACTATATAACTCAACACAACGTAATGTTCCGTAGGCATTCCGTGACGTTTCTTTAATTTTTCCTCAACATCAGCGCTTCTAATTTCCTTTTATCTCACAAATCACACACGTAATAGCCAAATCATCGGAACCTTTAAACCTTATTAAAGGTGTACCGCAAGGATCTACTACCAAAACGTATTTATACGGGTGTGAACTTTTTGGAAGTTGTGACTCATTTAGTAAAGGCAAACATAGTGTTTTATATACCAACATAATTAGATATGTGTTTACACTAAAAAAGTTTGCCGGAACTTCTTCCTGCTCGAATAAGCTTTTCGGCGTATCATTTGAAAATCTGAAGAATGTTAGAGTTCTTTCGTTTCTTCATAAAGTACTTATCACCGCAAAACCACCAGATCAAACCGAGCAAAAAAATTAATTCTACCTCGTCATCGTTATTTGGTATCTGAATGGCATTTCTACGTCAGCGCTAAACGTCTTTGGAATATGCTTCCACAATCTCAGCAACTTAACAGCAACGCGTCAAATAAAAAAAAAATCCTTTTTGAATATCTTGCATAACAATTTTATTAATTAATTAAATTTAATTATAATTTTTTTTCTGTAATCTTCTATTGTTTTCTTGGTTATCCTTTAATATTTTTTCTCAAAATATTTTCTGTATTTTTATAATTAAATATGTATGTATATTGTAAAGCCAAATTATAACTAACAATTGTCATGGCTTAGCATAATTATTCCTGTACTGTAATTATAAGATTTATTCTTGTCGTACAGGAAATCAAATAAATAAATAAATAAATTTTCATAACTCCATTTCAGGAATAAAAATTAAAAGTCAAGTATTAAATTTGGAAAATTATGGAAAAGTTATATTAAAATTTTTTTCCCATAAAATTTAACCATTCATAAAAAGTAAGTTGTCGGAGATCTAATTCAACTTTATTTCTCATTATATGGTTTTATTAAGCTGCGAAGCGAAATGGTAAAACAAAAATCACAAAAAAAAAATGTAAAATCAAATTTCCAAAAAAAGAAAAACAAATCCATCAACTTTTACTTTTTTTATTTATAACTCGAAATAAATATGAACTCATTAATAAAATTAAATACAAGTAAAGAGAAGACAATTTATTTATAAGAATGTTATTTTGTGTTATATTTTTAAATCGACTTTTATATCTTTTTTATTGATTTGAGTACGAGGAACTTTACCACGGTTTCAATATGATAAATTAATATACAATATATAAATATATAAATATTTAATTTTAAATATATCGCTTTTTAAGATATGCCATCACAAAGTCTTTTTAATGTGATAATGACCTTTGAACCATTACAAATAAATTTTTTGTACATGTCAATGTGAAGGGTGTCTCAATATATTTTAAATGTGACTTCGATGAAAATTGTAGACTTTGTTGATTTAAAATAAGTAGAGCGATGCTCTCCACAAACAACTTCTAGTTTGATTTACAACACGTATAAGTAATATTTTATTCTTTACTTAATACATAAAGTATACGCCCTGAGGGTAAATGAAATTAACACTTTACTGCTTTAATACAGTAAATAGATACAAGTAAATAAGATCAATAATTTGCAATTGTATATTTAACTTTTACAACGAAAAGAAGTCTTTGCCTACTTCTAAAACACACAAAGAAATATTTGAAAATTGAGAGCTTAAGTTCAAAAAAGCAACACAAATGATTAAATAAATAAAACATTTATAACAAAAAAATATAAAAAATTTCAACAAACACTTAAACACAGTAAATCTAAGTTTGTCAATCACTTTGTAACATTTTAAAAACCTCTTTCTCTGATTTTTTTCTTTAAAAATTCATTCATATATTTCAGACCCTTAAAAAAGATTATTTTTTTAATTGTATTTATTATATTTGTAGCCTAAAAACATTCATGAAGGGTATATACGTTTCGCTTACCTTTTAATATATTTTCTTTTTTGTATTTATTAAGTAAAAACTAAGGCATTACTAGCATCAACCTTATGTTTTTGCATGCAGATATAAATCTATCTTACTGCTGGTACATGTGTAAAGTTACTTTTGTTAAAGTAAAAAAGAAGGAAAGATTTGGGACTTATAAAAAAAAGTTGTATGCTTGAAATAATCCAGAATAATGAGCAAACTAATGAGTTCATTAAAACAGGTTCCTTTGTTTTTGTTTTGTATTTCACCAGAAATAGTCATGAATTTAAGTAGCTCCTTTATATAAAAGGGCCAGCTTAACATTAAGAAGCATATGTAAGATTCTTCAAGCAGCTCATAATAATATTTCTAAATGATATAAAAATAACAAATTAAAATTGGTTTGAGCATTGATTGATTGGCTCTTGAAAGTTCTATTTCTATTTGTTGAAAATTGTTCCGCATAACTTGAGTTGTTATTCTATCTTCTTCTTTTCTTTTTAAATATTCTATTCTTGATAAATCTCCTTTTGCTTGCTGAGAGCAAAGGTAAACAAAGGTAGTCCTTAAATAACAAAATAGCAAAAATTTTGAATAAAACTATATGTAAAGAAATTATGTTTTTTTATTATTATGGGGTGGTGTGGGATCGAAAAAATTTTACCTGTTTCCTCTTAACTTTTTTTTTGCAAAAATTATTTGATTTTTTTTTTCTTTTTTAATCAAGTTATCTTTGAAAAATATATATCAGTTATTATGCTTAATGACAACCCCGGTCATTTGTTGTTAGTTTGATTAAACCAAGTGACGAAATAAAAGTTCGTGCTAAAATTATTAAATATTTTCAACCAAATCCAACGGTCGTACAAAAAATTATCCGAAGAATCAAAAATCTGCCTTCAAACTGTTTCCACTGATATTGGAAAGTATCAGGATAATTTTCCCATTAATAGGAAACCTGGTTCGGAAAGAACAAAAGGTCCACATGATGTTTGTAAGGCCTAGAATATAGAAGAAAATAATAATGAGTTCACAAAATAATTTATACTGTGATGTAAATTTTATAAAATAATTTGTAAAAGATAAAAATTATTCGAAGAGTAAATTTAAGAACTCGGTCAATGAATTCCCGTTCATTAAATTATCAAGTTTTGTCGCAGATATATTGTTTTTTCCGTACTTAAGCGCTGAAGCCGAAACGAGCTGTTTTAAAAACAAAAAAGGGAATAGAATGTTTTTAAGCACTGTAAATTCTTAAATAAATACCACTTATGGACTAAAGATTAAAAATGCATGTTGTATTAATTATAACATTCCATCTATTAAAACTAATTCTCTTCAAACATTTAAAAAAAAAAGATGAAGAAGAAAATGTCGTTATTTTTGGAAAAACAAAAGTTTTTAACGTATTTATTTTTTGATGTGTAAACAATTATACGCGGGGGGGTAAATTTCTATTTCACAATACAATCACAAAAACAGCGTAACATGTGAGCTTACATGTTACGCTGTGACCTAACAAATCAGTGTGACTTATGATTGTATTGGTGAAAAAATTATGATATAAAATTGTTTCAGCTAATTCAACAACCCTTTGCTGTAAAACGACAAAAATTTCACAATATAAACGTATAACATATATATAATTCAACAACCCCACAAGTATAACCAGAGTCCTTGCAGTTGATTGCTCAAAATGATACATACAGTCGCTCATAGCTTATTTGATGCAGATAAGTTTTTTTTCAAAAACCGTTATATATTTAAAAATTTTGTTCTAAAAATACAAAAACAAAGAATGTAGTTTAGTATATAATAGTGTTGTAATTTTATTTAAAAAAAAAAAAACAAAAATGTGCTTTGTGCTCTCAAGAAACTAAAAAATGCAAAATAAGGTACAAAACTCATGTCCCAGCTTAAATGATGCAGTTAATTTTACCGTTATCCTTCTTGTTGTCTTCAGCTTAAAATTTTAAAATTATTATCTGCAATCATTCCTAATTGTGTTGTTGACTGATACGCATTAAAAAAAAATAAAAATAAGTGAATTTTTTCAACCATGGCACCGCGTACATCCATTGAAATGCGTGAGTTAGTATTAAAGCACTATAAGAATTGGCACACTCCACGGAAAATTGCTGAAATGGTTAATTTAAGCTCTTTGACAGTTCAGCATATAAAACGCTATTTACATTGGCGAGAATCGTGTTGAAAACAAGGGTAGACAAGCTCCAAATAAAATTTTTACTGAAAGTGATTCTAAGTGGTTAGTGCAACAAATTCGAAAAAATCCAGCAACAAGCGCTCCGAAGCTGACTTACGGCCGACAAATATTTGGGAAAGACATGTCATCGTGAGACAATTCACAGAATATTGAGGGACGCTCATTTTAATGGCCGAATTCCTCGAAACAAACCATCTATAAATGAAAACAAGAGAGTAAAATGGCTGCAGTTTACGCGTGACTATTTAAATAAGAGTTCAGCATTTTGGAGAACTGTAATTTTTGTTGATGAAGTGAAAGTTAATATATTTGGACCAGATGGAAGACCCTACATTTGGCGCAAAGTTAATACTGAGCTGAAACCTCACAATTTACCTGCCACTATGAAACGCGGTGGTGGAAATGGTATGGTTTGGGGATGCATGTCTTCAAATGGAGTGGGTAACTTGGTCTTTATCGTAGGGAATATGGATAAAAACATGTATTTGAAACTTCTCCAAGGAAATCTAATTCACTGAAGACAAATATTTTAAAATACGATATCCATAACAAATCTAACTTAAAAAAGGTGTTGCAGAAAGAGTGGGATAAAATAGAACCAGATATAATCCCATCGGTATTGTTATTGTAAATGAAACTCAATTATTTAAGGATTTCAATTGTTTATTATTATCTAAAAATTTAATTAAAACTTTACTGAGCAGATCAATTTAGCTCAGAGCCGAACAATTTAGCTCTTATTAGTTTTGAAAATAAAGTGTGTCGATTGAACAAAATCTAACACTATTTATACTAAAAATACGTTTACAAAGTTCTATGGTTTAAAGTGAAGAAGAGTAGCATTGGACAGAACTTCCCTGGTCAATTTTATATATATGTCTCAATGATCATAGTGCAACACCAAAAGGGTTGACTGTTACAGTAAACACCATATCAGCTTAATTGTACAGCGTACTACTTGTGTATGCTAAATCTAGAGTTATTGTATTGTTGTTTAAGCAGTGTTGATCGTGTTGGTTACTTTGTACATAGTACTGCTTGCGTACGCTAAATCGATAGCTGTTGTGTTATTATTTGTGTGTAACATGATCACTCTTTATATTTTATTAACCAAAAATGTTCTGTTGGTAATGGTGACTTTTATTCTATACTACATATGCTACACAGATTATAAAAAAAGCTAGTGGACTCTATGCCGAAAAGGCTTCAAGCAGTTATAGATAATAAAGGATATCCCACTAAATACTAAGCAATTGAAAAAAATTTTAAATTTCAGTAAATCCTTTCTTATTTAATGTTTTCTAAAATTGCATCATTTAAGCTGTGACTTGAATTTTGTACATTATTTTGTATTTTGTATTTTTGTATTTTTATTTTTATTTTTATTTTTATTTTTTTTGGTAAATATAAATAACGCATAATTATTAACTAAACCACATATGTCGTTTTTGTATTTTCCGAACAAAATTTTTAAATATATATTTTTCAACACATGAAATTTATCTGCATCAAATAAGCTGCGAGCAACTGTAGATGACGCTTTCTGTTTGATTTTAAAAAAGTGGCATAAAAAATCTTTAATTAGATGTTTACACATCTCCCCTGTGATCGGACTCACATGATTTTTTTTTCTTATTGATATACACTTCAAAACGTGTCGTTAATTACAAGATGATCTCTAATGTACAAATACTACATGAAGTGAAAAGTACGTGGCCTCACATAGAGATGGCGCGACAAGTGCCAATTTTTTTTTTGTTTATTCAGTAGGGCCAACTGTAAGAAAAATTATGTCAACATTTCATGAAATTTCATTCGCCATCATATTCAATGGTTAAAAGATGGTATTCCGAATATAAACGTGGTCGTACGAGCACAAATGATGCAGGTTGCCTTGGTTGTCCAAATGACGCAGTCACCGAAGAAAATGTAGGAAAAGTGCACCAGGTTGTATTGGTTGATTGAAAAGTTAAAGTAAATGAGATTGCTGACATCATAAAGATATCAATAGAGCAAGTTCGGCATATAGTACATGATCATTTAAATATGAAAAAGCTTTCTGCTCGATGGGTGCAACGATTTTCAGCAGCTGAACAAAAACTGAAACGTGGTCACGATTCAAAGTATGCTTTGGAGATGTTTGAAGTAAATTCAACTAAATTTTTATGTTGATTTATAACAATGGATGAGACTTGTATTCATTTTTAAACATCGGAGGCCAAAAGACAGTCCGCGGAGTGGTTACAAGCGTGCGCAAGCAGACCAAAGAAGCCTAAGACTCAACTATGGGCTGGAAAGGAAATGGCTCGTATTTTTTTCGACTGATTATTGATTACTTGGAGAAAGGAAAAACAATAACTGTAAAGTACTATGTTTAGTTATTGGACAAATTGGATGAAAAAATTAATATAAAAACGGACCACTTATATAAGAAAACAAACTATGTAAGTTCGATCACAGGGGAGATGTGTAAACATCTAGTAATTCAAGATTTTTTTTAAGTTGGAAGTACTTGTGCTTTCAGCATATATATTTTTTTTTTCATTTAGAATTGTTATACATTTAGCTTAGTTTGATAAGCTGTTATACTTCTACATTGTCATACCCTATACCACCATGTGGTTTGGGTATAATGACTTTGTGCTGCTGTTTGTAACAACCAAAAATATTTGACCTACACCCATCTTTAATTATACCGATCGAATCAGAATCACTATCTGATTCGATTTAACGATGTCCGACCGTCCGTCCGTCCGTCTGTGTGTCCATGTAAAGCTTGTAATCAAACTGCAGGTCGCAAATATGAATATATTTTGACGAAATTTGGTATTTGATCTTTCATCGGCCATGGGATGAACGCTATTGAAATTGGTGAGAAGCGGTCCATGTTCAGACCTAGCCCCCATACAAATGACCCCTATGAAATCAACATATATTGCCATAAGATCCAAATTATCATACAAATCTTAGTCAAATTGGGTTTGTATGTATATATTACATCCATTAATCAGTAGTCCAAAAATGATCCCTATTGGACAACTCTTAGTCATAGGCCCCATATAGAGCTGCTTCCCGATCTTCACTTAAATCTATTAAAAAACAAAAATATTGCACTGATTCTTCTCAAATTTTGTTTGCATATATTTTTGAAAAATACAAGAGACTTTACCAAACATGGTCAGGATCGGTCCATCTTTGGGCCTAGTCCCCATATAGATATAGCATATGAACTTTTTCATATCTGCAGCCGAAAAAATTAATAAAAATCCCATTCAAATTTAGTTTATGCTTATTTTCTATATCCAGTTAGTTGGGCCTGAGAGATAGGGTCTCCAAACGCATGGTATAGGGTATCGTATAGTCAGTCTAAACCGACTATAATTTTCTTACTTGTTATATTTGTGATTGTGTTACTCTTTTCGGTTGTTGAATTAGTTTATATTGTGAAATTTTTAACGTTGTTATATTTGAGGGTTGTTGAATTAGCTGCAATAATCTTTACACCAATACACTCTTACCTCACAACGTTTCTGTCTTACTCTGTTTTTATGATTGTATTGTGAAATAGATTTTTACCACCTGATGTTTACACATCAAAAATCTTATACCATCATGACAATGCACCGGTGCATCTGACCCCCAGCGATTGTTATTTGTTCCTGGGATAGAGATTTTTCACATATGAAGAAGTCATACCAGAGACGGAACCTATTTTGAACAGTTTGACATATCGTACTTTTTGGAGAGTATCAAGATGCTAGAGGATCGTTGGAAGAAGTGCATTTCGCTTAACGGAAATTAAAATTAATTTCAAATAAAAAAAAAAAACTGCTTTTTCACTGTTAGGCCATGGAGTTTTCACTCCATGTAGTATATGTTATTTGAGAATTAATAAAAATAATTTCACTTTTTTACAAACATATAACTAGCGCTTTTTAGCGCTTTTAGTTTCATTCAAAATAAGAGCCGTGTAGCCTTTGTGGGGGTTCTGTTTTGCGTTTTCTACTTGGAAAATGGTGACATCGCTGTAAACAAATGCCTATATGTAGGACCATGGTAGATTATATGATCCGGAAGGGATAACAAAATTGGAGAAACGTTGCATAAAGTATATTGAGCTGGAAGGAAATATGTTGAGATATATTTCTTTTGTTTTTAAAAAACATCCTTCCTTCAAAAAGTCACGAATTTATTGATTCGGCCTCGTACATTACAAAATTTATCTGAGGCTCATTAAAGTATAAAAACACGTTACGCAAAAAATTTGGATAATCACATAACTGAAAGGGGTGAGACACATCGAACCCTAAGTTTGGAAATGACTTTGGAAGAGAAAAAGTGACTTTTTAATAAGTTTGACAAAAATTTTTACATTAAATTAGTAACATTCAGTTGATTGTTATTTTCTAGTAAAAGAATAAAATCTAAAATTGGTTTCGAAAAAAAAAACCGAAGAAGTCCAGTTGATTAAGTTTTTGAAATAACTTACAACAACGTTCTTGTATTATTCAGACTGACACAAAATATCATATTGAAAGCATTTTAAGACATTTCACTTCAGATACGATTTCTTCTTTTTTTTTAAGTGCACATGTAGGGAATAAAAATATAAAAAAAAAAAATGTTTTCTTTATGTGTATTAGTGTTTGCACTTTCATAAGAAACCCCTGGGCATGCCTGATCTAGTGTTAGTACATTCTATAGTTTTCCAACTACTGTTAAAACGTCCATTTTTCTATCTAAAAAGTTTGCTAAGAATATTTAAAAATACTAGCAGAGCCCAGCACTCGAAATTCGTGTGAAAATTCTAGAAAATTTTATTTTTTCATGCAATTTTTTTTCAATGTTTTTTAATCTACATATTAGGGCGGGTCAGATTGTAGGAAGCCGAAAAAATCTCCATGGTTTCATCGCGATTCCGGTATTATGGGCCATAACAAGTATATTTGCGAAGGAACCATACCTCTAAAATCATTTTCGAGCCCGCCTAAATTTCGATGAAGATATTTTCATGATATTTTCCATAATACTCATTCAAATGTAAAAAAAATCATTGAAAATATGTATACCGGGGGTTTTTTTGGTCGGGAAATCCATTTTTCACATTTCTTTTTATGTTTAACAGCCGCTAGGGGGCGTTTTCGTGAATATTTGTGGATTTTTTTTCACCTTTTTGGGGAAAATTGACGAAATTATTGCACAAATCGACGAATCTTCGACCTTCCTATAAAAAATTCCCCAAAAAATTCAGCGCTGAAAATTATGTAGCGTACCCATATACGACCTATATCGATTTCATTCAATTTAAGTCTAAAAATTCGCTTTTGTTATTTACTTTTTGAAAAATGCACGAAAACGCCTCCTGTGAAAAATTTATCTCCCGACCCAAAAACCGCCGGTATACACATTTTCAATAGTTTTTTTTTTACATTTGAATGACTATTATGGAAAATATCTTCATTGAAATTTTGGCAGGCTCGAAAATGATTTTAGAGGTGCGGTTCCTTGTGCAAATATACTTGTTATGGCTCATTTTACCAGAATCGCGACGAACCCATGGAGTAAAAATAATTGACCCACCCTACTACATATATAAAAAATTTATGAATATTTTAATAAAATTTAGTAAATTCTGAATTTTTAAATAAAATTCATTAATTTTCAATATAAATATTTGATGAACAGACAGAAGAAGTATAAATGGGATTTTTTTTAAAATAATTTTATAAGAAATTAAACGTATGCTAATAAATTTTAAGCAACTCACAAATCAACACGAAGCGATTAAAATGTACTCATTTTCGAAGCCATTAATAATAAATCCCTAGGCGATGAATTGTGAATTGGTATACCTTTAGGCTCTTATAATATTATTTATTATAAATATTTAATTTAATTTAAGTTAATATATATTTAACACATATTATACATAAATTTTATCATTCTCAGGTTCTCCTTCTTATGAACTTTAACTCTGACAAATTTACACTCCTCCGTGTGCGCATTTAGCTTAAAAAGTGGTCGAAAGATTTACCTTCACGTTTGGACTTTAGGGTTTCATTGAACACATACTAGGGATTACAAGTGTTAAATATTATAGATATTTCTTTCATTATTTGAGGTGGGTAGCGTTTTTATGTCAGTGGATTTTGGAAAAGTTTAATTTTTTATGTTTTTTTTCTTCTCTGTTTTCATATTTTAAATATTTTTGGACCAATACATGATTAAGAGAAAATTACACTAAACTAATAAGGGCCATTAGGCCTTTAAAGTTAAAGGTCAAATTTTAGGAGATTTTGAATTTCTTAAACAAATTATAGAAATACGACGACATTTGGAAAGAATTGTTATAAAACTTATTAATAAAATAGTTCTAAAAATAAATTTTATGGACTTCTTTTCTAAAATTAACCCTTCAAAACTCTTGAGGGTAATATGACTCCTTTACAGAAATCGCTATACATAACATAAAAGTTGAAAACAACTTGATAGCAAACTAATTTAATTGGAAATTTTTTCTTGATAATTTTAAATTAAAATATTTGTAACTTAACAACAAAAAGGTCTTTTTCTTTTTTTATTAAATTTTTGCTTTTCTTATTTAAAAAAACTCCATTAAACTTAATGTTGTTATGCTAAAAATGTCATTTCAAAATATAGAAATCTTATTTCCAGGATTAACATAATTAATTTGCGTACACATTTTTCAAATTCTTTGTCAGAACCAATCTCATTTAACTTATTTTTGCGTTTACTTTGCATTATTTTTTATATAATTTAAAATTTAAGCCTTTTTTGCTTTGTTTATAACAAATTTTTGGCATCATAAAAACATGAAAAATAAATAAATTTTTTTTTGCGTATACTTTTACTTCAAGTACATGTTATGTAAATGTTGTTAAAGCTTTTTTTTAATAAATATATAATAAATACGAGGGCGGTCCGAGAATAAACTGACCTAACATAGATAAAATAACAAATTTGGAACATTTTTTTAATCAACATAATCTACTTTTAGCTCGATACACTTTTCCCAATGATACTTAATACCTTCAGTATCTTGTTTATAGTAAGAACTGTCTAGCTCCTAAAAACAGTCATCAGCCGCAGATTCCGCCTCGTCATTGTTGGCAAATATTTTACCATCGTTGGCAAATATTTTACCATCCGAGTAAATCTGGCGAATAAGGTTCGTGATGAAGCAAAAACAAAAAAAAAACAGTCACCTTAACCTTGCCTTCATTTAGATTTGTCTTCGTCTTCTTTAGACACGATTCTCCCACTTAAGTCCATGGATGTGACCAATCTTTGTATCAAGTGTGAAATGGTGGACCTATGCTTTATCGAAGGCTACGAAGCGGTGAAACCACGCCAAACACTCTACTGAAACATCTTCATGACGCTTTTTTTTCTATTATGAGCAAACGCGGCAACCATCTTGTGGACAACTTTCGTATCTCCGTATTTTCGGTCAATATGCGATGTATAGCGCATTTTGAAATACCTGTCATTTCAGCTAGCTCATGCACTTTCAGCCGATGATCATCCAACACAATTTTGTAGATTTTATTAACCTGTTCTGCCGTGGCCACCTCAACTAGTCGTAGTGTCATCTTGTCAGCTCTTTCGGCTCCGTTTAAACTCTGCCAGCCAATATATTATAGTCCTAAACGAACACCATCAGAGTGAAATCCAGCTTGACTTTAATATTGGTTGCACTGAGACCTTTCTACTGAATTACACATAGACCAACTGTTTTCATGTTGATAAATTCACTGAGATCGGTTACAGAAAAAAATGTTAAACAACGTGGCGCCTTGAAACTTAAAAATCTATTCACAATACAATCACAAAAACAGCGTAAGACGTAAGACAAAATCGGTGTGACTTATGATTGCATTGGTGAAAAATTATGATACAAATGTAATAACCTTTTTGAAAATGAAAAATTAAAAATGGAAAATGAAAAATAAAAAATAAAAATAAAATAAGAAATGAAAAATGAAGATGGAAAAATGAAAAATAAAATAAAAAAAAAATGAAAAATTAAAAACAAAAAATGAAAAATGAACAATGAAAAACGAAAAATGAAAAATAAAAAATGAAAAATGAAAACGAAAAATGAAAAACAAAAAATGTGAAATGAAAAATGAAGAATGAAAAATAAAAAATTAAAAAAAAAAATAAAAAATTAAATAAGAAAACAGAACAATGAAAAACAAAAAATGAAAAACAAAAAATGAAAAACAAAAAATGAAAAATGAAAAAGGAAAAATGAAAAACAAAAAATGAAAAACAAAAAATGAAAAATGAAAATGAAGAATGAAAAACAAAAAATTAAAAATGTAAAATGAAAAATGAAAAACGAAAAATGAAAAATTAAAAACGAAAAAATTAAAATTAAAAATGAAAACTAAAAAATAAAAAAATGAAAAACGAAAAATAAAAAATGAAAAATGAAAAATGAAATAAGAAAACAGAAAAATGAAAAATGAAAAACAAAAAATTAAAAACAAAAACTGAAAAATGAACAATGAAAAACGAAAAATGAAATAGAAAAAATGAAAAATGAAAACGAAAAATGAAAAAAAATGGTAAATTAAAAATGAAGAATGAAAAATAAAAAATTAAAAAAAAAATATAAAATGAAAAGAGAAAAATGAAAAACAAAAAATGAAAAATTAAAAACAAAAAATGAAAAATGAATAATGAAAAACAAAAAATGAAAAATGAAAATGAAGAATGAAAAACAAAAAATTAAAAATGTAAAATGAAAAATGAAAAATGAAAAACGAAAAATGAAAAATTAAAAACGAAAAAATTAAAATTAAAAATGAAAAATGAAAACTAAAAAATAAAAAATGAAAAACGAAAAATAAAAAATAAAAAATGAAAAATAAAAAATGAAAAATGAAAATGAAAAATGAAAAACAAAAAATTAAAAATGAAAAACGAAAAATGAAAAATAAAAAATGAAAAATGAAGAATGAAAAATAAAAAATGAAATAAGAAAACACAAAAATTAAAAATGAAAAACAAAAAATGAAAAATGAAAGACGAAAAATGAAAAATAAAAAATGAAAATGAAAAACAAAAAATTAAAAACGAAAAATGAAAAATTAAAAATGAAAACTAAAAAAAAAAAATTAAAAATTAATAACAAAAAATGAGAAATGACTACGAAAAATGAAAATTAAAAAATAAAAAAAAAAAAATTTAATAAGAAAACAGAAAAACGAAAACCCAAAAATGAAAAATAAAAAATGAAAAATGAAAAACGAAAAATGAAAAATAAAAAATTAAAAATGAAAATGAAAAACAAAAAATTAAAAATGAAAAATGGAAAACGAAAAATAAAAATAAAAAATGAAAAATGAAAAATGAAAAATGAAAAATGAAGAATGAAAAATAAAAAATTAAAAATAAAAAACGAAAAATGAAAAATGAAAAATAAAAAATGAAAAATGAAGAATGAAAAATAAAAAATTAAAAATAAAAAATGAAATAAGAAAACAGAAAAATTAAAAATGAAAAACAAAAAATGAAAAATGAAAAACGAAAAATGAAAAATAAAAAATGAAAATGAAAAACAAAAAATTAAAAATGAAAAACGAAAAATGAAAAATTAAAAACGAAAAAATTAAAATTAAAAATGAAAACTAAAAAAAAATTAAAAATTAATAACAAAAAATGAAAACCGAAAAAAGAAAAATAAAAAATGAAAAAAAAAAATTAAATATGAAAACAGAAAAATGAAAAACAAAAAATTAAAAACAAAAAATGAAAAAAAAAATGAAAAATAAAAAATAAAAAATTAAAAATGAAAATGAAAAATGAAAAACAAAAAATTAAAAATGAAAAATGGAAAATGAAAAATAAAAAAATGAAAAATGAAGAATTAAAAATAAAAAATAAAAAATGAGATAAGAAAACAGAAAACAGAAAAATGAAAAACCAAAAATGAAAAATGAAAAACGAAAAATGAAAAATAAAAAATGAAAATGAAAAATGAAAAACAAAAAATTAAAAATGAAAAATGAAAAACGAAAAATGAAAAACAAAAAATGAAAAATAAAAAATTAAAAATGAAAAATGAAAACTAAAAAATAAAAAATGAAAAACGAAAAATGAATACAAAAAAAAAAAAGAAAAATGAAAAATGAAAAACGAAAAATGAAAAACAAAAAATGAAAAATGAAAAATAAAAAATGAAAAATAAAAAATGAAAAATGAAGAATGAAAATGAAAAATGAAAAGCGAAAAATGAATACCACAAAATGAAAAATAAAAACTAAAACTGAATAACAAAAAATGAAAAATGAAAAACGAAAAATGAGAAATAAAAAATGAAAAATAAACAATGAAAAATGGAAAATAAGATATGAAAAATAAAAAATGAAAAATTAGAAATTAAAAATAAAAAAAAATTGGAAAAAAATTAAAAATAAAAAATTAAAAATATAAAAATCAAAAATAAACAAGTAAGAAAATTATAGTCGGTCTAGACCGACTATACGATACCCTATACCATGCGTTTAGAAACCCTATCTCTTAGGCCCAACTAACTGGACATAGAAAATAAGCAAAAACCAAATTTGAGTGGTATTTTTATTAATTTTTTTGGCTGCAGATATGAAAAAGTTCATATCGGATCTATATCTATATGGGGACTAGGTCCAAAAATGGACCAATCCTGATCATGTTTGGTAAAGTCTCTTGTATTTTGCAAAAAGGCATACAAACAAAATTTGAGAAGAATCAGTGCATTATTTTTGTTTTTAATAGATTTAAGTGAAGATCGGGAAGCAGTCTATATAGGGCCAAAGGGATCATTTTTGGACTACTCATTAATGGAAGTAATGAACGCATACAAACCCAATTTGAGTAAGATCTATATGACAATTTGGATCTTATGGCAATTTATGTCGATTTCATAGGGGTAATTTGTATGGGGGCTAGGTCTGAACATGGACCGATTCTCACCAATTTCAATACCGTTCATTCCATGGCCGATGAAAGCTTATATATCAAATTTCATCAAAATATATTCATATTTGCGACCTGCAGTTTGACACACAGACGGACGGACGGACGGACGGACGGACGGACATCATTAAATCGAATCAGATAGTGATTCTGATTCGATCGGTATAATTAAAGATGGGTCTAGTTCAAATATTTTTGGTTGTTACAAACAGCAGCACAAAGTCATTATACCCAAACCACATAGTGGTATAGGGTATAAAAATGAGACATAAAAAACGAAAAATTAAAATAAAAATTAAAAACGAAAAATGAAAAATTAAAAATTAAGCAGTTGAAATAATAAATAATATTTAATAATAAAAATATTTTTATATTAGCAGAGTCCCTGCAGTTGATTGCTACAAGTGATACATAGATGACGCTTTCTCTCTGATTTTAAAAAAGTGCTATAAAAAATCTTTAATTACTAGATGTTTACACAGGTGCCCTGTGATCGAACTCACATGATTTTTTTTCCTACAATTGGAGGGGGGAAAAAGTGTTTTTGCAAAACCCTGCTCCATTCTCGACCAGATATTGTGGACCCATTAAATTTGTTCTCACAAAAGAAGAACGAGATTTTATTATAAAGTGAAGCACATTCAGGATAAAATTTCAGTTTTGATTCCAACTGGCATCGAAACTGACGATTTTAATTTCAATGTTAGAGCTTCTATAGTTTTATGTATGATCGACGGTAAAGTCTGCAATACGCTTTGTGTGGTGCTACCCCTTATCAGAGCGGAAAATCGACAAAAATATGCTTACTGCTGGCCTTTCACCTCTTTAAGCATATAAATATAAGAATTTATGGAATGGCTGCAAAGTTCGTATAGAATCGAAATAAAAAAAAATGGTATGTGTCAGGTGAAGATAATGCTCCTAATCTTAGGTTTGAACATCCGCAGTTATAATTGGAGCCTATATATCAAATTTAAGTTCGATAGCTCTTAAACTTCGACTGCAATTGAATTAAGTCCTCCTAGATTGGCAAAATCGTCCACTGTGCAGTGGCCATATGCCCGAAATCACCTTCAAATATAAATGACATGTGTTAATCTTTTTAATAAAAATATTCTTTTGATTAAAAATTATTTTTTTGTCTTATTTTTTACAATTTCAAGTTCTACCCCTCTTTAAAAACAAATTTAAAATAATCTTTATGTCACATGTAGGTTTAATTGAAATATTATATAAATGAACTGCATATTTCCGTTTGGACTTTTTACAATTTATTAATTCTTTCTTTTGTTGTATTGATCCCCCACTACTCAAGTTATACATCGTGAATTCATCTTTCCTTATGATTTTTAATTAATCGTATATTTGTTTTATTTCTTTTTTTGTTTGTGGTAAATTATGATTTATTATTGTTGGGATTCTTTTTCTGAAAAATACAACTTTGTGTTGGTATCTGTAATATTTATTATGGCCTTAATACCTTATACTTATTTTCATTTTTGCAGGCAATCTATCAAAAGCAGTTTTCGTGACAAAGATAAACCTTCACGTTTCAAAGACCTGCAAACAACACGTTTTCAAGTTGCGCCACAAAATGCTGAAGACTCTGATGATTCCAACGAAGATCGTGAACTATTGGAAAATGAATATGATACAAAATATGGTAAAAGTTTTCGGTGAGATAAAATCCATAACATCATAACAAATAAATAACACAACAATTAGTTAAAACAAAATAATATATGTATATGAAATAATTTGTACTGCTTATTTAGACATTTTACCAGAGAAGCTTTGCCACGCTTGGATAATTATCGCAATATTATGTCCATACAAGCTGCCTACCGTCCCACATTGGATGAACTTCACAATGCCACTTTAACAGGAAAGGTAAGAATTTCATTAATATATGTTTAAAAAAAAAAAAAAAAAAAAAATAATTTCTTACAGCATATTTTTCTGACATAAATTGTCAGTGTAACTACCATTTGTGTAATTTTTTAAACATATTCAAATGTTGGCTACCCTCTACATATTTTAATTGAACTTATTTGTTTCATACTTAATTAATGTGAACACAGTTCATGGCTTTGTCATTGGGACTTCTTTGAGCGTTATTGGGGCATCATTTTTTCAGATTATTTTTTCATTGACTTGTTTTTTCTGAGAATAAAACATTTATTCTGACTTCAAAAAACAGTTTTTCATACTTAATACTCTCTTTAAAGGTCAATTCAACCCTTTTTTTAAAAAATCAAAAAAGTCCTTTAAAAAAGACATTTAAGGATTAAGATATTCTACGAAAATTTTTGTAGGAAAATTTCAGTTTGTGTGACCAAAGACTCTAAAGTTTTAAATAAAGCTCTTTGCACTTAATAAGCAAAATTACACGAGTAACCGCAAAATATTTGGAATTAATTATACTCAACGAAAATAACTCTAGCTTGCATACTGAGTTCTCGCGTCTAGTCACCTCTGACGTACACATCGCGTGTGATTTTTACTAAAATTAAAATAAAATAAATAGAAAAAAAATCAATCATAATTAAAGTGAGACTAAGCATGGCGGAGTCTTTATGCAAATTAAGAGATTGAATTTTGTTTGTTTTTTGTGGACATTTAACGCACCATCAAAGCAGAAGAAAGATATTCCCTACAATTGAAGAGCCCTATTTTCTTTTCTTTGGAATACAATTTCTGTCTGAAACTTGGATACCAAAAACTATATGTACTACTTGCGAAAGTGCTCTGTTGACCTGAAGATCACAAATCAAATACATGCTATTTCTGCGTAAATTAAAAATTTGGTAGGCACTACGCGGTAATGACATACGAAGCAACAAATAATGTAATTTTACCAGAAGTGCGCTGCTAAGGTGTTCAGGCACACAGTGGCTGAAAATTGTTTTTCATTGGCCAAAATTCTGTATATTTTGAACCGATCAAAATATTTTAGTAATTCTTTTTTTTGTGGGTAGATATTTAGTTCAACTTGTTTTCATTTCATTAAAACTTATTGAGTACTTTTCTATGTCAAAGTTGAACTTTTAATTTTTTTAACTTTAGCGTGAAATATGGGTTTTTATTTTTTTATTTACTAAAAACTGTCATATTTGGATTTTATTAATAATTACAAGCATTTTTTGTTATAATGGGATTTTTTTTAATGTTTACAATCAAAACAATTTTTACACTAAAAGAAAAAGTAAAATCAACTGGAATTTTCGCTATTATTACTGAAAAATTAAAATTTTTTTTTTCGTCAAATTTGCAAATTTGTTTTACAGAAAAGTGCCACTTAACAAAACGTTAGTAAAATTATCTAATAGTCTTGCTATTACTACAAAAAAATTTATCAGTTTTTGCTGTCAAATTTGTTAATTTTTGCAAAATAAATCTGCTGAAGATTAGAGCAATGATTTTGAATCCTTCTTATTTATTAAAACATTTCATACATATGTGGGTAAAAAAACCTTTTAAAAACGAGTAAGAAAATTATAGTCGGTCTAGACCGACTGTACGGTACCTTATAGCATGCGCTTAGAGACCTTATCTCTTAGGTTCAACTAATTGGATATAGAAAAAAAGCATAAACCAAATTTGAGTGGCATTTTTAATAATTTTTTTGCCTGCAGATATGAAAAGTTCATATCGGATGCTATATTTATATGGGGGGCTAGGTCGAAAAATGGACCGATCCTAACCATATTTGGTAAAGTCACTTATATTTTCAAAAAATATATACAAACCAAATTTAAGAAAAATTTGTGCAATATTTTTTGTTTTGCAATATATTTCAGATTTAAGTGAAGATCGGGAAGGAGCTTTATATGGGGCCTATGACTAAGAATTATCCTATGGGGATTATTTTTGGAATACTGATTAATCGATGTAATAAGCGGATAGAAACACAATAGGCTAATTTGGATCTTATGGCAATTTATGTCGATTTCATAGGGGTCATTTGTATGGGGACTAGGTCTGTACAATGACCGATTCTCAGCAATTTCAGTAGCGTTCATCCTATGGACGATAAAGGCTTATATACCAAATTTCATCAAAATATATTCATATTTGCGACCTGTAGTTTGATTACAAGTTTTACATGGACACACAGACGGACGGACGGACATTGCTAAATCGACTCAAAAAGTGATTCTGAGTCGATCCGTATACTTGTATTGTATACTTATAGGGCTGTTTAAATTGCCGTAATTTGAATTTTTTTTGAGTAATTTCACTAAAATGAAAAAAGTTTTCTACCCGCAGATCGTCACGGGTGCAAAAATATACACAGGGTTAGAGAGGATACTTTCACCTTTCTCTGGGTGGTGTACGTTTCTTGTTCCCTAGAAGTTCTATTCCACTAAAGTTGAAATTTGCCACAAATATAGTAGTTTGATAAATATTTCAGAACACCCCTAATATTAAATGGTGGGGTTGTGACCACTTACAGCAAATAAAAACTGCAATCCTACCAACCTTGTAAAGAAAAGCGCAGGTCATTACCGACGATAACTTGCGAATAGCAACCATTTATTTTTGATAAAAAAACAAAAAAAAAATAATCACCTTTTTTGTAATTAAAACACAGTTGAGTTTGACAGCATGCCACGCCCACAATTAGCAATAGTTTAACTCAATTTTTTGGCTACATTAATTTGGATATATTAGCTATAAAATGGCGTTATAAAAATCGGTGACAAAAAAATTGCACTTTTGGCCAATGAAATCAAAATTTCAGCCGCAGTGCGGCGCCTCTACCGCGTAGACATACATTTTCGGCCAATATGATACGCGCCAATATAGATATAACAGAAATAAATAATAATAATCCATGAATCCCTTGTGGATGCTCGCTGGACTCGACATAAGAAAATTAATACAAGATGAATAATTTTATGGTTATCTGTCCAATATGCGAAAGACAGCATTTGATTTCATGCAGCTTGTTATAACAGAATTCCAAAATTATGCAGAAAATTTTGAAAATGTGCTAATCGCTTCTATCAACATTCTGTGGTTTTCTAGAATAACCGCGTATGTCATAAAATCAAAATGGTCAGGGGAGCCAAAAAATGTTATATTTGAAATTATGGGCTCGATATAAGGATTTTAAAGCTTTTTTATTTAACAGTCCTGTAGATATGGGCAATAAATACTTTATATAAAATTTTGAGTCAAAAATCTTCAGAGGAATAGCTCCTAGAGAAGGACGAAAAAAACAATATGTAAATTACACTTAAAGTGTGTGCAGATATAACAACTTATGTCGACAAACGTCGTTTTCTTTGAAAAAGAAAACAACCAATGCAACCACCCATGTAGACATAAGTTGTTGTTGCTTGAAAAATGGATTTTTTTGTTCGTCAACAAAAAGTTAAAGGGATGACAAAAAATAACAGAAATAAACACAAAAGTTTTTATAAGTGGTTTTAAACTGAAAACTAATACAAAATTATTTAGATTTTTTTTTCATTAATAACAACGTATGTCGCTATGTGTCGTTTTCTGAGAAAATAATTTGTCAGCGATCAAACGTATGTAGGTTGCCATACGTCGTTAGTGCTGCAAATTAATTTAATAAACTTTTAAGTTACGTCGTTATTTAAAGAAAAACTCAGAAATGGTCAATATTTTTTTAAAAAAATTGAACACATCTAAAGAGCGTTAAAAATTAATATATTTGGCATCGTTAACTCAAAACTGACAAAAATGGACATATGCGGTTAACGCATTGGCGTTAAGATGTCACTAAAGCTGCATTTTCTGCACTCACATCTCAATTCTTTTTAAAGAAAACCTTGGAGTGGTTTCAAGGTTTCATCAGGATATCAAAGTGTTGGAAAAAGGGAAATCCCAAAGTTTTATGCTTGCTACATACGTATGGGGCTTGGACGGAAACTTCGATCAATCGGAACATTCGCGTCAAACTTAATAAAGGAAAACATTTTAAGGTTAATATTTCGTCTGTTATAACTAATGCCGTTTTCTTTTCTGACAAAAAATGTTGCCCTGTTTTTGCCCTTTTTTGGAAAAGTGTATTTTTTTATACATTCTGAATTAAGAGCAACCTTATATTACATATTAATCGAAAGGTCTCAAAGTGCTGTGTTCATAAATGCAAAAAAATTTTGATTATTATCCTCTTGGAAGTCATAGGGTGAAAATATTCAAAAAAGGCGAACAGTGGGGAAATATTCTCACACTATGACCTGAAAGAAGTCAATGGCTGGAATTTTTTGTGATTTACGATGGCTCGACTTTGAGACCTATCGATTGATGTATAAGATAAGGTTACTTTTAATTCAGAATATATAAAGAAATACACTTTTCGAAAAAAGGGCAAAAAAGGGCGACATTTTTTGTCAGAAAAGAAAACGGCAAAATACTACTGTTATTTTTTTTATTTTAATGTTTACCAAATTGGAAATAAATTTTTTTGAAGATTGTTCTGAATTGTTCCAGGATTGTTCTAAAATGTTCCAAAACGATGAGTTTCTAAAATGTAATTTGTACCGATAAATCGAAAAAAAATATTTTTAAGCTTTGCCCCCCACTTTTGGAAAAAAAAAATTTGACGGTTGTTCTAAACATTGTTCCAAAATAGATATGTCGCAAACCGTAACGAATTTTTTATCTTTTTTTTGTTGTTTTGTTATTTTTGTATTTTTTTTCTTTTTTTTATGATTTTTGTATATTTTATGTTTTTTTTGTGTTTTTTTGTGATTTTTGTGTTTTTGATTTTTTTTCTTTTTTTATGATTTTTGTATATTTTATGTTTTTTTTTGTTTTTTGTGTTTATGTGATTTTTGTGGTTTTTTTGTGTTTTTGTGTTTTTTTTTTGATTTTTGTTTTTTTTTTTTGTTTTTTTTTTTGTAATTTTGATATATTTTATGTTTTTTTGTTTTTGTGTTTTTTTTAATACAATCAAACCTCGTTTTATACGTATTTTGTATTTTTGTGATTTTTGTTTTTTTCTTCTTTTTTTTTATGATATTTGTATTTATATTTTATGTTTTTTGTGTTTTTTTGTGATTTTTGTGTCTTTTTTTTGATTTTTGTATTTTTTTTGTGTGATTTTGGTATATTTTATGTTTTTTTGTTTTTGTGTTTTTTTTGTAATACACGAATTTTTTTATGCGAATTCGAATTTATGCGGTTTTTAATTTTTATTATTTTTTTGCGTCATTTTAGTTTAAAGCACGTCTTGCCCGGAATAAAAAACAATTCTCAGAACATGTAACATGAACATGTACACGTGTAAACTGTAAAGGCCTAGTTATCCACACGTAACCGTAACCAGACGTGTCAGCTGTTTTTTTCTGTTACATGAAAAGCATTTAGAGCAGTTACGGAATTAAAATGTCACGTAACCGGAACGTCCCAATTTGTTGAAAATAGATTTTTGCTACGTTTGTACGTGACATTTGTGAACAGTTGATAGTTTGGTTAATTTTACGCAGCAACATGCTGGTTCCTTTTTTTTGACGTTCTATAACTGCACTGAACGCCAACGTTACATTTACGGTACGGATACATTTAACAACGTGTGGCTAACTAGGCCTTAATGTTATTGCATTGCTAGTTTCTACTACGTTGTAGTGAAAAATATACATACATACAATAATTAAAAGTGCATTTACTTTTTTATTGTAAAAATGAACAAAGTCATATGAATATAATATTTACCATTTAAAAGTTGTTGTGCAAAAAATATTTGCTTTTTCAGATAATAAAATGGACAAAAATAAATGAAATAATTTTTTTTGTTGACTTTTTTTATGCGATTTTGTTTGGGTTTTAATGTTTTGATTTGAATTTATGCGAATTTATTTTAAATTCAGGAACGAATCATTCGTTTTTATATGGAACTAGTGTATCATTTTATGCGTATCATTTTATTTATCTGTACGTTAAATTTTGTGTTGCATAAACATATTGATATCGTTCAATAACGTTTGATATCGCGGAAAAAATGTTCTCCATTCTCATTTGCGTACGTAACGGTTTGCGATATATCTATTTTGGAACCATGTTTAGAACAACAACTTGAACATCCTAGAACAACCGCCAATTTTTTTTCCAAAAGTTGGGGGCAAATTATATTTTAGAAACTCATCGTTTTGGAACATTGTAGAGCAATCCTAGAACATTTCAGAACAGTTTTCAAAAAATGTTGTTTCCAAAAATGGGAGGCTAACTTCGCACACTTTTATCAATACCATTTTATTTGAAAACTGTGAAAAACAAAATAGACACATACTAAATAAACCGCTTTTAAAAAAAGTGTGTAAGCTACAGTTATTTTAGTTGAGCATAATTAAATTCCAACTATTTTGCAGTTACCCATCATTCCAAACTCGTTTTACACAATGCCTCGCTTACATTTAACCGCCACATTTATTGATTATTTTGGAAAAAAAATTTTTTTTATAGAGACTATAGTAATTTTTTTGTATAAGCTGGCGTGTAATTTTGCTAAGCGTAAAGGGCTTTATTTCCAACTCTGGTGTCTTTGGTGACCCCCACTGAAATTTTGCGGCAAAAATTTTCGGAGAATATTTTAATACTTAAATGTCTTTTTGAAATGAGTTTTTTTTTATTTTCTTTTTTGAAAGGAGTTTTTTTTTATTTTCTCAAAAAAGGGGTCAAATTGAACCTTAAATAGAGGAGCTAGAGAGTTAAGATCTTCCACAAAAACAATTTTCATGAAATTCGACAATATAACTCTGACAATAAGACAGACAATAACTTACAAAATTTTTTTCATTTAGTATAATGCTACTTTCGACCAAAAAATGAAAACATTGACGCACTGTAAAAAAAAAACTCAGACCAAGAGCCCAATCACCGCATTTGATATCGAGTAAAATCAATCGAAATTGCATATTTTGGTTTAGTACTTAAAGAAGACGGATAAACGTCAGACCCTGTTTCACTTTTACTCTTAACTAGGGACCTTAGTCGATTCTGTGTCGAATTTAACCAACTTTATAATATCATTGACTTTTAAAAAAGTGTAGATTTGATCAAAAGGGATATAATACTTTATCAAAACAATATGTAATACATTTTTAGTTTTGCTGTAGCCAATTTTAATGTTGTTTAATGTTTTTAATGTTAAATAGCCTGTAAGGATTATATTTCCATAGACTAATAAATAAATAAAAATAAAATATAAAATAATCGGTTTACTCTGACAGAATACAATTATTCTTAGTATTTTATTTTGGAAAATAAAAAAATAATTTCGATCTAAAAATTTCGATAACGATTGCGGTGATTTGGCCCCAGCTGGACTGTATGTTTATTCTACAAAAATTATCTACTCAATATGTCCTTTCACAATTATAAGGTCGCCATTCTGTTCCAAAAATGCTGTTGGACAGTGTAATTGTTTAGCAAAATTTATTTTTTTGATCGTCATGTATTTATACCATCCCGTAGTATAGACTGTTACGTGTATGCCTTCTGGTTTGAAAATGGGTAATACATATGTCCGACAATTTAAAATCTAGCGCCCATTTCTGGTAATCATAACTTTGTGTCGATATTTGTCACTTTGAAAAAATTCGATATATAAACGTCTTTTTAACCGCTCTGGAAGGTGGAAAGACCAAAATTTTAAATTTTAAAATAAAAACAAATTATAAAAAAATGCTCAGAAATATATAATTTTTACTATACCCTATAACACTATGTGGTCAGGGTATAATGACTTTTTGCGGAAGTTTAAAACTACAAAAACTATTTGACCTAGAATCACTTTCTGAGTCGATTTAGCGATGTCCGTCCGTCCGTCCGTCTTTAAAAATTAGTAGATGTTCAGACCTAGTCCCCATACAAATGACCTCAATGAGATCCACTTACATTGCCATAAGATCCAAATTATCATATAGATCTCGGACAAATTGGGTTTATGTATGTTTATTACCTCCACCAATCAGCAGAAGTCCAAAAATAAACCCTATAGGACATGGATCCTATATAAAGCAAAACAGAAATATTTCACAGAATTTTCTCAAATTTTGTTTTTACCAAATATCGGCAGGATAGGTCCATTTTTAAAGCTAGGCCCCATATAAATATAACATCCGCTATGAACTTTTCGAGAACTGCAGGCAAAAAATAATAAAAATTCCACTCAGATTTGGTTTATGCTTATTTTCTATACCAAATTAGTAGGACCTAAGAGCAATTGTCTAAATTCAAGGCCGTCTATAATTTTCTTATTTATTTTTTACTGTGATTTTCAAGTTTATATGGGGACTTCACCGTTGTATATGGTAATTTCAAATTTTTTCTTTTATAGAATTTAGAAGCCATTGTTTTGAAAACGAAATAAAATAACAAATTAGTCCAGGGATGCCCACAAGACTCTTATGAAAGTGCAAACACTAAAACATATAAAGAAAACCATTTTTTTTTTTCCATATTTTGACATGTACACTGAATTGTCATAGTTTAGTTTCTGCTGTCAATAAGACTGGTTGTCTGTAATGCCGTCGGAAAAAATCGTTTGTTCAAAGTGTTTTAAAAACATCCAAATAAACTGTGTAATTACTTGTGAGGTTTGCCAGTGCAAATTTCATAAAGTGTGTGCTAAAGTGGAGGATGAAAATGCATTTAATACTCTCACTGTTTTTGAAAATATTGTATTTAATTGCGACAATTGTTTACATACATCCCGTGATTTGATACAAAAAATTAGTTTATTGTCATATGAAATGATGCAAATAAAAATGTTATTCTCACAATTTTTGGATAACAAAGGAATATACAATAATGAAAATTCTACGTCTCACCACAGTTTGCCTATAAACAAAACTGGTTTTATTTCTATTTTGCCTATTCCTTCTCGTTTGCAAACAACAACAAACAATTCTTTTGATGATCGACCTGTTTGTAGCTATGCTAAACAAACTGCTGTTGGTACTTCTGTTCATACAAATGCTGTTAAAAATAATTTGGCTGTTAATGGTGATTTTCATGTTAAAAAAACGGTTCCAATTAATGGTGATAATGAAGTTAGTGCTGTTGTGGCTGCTGTTAATTCTGTTAATCAACTGGAAACTAATGCTGTTATTGATGATGATGTGAATCAATCCTTCAGTGATGCGAATGTAACGGATTTTAATTCCGATGTTTTGTCGAATGCTCAAGATTGGAGTCACGTTACTAAGAGGAAAAAACATCCTAAAAAACGTAAAGTAGTGGTTGGAGTGAATTCTAATTCTGAATTAGAAGTGGTTCTTAAAATGAAATGGGTCCACTTATCATCCTTTAAAACTTCTGTTACAGAAGAAAATATTATATCTTATGTTACGAAACATCTGAATATTGATAAAGAACATGTTGCATGTCATAAATTGATTAAGAAAGAAGCATCTATAGATGAGTTAAAATTTATAAACTTTAAACTGGGTGTTTCAGCTGCTGTTTCTGAAAATCTTTTTAAACCTGATCTCTGGACATCAGCGATCAAAGTGCGTCCTTTTAAGTTTTTTCCAAAAAAATGGATCCACAGGGCCAAACATAACAGTCAATTCTAGTTCATTAAAAATTTATTACCATAATGTTTCGGGAATGAGGACTAAATCGTCATTATTTACTTCTTATTCATCCCAGTGTTATTATGATGTCTTCGTTATTACTGAAAGTTGGCTTAACTCGGATTTCTACAGTGAAGAATTTTTTAATCCTAATCTTTATCAAGTGTACCGAAAAGATCAGGATACTATAAAGTCTGGTTGTGAGAAAGGAGGAGGTGTCCTCATTGCTGTAAAAAAGTCTTTATGTTGCAGAGTTATACTGTTATTTAATATGGATACACTACTTGATCAATTATGTGTGTCTATAAAGGCGGTTGGATATGAATTATTTGTTTGTGTTTCCTATATTCCTCCAAAGAGTTCTGAGGAACTTTATGGTGCTTATGTTTCTAATATTGTAGAGCTGTATGACCGCATTAATAATAATAATGATAAGTTATGTGTACTAGGTGATTTTAATTTGAGTGATGTATTTTGGTATGAAGTACCTAACACGGATGTGTTTCTTCCAAGTAATGTTAATAAAACTTTTGAGATAAATCTTATTGATTCAGTTTTTAGTCTTGATTTGCAACAAATCAATACTGTTTATAATAAACTAAATAAAATTCTTGATATAGTTTTTCTAAATTCTGATTTAAAGTTCTCACTTATTGAGTCCACTTTTCCCATTTCACCTGCCACTTTGCATCATTCAGGTTTAGAAATTGAAGTTGAATTTTATGAATATATATCTTGTACGAGTAATGATAATATACGGTATTATCAAATCTTTTTTCGTTATATTTCCAATCTAATTTCAATGATGACTCTTTTCAACTTAATCAGTTTGATTTTGATGGTATTGGTTCGTATTTTGATTTTGGAACAATGCAAATTTCTGATCAAGATATTATTGAGGGTATTGGAAAACTTTCTAATTCCTTTAAATGTGATAACGATAGTGTTCCAGCATTTCTATTAAAAAAGTGTTATTTTTCTTTAATTTTACCGCTTAAGATAATTTTCAATAAATCTTTAAGTGCTGGTTATTTCATTCAGAGATGGAAGTACACTTCTATTCTGCCTGTTCATAAATCTGGTAATAAGAATAATGTCTGTAATTATAGACCAATATCTAAATTGACTAATATTGCAAAAATCTCTGAGCATATTGTGTATGATAAACTTTTCTTTAATTTGAAAAGATATATCATTATATCTCAGCATGAGTTTATGGCTGGGAGGTCGACAACTTCTAATTTAGCTGTCTTTACCCAATTCCGTATAACAAGTTTTGAAAAAGGATTACAAGTTGACACAATTTACACTGATTTTGCGGAAGCATTTGATCGTGTACCGCATGAGCTTCTTTTATTAAAACTTTCCAAGATTGGGTTTCACTCGGAAATGCTGTCTTGGTTTCGAAATTATTTGACTGGAAGATATTCTGTTGTATCTATTGATGGTGTCTGTTCAGATGTTTTTATACCTACTTCGGGGATTCCCCAAGGTAGTATTTTGGGTCCACTTTTATTAATTGTTTTTATCAATGATATAACTAATTGTTTTAAAAACTCCCAGATTCTTTTGTATGCGGACGATTTGAAAATTTTTAAATAAATCTCTTGCCCCAGGGATACACTTGATCTTCAGGAGAACTTGGATAGAGTTGTCTCTTGGTCTGATCGAAATGGTCTACCTTTTAATGTAGGTAAATTCTTATCTATGTCGTATCATAGGCGTCGTAATATTTTATTGTCTGAATATAGAATAAAAACTTTTATTTTATCATCTGTTGATGAAATTTTAGATCTGGGGGTAGTATTTGATATTAAACTATTTTTTAATAATCATTTAAACTATATGATTCCAAAAGCTTATGCAATGTATGCTTTTATCCTCGTAATTCTGATAATTGTTTTGATCATTATACAAAGAAAGCGTTATTCACTTGCTTTGTAAGATCAAAATTAGAATATGCCTCATTTATATGGGGACCCAGTGCTGAAATTCATATTAATAGAATTGAAAAAATTCAGATAAAATTTATAAAATATGCTCTTTCTTTTTTAAACTTTTCCTCGCCAGCTCCTTCAAATGTTATTGCTTCTTATGCAGATAAATGTGCATTAATTTCAATGAAAACTTTAGAGGTTAGGAGAAAGATCTTTTCTCTTAGTTTTTTGCACGGCATTATTTGGGGTTTAATTGATTGCCCAGTTTTATTACATTCTATTAAGATATATGTGCCTCCACGGTCACTTAGAAATAAAGTAACTTTTTTTCATATTGATATTCATAGAACTGATTACGCTATGAATGAACCAGTAACTAGGGCTATGAGATTATATAATAATCATTGTAATCAATTAGATTTAAGTTTAACTAACATAAATTTTAAAGTAATATTAAATAATTTGTTAAAATAAGTTATTTACTTTAGATTTAGATGCTAGTCTGTAAGGATAATATTGTATCCATAGACTGAAATAAATAAGTTTGAGTTTGAGTTTGAGTAGAAAGAAAAAACAAAAAATTTTATCTGAAATGAAATGTCTTAAAATGCTTTTCTGTATGATATTTTGTGTTAGTCTGAATAACTTGAAAGCATATCAAACATTCTGCTTCAGCTTTAAAGTTATAAGTAAAAAAAAAAATCACTTTCCCGCTTCTCGTCTGAGTACATGTGAATAAATAATTCGAATTTTAAACTTAAGACTCTGATTTTTCCAAGTACTTTTTAATTCACAGCTGCAAAATATTTTTTAAACGGAATCATACGTTAGACAAGAATTAAACCTACATTCAATATCTGGGTCTTTAGTGTGTTCCAACAAAGCATACGAAAGTGTTCTTGCTTTGCAAGAAAAGACAACAAAAAACGAAAAAGGCAAAATTGTTTGTGAATTTTGTATTGCTTGGTGCAGAGTGCTTTCGCAAAATGAGTTAGTCCATAAATGGCCTAACACAGTATGATTGGGATCTGAACCCTTTTGAAAACACACATTGGAACACTAATCGAAATGTATTGAATTAGCACACCAAATCTGCGGTCTCAAGGCATAACAGCAGAAGGAGTGTAATCGAAAAAATCTTAACACACGCTTTTTCTCTTAACCTTTTTAGCAAGCATTATATGTGACCTTCTCCGAGAAAAGGGACCTAGTTTGTGAAAATTAAGTTTTGAGAAAAAAACGCATTTAAAGTTCCTACACCCTTTTAGGTACCAGAATCCACCGTTTTTGACACAACCCGTTTTTTGGCACGCTAGGTCTCTTTTCTCGGAGAAGGTCACATATAAATTTCGTTTTTATTAAGTTATCTTTGAAAAATACGTCAGTTATTATGTTTATTGATAAATATGTTCATTTGCTGTTACGAGGGCGGTCCCAGAATAACCAGACCTGACTGATAGTATTTTGGTAACAAGTGGCAACCTTATAAAAATATATTTTAAGTTTCAAGGCGCCTTTTGGAGCTATTAAAAGTAAACGATCTCATTAAAGTTGTAAACATGGAAAAAAATGGTCAACGTTATGTAACTCAATACTTTTATTTCAAAGGTCTCAGTGCAACCAATATTAAAGCCGAGCTGGATCTACTCTGTGGGAGTCTGCTCCTTCGTTTAAGATTAGGTGGCAGGGTTTAAAAGAGGCCGCACGAGCAGCCAAGACGAACACCGTAGTGGTCGATTAATTGAGGTGGACACGGAAATCCGGAAAATGGTATTGGAAGACCGTCGGCTGAAGGTGCATCAGGTAGCTGACATTTTAGGCATTTTAAAAAGTGCTATACATCGCATATTGACCGAAAATTTGGATATGACAATGCTGTCCGTTTGCTCACAATTGAACAAAAATAGTGTCGTGAACAAAAACTTGAGAGAAAGAGACAGTCAAAACAGTGGACTGAAATGGGAGAATCGTGTCCAATGACGGCGAAGACAGTTCCATTTGCAGGCAAGGTTATGGCGTCTGTTTTTTGGGATGCGCATGGGAATTTTTTTATAGATTATCTTAAAAAATTAAAAACAATCAGCGAGGAGTATTACGCCAACTTATTGCAGCGTTTAAGTGATGAAATTAAAGAAAAAAAGGCCACATTTGGCGAGAAAAAAGTGTTGTTTTATCAAGACAGTGCACCAGTTTAATAGAATGGCCAAAATCCATGACTTAATTCACCTGGATTATTTTCTATTTTCAAACTTGAAAAAATGTATCGGTTGCAAAGACTTGCCAGCAACGAAGAGATGGAGTCTGCGCTTGATCGCTATTTTAAGGAGCTCTACAGTTCTTACAATAAGCGGGGTATCGAAACTATTGCCTATCGCCGCGAAAAATATATCAAGCTAAAAGGAGATTATGTAAAGAAATAAGGAACTTTTTTTCTCAAAATTTTTTGCATTTTCTTTGTCAGATCGGGTTGTTCTGCAATCGCTCTCGTATTAATTCATTTGTCAGACAAAACCTTGTCTAATCTTATTAATTATAAAAAAAATTGTATCTTGAGTTATGCTGTTATGCCTAGAGACCACAGAACTATTCAGTAGCCTTCATCACTCACTTCGTATGAAGCTGTTGAGATGTAATAATTTAACATTTGCTCAAATGTTAAATTATTTTTTATACCAATTGACTTGCAGATTACACTCATATAAAAGTCATTAGTATCGTACAAAATTGTTTTTTTTTTTTTAAAGATTTTTATAAAGTACAAGTCAAAAATGTCAGTGCACTTGATGTATAACATCAAGTGAAAGACCTTATAAATTGTTTTTGGTGTAGTCGACAATTTCGTTGCAAATTGTGTTCCCACTGATTTTATATGACTTTATTTTTATCACCCAACGAATTTACATTTTTATTAACTTTTTTATTATTGTACTCTCAACAGTTTTTTTTTTTTTTTTTTTTTGGTTTTATGCCTCAGCCCTAAATTAAAAGTTATTTGATAAAACTTTTAGGAGTTTTATTCATGAATTATTTAAAAGTATAAAAATAAAAAACAAATTTGAACAAATATGAATATAAAATCATAAAAAAATAAACTTAATAAAAAATGTTTGATACGTTTTTTTATGTTATTGTTTCTTTACGTTACGTCTACACTAATGCTGCCATTAATTTAAGAATTTATTCTATTAAAAGGATATTCAGTACTCGCAAATTTAATAAAATCTAAATTACAATTGATATACTCAATTTCACACAGACAAATAAAGTGAAGCAACATTGCATGTCTGTCAATGTCTTAAAATATCGATGTACTTCATTCAGCCTTTGAACAAAGAGCTAAAGAATGTGTAAAAACGTTAATAAAAACGCTCCTATGATTGATGATAGATTGTAACAGTTGTCATCAATTGTCATATATTTTTATTTTTTATCTTTGATTCCCTTGTATTTAAATAAATGTGTTTTTTTTTTCTGTTGCGGTCATTAAGCTGTAAACGAGATAAAACAGGTGTTGCAAATTGTTTAAAGTTCATTTATGTGAACAAATTACCAAATTAGGAAGAATATTTAATAATAATATATTTCTGTATAAGGAATGAGATCGAAAAAATCTTAACGTACATAAAATGTAGAGTTTTAATTTTTGATGTGTAAACATTTATACCCTGGGGAGGGGGTAAAAATTTCACAATACAATCACAAAAACAGCGTAAGAAGTAAGAAAACAAAAATGGTGTGAAGTATGAGTGTATTGGTGAAAAGATTATGATATAAAATTATTTCAGCTAATTCAACAACCTTTGTGCTATAATAACGTTAAAAATTTCACAATATAAACGTATAAGATATAATTCAATAACCCCAATGCTACTACTAACATAAAAATTTTTTCAGCTAATTCAGCAACCCCAACTATAACAACCAGTTGAATAAATAAATAAGGTTGCTATAAGTGATACATAAATGACGCTTTCTGTTTGATTTTAATTTATGTGTAAATAGATGTTTACACATCTCCCCTATGATATGACACACATAGTTTTTTTTCTATTTAATTGAAACTATTTTAAAACGTACAAGAAAGATGTTTTTATAGTCCTAATCATTATGAACCTTTCTTGGAATAGATTTTAGAACCCCCTTTTTTTGCTCTTCAAATTACATTTCACAAGACCCAATACCTCTCTACTGACCTAAGCTCCGGATAGTTGATAATTGGCGTCCCTTGGTACAAAAACCATGTCATTGTTCTTGTACCACTCAAGAGCTTTCTTACCGTAGTGACAGGATGCTAAATTGAACAAAAACTATGTGGTCACGTTGTGTTGGCTTATGAAGGGAAGTAGTCTCTTTGCAACCACTTCATAATATAAATTACGGTATTTATAGAGTCGCTTGTAACAAATGATTTCCATCTTTTGCCACAACTGCATGTTGCTTGCTATACCAAGAACTTTTTTGGAAATATCGTTGGCCAGTACATACGTTTGGTAGTCAATTATGCAGCAGGAGTATTTTTTTTATGAAACGTCGTTTCAATTTCCCTGATCTGTTATTGGCCTCTAAATTTCTTGCAGTATTCCTGTTTGGCACATCTTTGACTTTGTTCGTTGTTCTACCTGCATTGGCTTTATTTTTTCGCAGCAATTAATTCGAGCACTGAGATAGCCCGGCTAATTTTCTACCGGATTTGTTGGGAGCTGTTCTCAATATGCTTACTTCTTTCTTGAACTTAAATGCATCATGTGGACCTTTCTTTCTTTCCGAACCATGTGCTCCTGGTAGTTTCTAATAGCTTTGAAAACGTTTTGCGGTAGATATTTGGTTCTTTGGCCAACTTTTTTTTTAGGAAAAGTTGGACTTTGTTGAAAATCACTCACCACTCTGTAGTGGCGTAGTGTAATAGATATCTAAACTGGCAGGATCGCCATGTGGTGGAATGTGTTCCTTTTTATGGTTTTTCAACCGGCAGAGTTTGCCACTGATTGATCTATTATATTTGTCGTTCTTACAGCGTAAGGCAAATAGAAATTTTAATTAAAAGAAACAAATGCAGTTGTTGCCGATTAAGTTGTATAAATTAAAATCTGATTTATTTTTAATACTAAATTTGGTTTAGCTTATTTAACCTATATTACTTAACTTGCATATGCTATTGTTTTATTCGATATCATAAGGTCTTGCATTACTTATTTACATTGACCAAACAAGTATTGCATTACACTATGCATAGAACAGTTTAACTATTAACTGACATTATTGATTGTCTGTTAAATGTACTATGTATGCATTGCAGACTTGTGAGGTACACTACAACTCATTTTAGTCGGCTCTAGGAAATATCGCCCAATGAAAAATCGCATTTAAATTGGCAAAAAGAAGTCTCCCATATAAAATTTCCTCAAATGAAAAAATGAAAAACTACCCAACTTTTTGGTTAATTTCTCATCTGATAAATGACCGACAATTTTTGGGCCATTTTCCGATTCTCCAATTTTAGTAAATTGTAGTCGAAATCCATAAAAATTACTGTCAAAAACTGTTTGTATTGTTTTTGTTCTTCACATCTCTTTTTTATGTATTATTCATATAAACTAGCAGAGCCCAGCCCTCCAAATTCGAGTGCGAATTCTGGGAAATTTTATTTTATCATTTCATAAAAAAATTTATAAGAGCGTAACGGTATGCTCATCAATTTTATGAAATTCACAATTCAACACTTTTTAAATAAAATTCATTAAATTTCATTATAAATATATGCTGAACACACAGATGATATATAAACGAGTTTGTTAATAAATAATTTTAAACGAGCCTAAAGGTATGCTAATCAAATTTAGCCGATTCCCAATTCAACACAAGGCTTTTGATATTTATAATAAACACACACACAGTATGTGTTTTATGTATGTATTAGTAGCAACTTTAAATGAGCATTACTCCAAAAAAAAAAAATCTTTCAGACCGTGCAAATCTTTAAATCTGGTGGACAGCTAAAAAGATATACATTTCAAATGAGATATGTATGGTCAAAATCGGTTATTAACTAAAATTTTTATATTGGACACATGAAAGCGACTTGCCTATTAATATTACAGCTACTAAAAAAAAAATAATTGAAGTGTTTTGTACAACTGCATAACAATCTGGGAAGTGACAAGAGCTTAATCATTTCGATAAACTGCTGGGTGTCCCTTGCGCCGCAGGCCATACATTTTAACAAAAAATCTCCAAACTTGTTGCATACATTTTTAAAACGCTGCGTATACCTTGCGCCGCAGGCGATAAGGATTCAGCTTTTTCACTGTCACTATTTTCATACAGTTGCACAAGACACTCTTCAGCTATTTTTTTAAATTGTGTACTAAGTATTTATTATACTAATAGGTAAGACAATTTCTCGTGACCAATTTTTTATTCCACAGTTTTCTCGCGATTTCGACCAAACGTATCTTATTTGAAAGGTATTTCTTTTTAGCTATCCACCAGATTTACGGATTTTTATATTTCATCATCTCTTGCATCATGTTGTTCATAGCTTTCGTGAATGTATATATCGTTTGAACAAGAGTATCGAGGGTCGACTCAAGTTTAGTTTTATTTTTATTCGGGGGATCGCATTCTAAATTTGTTACAGCGTCGCACAGTGGCGCCATTTGAGTTTTTTCGTTGCAAAAATCATATCTTTTGAACCGAATAACATAATTGAACAGTTTAAACAGCATATGATAGATAACTGTTCAGCCTATGAAATGAGCGTTTGGAAAGGGTGCTACGCTTTGTAGGGGCCTACTTATGGGTTATCAAAATTAAAATTTGTAGAAAAATCAATTTTATGGTAACTAAAAAAAATTATTTTTATATTTTTAGATTGTTTTTATTTTTTTTCTTTAGGGTTTTATGTTTTAAATTATTACCCAACAAATTAAAAAAAGTTACTTCTTTTTTAAATTTATTTTTTCAATTTTCTGTAAAATATTCATCACAATTCGTAAGAGAAGGTATATCTAAAAGACTAATCATTTATAAACTATAATTATTTTCTAACTCTATTCGTGACTTCACATGCCGCAGGGAAGAAATAAGTGGATCGGAAGATGCTGCCAACATGTTGAAGAGGTCCTCATTTTGCCTTACCCTTGATGCTTTGAATGTGTTCTGCAATCTATATTTTTTATAAAATTTGTTAAGAGACTCCTGTGCTTCTTCAGAAAGCTCTCCAATTGGCAAAGACTGGTACTCAATTATATCTTTGCCATGCGCCAACATTTTATGGACGGTAGGGGTCAACTTCTTCTGTGGATACATTTCTGCTAAAAGAGATGCAGTTTTCGATGCATATTCTCCATATTTTGTAGAATTGACATTTTCTTTGCAGTTTAAAGCATTCAAAATCGTTCCCAATCTTTTCACGATTTGATTATCAATTCCAGTGGTTCTAGTTACTGCCTCATCATTTTCAGAAAATCTCCTAGAAGTGTTTCCATCGTTCGAGTTACCGTATCCGTGCTTGGGACAGTCTACTTTTAGTCCAACTTGTTTAAAAAAAGCATCCTGTATTTGCTTCTTTCTGATCTTTTCCTTATCCTTTATTGATGTATTTTCATCGAAGTTTTCCTCCTCTTGTGGTAGGGTATACGCCAGTTTTAGCAAGAACTCCATACACCTTATCCTTGCGTGCAATGGTGACATTCCATATTCGTAATTCTCCTCGTTTGTAGAATCGTTTAAATTACCAAAGTTCTTCTGACTGTTTTTGCAAATCGGGCATGACAATGTTGAGGTTGTTCCTGTCAATTCGTTTACGACTTTTCCGTCAACCATGGTCAGGTGGAACTCGTAATTGCATTCAATATATTTTCCTTCTCCAGTTTGTAGCTTTGTAGGCTTAATCTCGCTTATTTGTTCTTCAATGTCCTTCACCGTGGTCCTTATGAGTTCTGCCGATTCCCTTGCAAACTGAAACATTATTGGTCGGCAATAATGCACTGATGATGGACGTGGATTTTATTTTCCGTCAAACTTGAAAAAAAGTGAAAAAAACGGATAGTTTTTAAATAGTGATTTACCAGGAGAAGCACAAAGCAAACAGTTAATTTTTTTTTTTATCATTATACATTTAATAAATACATCAATCAATACGAACAAAAAACAAGGCGATTCGTTACCTATTTTTCGTGATATTACACATGAAATCGCAACAAATTGACTAAAAATTGTGTGTTTTTTTGAAAACCGAAAGTCGGTCAACTCTGAACGGTTATATCTTCTAAACTAAAAATGTGCTATTATTAAGAGTAGCATATTTGAAATCGCTGAAAAGTTTCCTATAACATGGGTTTATTGAAAACTACATCGGCGCACATGAAAATTTTGCTTTTTGCAACCTCGTTTGCTGTACGGGTGCCACTGTGCGTCGTGTGAACATACAGCATTAGCATACGATTGAATATTTTGCGGATGGTCTGTATTAATGGATAATTTCTAGGAGCAGCTGTGTTAATATTTATTTTGAACATATTTCATATTTTCGGGCAACAATTTTTTTTTTTTTTGGCGATCTTTCATATTATTTTTCTTTTTGTCATTTTTCATATGTTTGGGCAAAATTTAATATTTTTTGTTTTTGGCGGTTTTTAATTTTTTTCGAATCATGTTTGGTAAAGTCACTTATATTTGGAAAAAATATATACAAACCAAATTTGGAAAAAATCTATTTTTGTTTTTTGATAGATTTAAGTGAAGATCGGGAAGCAGTTCTATATGGGGCCTATGACTAAAAATTGTCATGTAGGGCTTATTTTTTTAATTTTTAATTTTTAATTTTTAATTTTTAATTTTTAATTTTTAATTTTTAATTTTTAATTTTTAATTTTAAATTTTAAATTTTTAATTTTTATTTTTTAATTTTTAATTTTAATTTTTAAGTTTTAAGTTTTAATTTTTAGTTTTTAGTTTTTAATTTTTAATATTTAATTTTTAATTTTTAATTTTTAATTTTTAATTTTTAATTTTTAATTTTAATTTTTAATTTTTAATTTTTAATTTTTAATTTTTAATTTTTAATTTTTAATTTTTAATTTTTAATTTTTAATTTTTAATTTTTAATTTTTAATTTTTAATTTTTATTTTTTGGATATAATAAACATGTACAAACCCAATTTGACTGAGATCTATTTGATAATTTGGATCTTATGGCAATTTATGTCGATTTCATAGGTGTCATTTGTATGGGGACCAGGTCTGAACATGGACCGAGTTTCACCAATTTCAATAGCGTTCATCCTATGGCCGATAAAATCTTATATACCAAATTTCATCGAAATATATTCATATTTGCGATCTACAGTTTGATTACAAGCTTTACATGGACACACAGACGGACGGACGGACATCGTTAAATCGAATCAGCTAGTGATTCTGATTCGATCGGTATAATAAAAGTCTAGGTCAAATATTTTTGGTAGTTACAAACAGCAGCCCAAAGTCATTATACCCAAACCACATAGTGGTATAGGGTATAAAAATTCTTGCGAAAAACGTTAGGAAGAACAAGTAAGAAAATTTTAGTCGGTCTACACCGACTATATGACACCCTATACCGTGCGTTTAGAGGCCCTATCTCTCAGACCCAAATAACTGGATATAGAAAATAAGCATAAACCAAATTTGAGCGGGATTTTTATTAATTTTTTTGGCTGCAGATATGAAAAAGTTCATATCGGAAGCTATATCTATATGGGGACTAGGCCCCAAAATGGAGCTATATCTATATGGGGACTAGGTCCAAAAATGGACCGATCCTGATCTTGTTTGGTAAAGTCTCTTGTATTTTGCAAAAATATATACAAACAAAATTTGAGAAGAATCAGTGCAATATTTTTGTTTTTTAATAGATTTAAGTGAAGATCGGGAAGCAGCTCTATATGGGGCCAAAGGGCTCATTTTTGGAGTACTCATTAATGGATGTAATGAACGCATAGAAACCCAATTTGAGTTAGATCTATATGACAATTTGGATCTTATGACAATTTATGTCGATTTCATAGGGGTCATTTGTATGGGGGCTAGGTCTGAACATGGACCGATTCCCACCAATTTCAATAGCGTTCATCTCATGACCGATGAAAGCTTATATACCAAATTTCATCAAAATATATTCATATTTGCGACCTGCAGTTTGATTACAAGGTTTACATGGACACACAGACGGACGGACGGACGGACGGACGGACGGACATTGTTAAATCAACTCAAAAAGTGATTCTGATTCGATCGGTATAATTAAAGATGGGTCTAGGTCAAATATTTTTGGTTGTTACAAACAGCAGCACAAAGTCATTATACCCAAACCACATAGTGGTATAGGGTATAAAAATATAAACAAACAAAATTTGAGAAGAATCAGTGCAATATTTTTGTTTTTTGATAGAGTTAAGTGAAGATCGGGAAGCAGCTCTATAAGGGGCCTATGACTAAGAGTTGTCTAATAGGGATCATTTTTGGACTACTGATTAACGGATGTAATAAATACATACAAACCCAATTTGACTAAGATTTATATGATAATTTGGATCTTATGGAAATTTATGTTGATTTCATAGGTCTGAACATGGACCGATTCTCACCAATTTCAATAGCGTTCATCCTATGGCCGATAAAATCTTATATACCAAATTTCATCGAAATATATTCATATTTGCGATCTGCAGTTTGATTATAAGCTTTACATGGACACACAGACGGACGGACGGACATCGTTAAATCGAATCAGCTAGTGATTCTGATTCGATCGGTATAATAAAAGATGGGTCTAAGTCAAATATTTTTGGTAGTTACAAACAGCAGCCCAAAGTCATTATACCCAAACCACATAGTGGTATAGGGTATAAAAACCTGTGTTAAGATTTTTTCGATCTCAGTCCTTAATTAATTGAACAACAATAATTTCTAATTGGCTGCTTTAAACAACTAGACAATGTGTGCAATGTCGATTTAATATGGTGTCAATAATATAAATTGCAGATGCTGCCTCTGTGTGTAGATTTCTTTGCTTTTTGAATGCATGCACTTTATTGGAAATGACATAATTCCTATTGAATGCTTCAAAGAACATGTCGAATCTATTTTCCAATATCGCACATGTTAAAGAATTATGATTGTAATTTAAATTGAAAATATATTTCGTAATTTCATATTGTTGTATATTTTTTTTAATACGTGTTTTTGTTTATATAATGGGTCATTTAAAATGTTTTATTATTTTTTTTTCACACTTTCCCATTGTTGATGAGGTTTACCCTATGAGGGTCGTGTCATTAGAATGGCAAACACAATTTTGTTGAGAAAACAAAAGAATATTTTTGATTTAATAATAGGTCTGTTTTTATACCCTATACCACTATGTGGTTTGGGTATAATGACTTTGTGCTGCTGTTTGTAACAACCAAAAATATTTGACCTAGACCCATCTTTAATTATACCGATCGAATCAGAATCACTTTCTGAGTTGATTTAACAATGTCCGTCCGTCCGCCCGTCCGTCCGTCCGTCTGTGTGTCCATGTAAAGCTTGTAATCAAACTGCAGGTCGCAAATATGAATATATTTTGACGACATTTGGTATATAAGCTTTTATCGGCCTTGGGATGAACGCTATTGAAATTGGTGAGAATCGGTCCATGTTCAGACCTAGCCCCCATACAAATTACCCATATGAAATCGACATAAATTGCCATAAGATCCAAATTGTCATATAGATCTTACTCAAATTGGGTTTGTATGCGTTCATTACATCCACTAATGAGTAGTCCAAAAATGATCCCTTTGACCCCATATAGAGCTGCTTCCCGATATTCACTTAAATCTATTAAAAAACAAAAATATTGCACTGATTCTTCTCAAATTTTGTTTGTACACATTTTTACAAAATACAAGAGACTTTACCAAACATGATCAGGATCGGTCCATTTTTGGACCTAGTCCCTTTATAGATATTGCATCCGATATGAACTTTTTCATATCTGCAGCCAAAAAAATTAATAAAAATCCCACTCAAATTTGGTTTTTGCTTATTTTCAATGTCCAGTTAGTTGGGCCTAAGAGATAGGGTTTCTAAACGCATGGTATAGGGTATCGTATAGTCGGTCTAGACCGACTATAATTTTCTTACTTGTTGTATTTAGTATATATTTGCTTTTCATCAACGACCTATTCTTAAATATTTCTAATGCCTTAACCGACTACTGTATGAAAACACTTGTAAATTCATATCTTGTTTATGCGTCAAGGATACATTAAGTACATACTTTCGATTTCCCTTTAGTACATCACAATAAATATTTTAGTCTTAACAAATATTTATTTTTATACCGAAGTAACAGATGTGTGTTTTACTTGATTTGTTGTTTTGTTAAAAAAAAAAAAAAACTTTCTTAAGGTGTTTCATCATGTGATGTGGCTTTTTACATGCCTTTATACGGTTACATTTGTTATTTTGTGGTTTCTTAAAAGCAAAACGTTTAAGCTTCTATCTGAGTGAATTCAACTCACATATGAACGAACAAGTACGTTTAACATATTTTTTTCTTTTCTCAACTTTTTGACTTAACACAAAATTAGTTGTTATATTTTGAACAGCCTGAACGAACGCCAGAAAACCCTGCTAAGCACTTGAAACTTTTAAGAATTAATGATTTCTACGAATGAACATTAAGAGGGAATTAGAAAGTCTTTTGTTTTTAGAGGAGTCTATGGCAGTCAAATATTCTAAGTAGACTTGTTGTATATAAAACAAAAAAAAAAAAAAAAAAACAAAAATGGTAATAATGCCATTGTCAATAAGAAAACCTAAAACATTCTTCATTTTCCTTTTGTAAAAATAAATCTTAACACAAATGAAAATGAGTAAAATATTATCTTGATCATGGGACCGAATTGAATAATTATTTTGAAATTAAAGTAGAAAAAAAAAACAAGGAAGTATATAGGGTCATTCCCTGAAAAATGTTACCTCCGACCTCAAAAAATATTTTCGCTATAACTGCAATTGTGATACATATTTTGTTTCTATATTATTTTTAGTTTCTGAATCTGTCAACAGAACTTGCCAAAAATGGCTGCTTGGAGTAGTATTTTGGTTAAGAACACATGCCTGATTGTAATGATTTTTAAGCCTATATTTTCTACTTATGCTCACAACTGTTTTAGGTAGTTAAACGCAATTTTCCTGTACAATGAACACATTTTATGTAAACTAGTACTGTTGTTTCCCTATATAGAAAATAAATTTTGAATATCTGAAGAGATATGTATACTTTTCACATTAAATTTTAGCAAGCTGTTCTTTGTTACGTTAGTCACAAAATTCTGATTTTTTTTCTCTTAGATGACAAATAATGCATTCAAAATTTTTATTTTCTTAATTTTCTTAACTTGTAAGTTAAATTATAAGAATCATATAAAAATTTTAAAGTAGTAGTATTTGTTAAGGATTTAGAGCTGTGACTAACGTAACACAGCAAATGTGACTAACGTAAAAAATATTTTTGTTACGTTAGTCACATAATTTTTGACTCTTTAAAATCAGATCAACTTTTTTAAATTTCTTCAAGTATTTTAAGATATTGTAAAGTGCAACTTTTTTCTTTTTCAGAAACTAAAATGGTGTTGAGAATCAAATTGTTTATATATATATTCATTCATACCTGGCAATAAAACACTTGTTATGTTTCTGTTTTTATAGCCACATATGCATTGATTTGTATCTTAGTTTTTAGTCAAGTAGAGAAAATAAAATTTCATTCACAATTTATCTGTACCATAGAAAACAAGTATTTTTCTCTGCTAACAAATGGACCGACCAAGTGCGGCTGAAAGGAAAAGAAAAAGTCGGGCAAAGCAGAGTGAGGTTAAAATGCTTGAAGATAGAGCTAAAGCAAAGAATGGAATGAAGGTTTTAAGACTCAAAATAAAAGATAATAAGAAATTAAAGAAAAAAGAAGGTGAAGCTTCAAAACTGAGAATGAGAAAAATGAGAAAGAAAAAGATGTCTGAGTCCTCTTTGAGCAATTGTTTAAAATTGATCATCCTAATATTGAAATAGATTTGTCAAAGTTTTGTGAGCTTCGACCCTCAGAAGTAGAAACTGTCGGATGTAAAGATCAAGAATTTTGCTGTTGTCCATATTGTGAAAATTTTGCCTTTCTTCTAAAAGTGTGCAAATGGAAAAACAATAATATTAAGACTGCAAATGACATAACTGATTTAATTGTTTGCAATAAAAATAATGCTGATTGTATGAAACAAAAGTGTAAAAATTGCCCGATGCAAATTAAAAAATTCATTGATGAGGAATTGGATTTAAATGAAGATAAGGTGTGTGTAAATCAATGGAACAAAGGAAAATTAGAAGAAAATGTTCTAGAAGCTAAAAAATTCATTGAAGAGCTGGTTTTACAATTAACCACCCTCTTAAAGCATATCTATAATATCAGTCGCCAAGCAAGAGAGATCAGAAAATAAAAGGACAGTTTACTTCCAGGTCAGCTGTTAATGCAGATCGACTTCTCTCAAAATTAGCAAATCAAACACCAGAATGAAGTGATGGCTGCTCACTGGAAGACTGACCAAGATTTATGTGTAACAGTCTACACTGCGGTACCTTATTTCCGACGAATAGAAGATGAAGATATGGAAACTAAATGTTATGCTGTGATATCCGATTACAATCGGCACACTTCTGCGATTGTTAAAGTCTTCAATAAAGCAATAATTGAAGTCATTAAAAAATCGGTGAATTTAAAAATTACAAGCATAAACATATGGTCAGATGGTGCAGCAGCACATTTTAGGAACACGTACAGTATATATCATTGATGTTTTCTGATGCGTTATATGTTGAATGGAGCTTCAGTGCTTCGTACCACGGAAAAGGGCCACATGATGACATAGGGGCTGTTTTGAAGCGGCATGTGAGGAAAAAGGTGTTGCAAGGAAAAACAATAATTAAAAATGCATTTGAATTTTTTAAAGAAGTACCAAACAGATCAGACACAAATATAACATGCCTTTTTATTGAAGAAAAAGAAATCTTACAAGAACTGGATGATATCAAAAATGGATTTGAGTCCATAAAAGAACTGAAGGGTATACAGTCTTGTCACTGTGTGAGGAAAACAACAAGCTCGTTTAGCGTTGACATGTTTTTAAACACTGGAGATGAAATCCCACTCAGCACTATATCCAATCTGTTGGAGACAAAAGTGAATTGTTCTTTAACTGGTGGAGCAATTTCTATTGAATTGGGGAATTACTACAGTATATGATGATAATTGGTATATTGGTAGAATAATTGAGTTTGATAGAAACTCAGAAATGTGCAAAATAAAGTTTTTGCATGAGACTGATATAGGTTTTAAGTGGCCAAGTGCAGATGATGTGCAAATGGTGGAAAAAAATTGATTTTATCTGGTCCCATCCAGCTAATGGGAAACTTACCTTTCAAAATAAACTACGAAACTAGAAGAAACATTATTTTCCTATATAAAAATTATAAGAAAGGACTACGTTTAAATTAAATTCTTGTATCTCTATCTCAGTATCCAAATGGGTATCTCTGTTTCTTTTTCTTTTGTATTTTTATATAAATTTTCATTCAATAAAGCTGAATTTTTCTTGCTTAAAAAAAACATTAATTGATAAAAAATCATTCATATTTTATGAAAAAATAAGTGTTTTTTCATTTTTAGTTTTTAAAACATTTTCTAGAGAGTTTAGACAAAATGTTAGTAATATTCATAATTATTTTAATTAATTTCTTAAAAAGTTTTTCTCTGTCATCTATGGTATTATTGTGTGTGCATAAAATCAATTAATGAACATTTGTAATATATTATTTTAGCTTTTGGAGTCTCAAGAGGTTGTGACTGAGTTCAAGATCCAATTGTTACGTTAGTCACGTTACGTTAGTCACACATATAAAATTATAAAAAAATCAATAAATGTTTATTATTAATTATTTATCACACTAAAACTATCCTTACTACATACTTAACATTATCATGCATTGCTATAATTAATTATATATTTTTCCATTATTAAAATTCAGAAGAATTTTGTGCCAAAGTTAATATATATTTCATGTGGTAACAAAAATGTTACGTTAGTCGCACAAGCAAAATTGAATTAATAGTTTGAAATAAATAATCCTTTAAAATTCTTTTTATATGGATATGTTAGATTTACTAGTTTTAGATGATATGCAAAGCTATTGGCATTTTTCAGAGTTTATTTTAGAGTATTTCATCATATTATAGCTTGCTGAAATGTTTCCAATGTTACGTTAGTCACAATGGAATGACCCTATATCAAAAAACTGATTCAAGTATACAATTTTGATGGTTGTGAACTCGTCTTTCAGAAAATGCTTTTCTTAGTTACTCCCTTCATATTAACTCGCAGTTTCTGCTTGTCGACAAAACTTTGGATCGATTTTAAACCCTTTTCCCGTGATCCAATCGAGCTGAAACTTTGCAGGCAGACTAGTGGCGACGACAAAAATGACTTGCAAATTTTTGATTTTTGACATAGATAGTTTCAGTCAGTCAATTATTTAATTACATGATGGTAATTTAATTTACAAATAAAGGGAGTATAATAAAAACTTGCTTTTTATGGGTTGGCTATTTATTTCCATTTTTTTCGAGCAGAAATAAAAGTTAGTGGTTGAGTTTTCTTTTTTTCGAGCAAATGCCTAAAAAATTAAAATAATATGAAAGAAAATCAATTGAATTTTTTGATGTGAAAAATCTATGCGCTCAGGGGCGGGGGGGTGGTAAAATCCAATTTCACAATACAATCACAAAAACAGCGTAAGGGAAAATCCCCAGTTGGCCATCTTCAAGACATCCCTAAGGATGGCTGCATGACAATGTAAAGTCTTTGAAGACAAATGTAGGACAGCCGGAACAAATCGTCAAAGACTTTTGCGAACAAATGTCGCGAAAATCGTGGAGGACTAAAAGAGAGACCATGTCGCTCAGTTTGTCGCTCACGTAAAAAAATTAAAAGTTCAGCTATATATTCATTGACGACTTTATAAAAGATTAATTAAACCACTTTATAGATGATTAATTCCAACATATTATCGTCAACGACTATTTAGGCGTCAATATTGCTCACTTTGTCATTAACGATTACATAGGCGACAATGTTCACAATATTATCGGTAATGATTGTATGGATGGCAATATCGTTCACTTTGTCGTCAACGATTATATGAATGACAATGCTGTAAATATTGTCATCAATGATCGCATTAACGACTCTGGCTAACGTTCTGTCATCATCTATCGTCTTCTACTTTGTCGTCAATGATTGCATTGGTAATAATATTAAAAAATGTTTACAAAAACATAGACTTAAACATTTTTATTAATTAATTATAAATTTTCAAAATTAAATTATATCAGTACTGTCAAAGTATAAGTAGGTAGTATTTTTTATTATATAACGGTGTTCCTTGTCATATTTTCCTGACTTCTCTTTGTTATAGGTATTTTTGATTCGACGAAAGATAACCCGTAGTTCTCTTATGAAGTCTTCATGTGTGTGTCCCTCCTTCTATGTACATATATTCCATATAAAATATATTTTAACTAGATTTTTTTATTGTTAAGTATAATGTCATTAAAAAACGCTGTAATTTGTTCACGTCTTGAAAGACATTTCCATACAAAGCCTTGAGTAAATTTCCGTATTTCTTAAATGACCTTTTATCTTTGCTGCCATCATAGTTATATAAAATTATTAACTATTAAACTATATGACAACTTTCATGTCTCTGTCGCTTATCCTGTCGTTAGCGACAATTTTTTACATCTCATAATGATTTTTCTATTTTTTTTTGTTTTGTCTTGGAGCCGTTATTAAGTCCCGTTATTTTACTTTTTTTACACGCAAAGCTTATATAAGACCAACTTAAAGACAACGTCGCTCATCATGTCGCTAACGGAGTACAACTGGACAATTTCCTCACAATGTCGCTCATCTTGACTTCAACAGACTCATACACGACAAAACTTAATTTTGTCGCGTAATTTGCCGTCAGTAGAATTCAATACACGACCATATAAATTATTTATCATCCAGCTGGTCGTTAACTAAATTTTTTATTAAATATCTGCACGAACAACTCATAGACACTGTGGCTTAACTTGTCCTTAACAAAGTTCGATGGACGACATACACAAGACGTTGTCGCTCATATTGTTGTCAACGGACCTTGATACACGACAATGTAGATATTTGTCGCCGAATTTGTCGTCAACGGGATGTGATACCCGACCATCTGAGTAATTTGTCTCCCAGCTTGACGTTAACGACAATATCCATTATATATGTGGTATATGTAAGTGTTTTGGTGTATTTAGTAAGCAGAACCGCCGAGTTCACTGTCTGTTTAGCAAAATCACAAATCTTTTTCGTTTATTTTAAATATTCAAGCTATTGACCGCTAGGTGTGTTGTGAGTTTAACATGTTCACAAACTTACAGAGTTGTTTTATTTTTAGTTTAAAGTATATATTTGCTATTGACAGAACATTTTTAGTAATCAGAACCGCCGAGTTCACTGTCTGTTTAGCAAAATCACAAATCTTTTTCGTTTATTTAAATATTCAAGCTATTGACCGCTAGGTGTGTTGTGAGTTTAACATGTTCACAAACTTACAGAGTTGTTATACCCTATACCACTATGTGGTTTGGGTATAATGACTTTGTGCTGCTGTTTGTAACAACCAAATATATTTGACCTAGACCCATCTTTAATTATACCGATCGAATCAGAATCACTTTCTGAGTTGATTTAACAATGTCCGTCCGTCCGTCCGTCCGTCCGTCCGTCTGTGTGTCCATGTAAAGCTTGTAATCAAACTGCAGGTCGCAAATATGAATGTATTTTGATGAAATTTGGTACATAAGCTCTTATCGGCCATGGGATGAACGCTATTGAAATTGGTGAGAATCGGTCCATGTTCAGACCTAGCCCCCATACAAATTACCCATATGAAATCGACATAAATTGCCATAAGATCCAAATTGTCATATAGATCTTACTCAAATTGGGTTTGTCTGCTTTCATTACATCCATTAATGAGTAGTCCAAAAATGATCCCTGTGACCCCATATAGAGCTGCTTCCCGATCTTCACTTAAATCTATTAAAAAACAAAAATATTGCACTGATTCTCTCAAATTTTGTTTGTATATATTTTTGCAAAATACAAGAGACTTTACCAAACATGATCAGGATCGGTCCATTTTTGGACCAAGTCCCTATATAGATATAGCATCCGATATGAACTTTTTCATATCTGCAGCCAAAAAAATTAATAAAAATCCCACTCAAATTTGGTTTTTGCTTATTTTCTATGTCCAGTTAGTAGGGCGTAAGAGATAGGGTCTCTAAACGCATGGTGTAGGGTATCGTATAGTCGGTCTAGACCGACTATAATTTTCTTACTTGTTTTTTTTTTTAATTTCAAGTATATATTTGCTATTGACAGAACTTTTTTTAGTAAGCAGAACCCGCGAGTTCGCTGTTTGTTTAGCAAAATCACAAATCTTTTTCGTTAATTTTAAATGTTCAATTGTATATATACTAGGAAAACTTTGAAGAAGTCAAAATTAAACTTAGGTGTTTTTTTTTAATTACTACACCTTTTCCAATTGTATTTCAGAAAATATCAATTGAATTTCAGAAAGTATCAATTTGTTTCAGAAAACATTAATTGATTTTCAGAAAATATCAATTGCATTTCAGAAAGTATCAATTGTATTTCAGAAAACATCAATTGAATTTCAGAAAGTATCAATTGTGTTTCAGAAAACATCAATTGATTTTCAGAAAGTATCAATTGAATTTCAGAAAACATCAATTGATTTTCTGTAATAATCAATTGTATTTCAGAAAGCATCAATTGATTTTCAGAACTTGTCATTTGTATTTCAGAAAGTATCAATTGAATTTCAGAAAATATCAATTGAGTTTCAGAAATTATCAAAAAATAGAAATCAGAAAATATCAAATGCATTTCAGAAATTATCAAATGTATTTCAGAAACCATCAAATGTATTTCAGAAAATTTTAAATGTATTTCAGAAAACATCAAATATATTTCAGCAATTATTAAATTTACTTCAGAAAATATGAATTGAATTTAAGAAAATATCATTTGGATCTCAGAAAAATAGTCAGAACGCTATATAAAAACATATTTTTTTAAGTATTACACTGGGTTTGTAATATCTTGAAAACTACATATGGTCTTTTTTTTTACAGGAGAAGCAAAAAATATCATAAACCAAAAACTACTCTAAACTTATTTTAGAATCAAGCTGAAAAATAAGGATGGATTCTTCTTTATTAAAACAAATTTATGGTAAAATAGTAGTTCTTAAGTAAAAGGCCGTAACTATAATACAAAAAGTAAATTTTGAACTTTTTGTTAGTTACGGCCTTTTGCATTTTAGGTGACGATATAAACGTGTTTTTTTCTTAAACGATGACTTCAAAATCGGTCAAAATTCTATCCTGGAGGTTATATTGTAGCTGATTAACAAATGAAGTCCTCTTCTTCTTTCGCTTAAAAGGCCGCCTTTGATAGTTTATTTTCCAGTGCATAACAAATAACATAATATTGCTAAACATTTTTTGCGACTCCAAATCACTAATCAGTATTGTAGGGTAAACTACTTTTTAATTCTGCGTTTCAATAGATATTTTCTGAAATTCAATTGATATTTTCTGAAATACATTTGATAATTTCAGAAATACATTTTATGTTTTCTGAAATAGATTTGATGTTTTCTGAAATACATTTGATACTTTCTGAAATACAATTAAAAAAGGTTTACACATCGCCTCTGTGACCGGACTCACATTGATTTTTTTTTTGGCAATTAAAATTTCAATTAAAATTTCAACGAAGATAATTTTTTTTAGGTTATTTGTCACTTTTTTAAATATATGGCAAATCACAAGATTCGAATAGGAAAATGGGTTGCTCCCACGAGTAGTGAACAATTAATAAATAAAACAGGGTGATACAATTAAGCTTTTTTTCCGCGGAATAACTATTTGGAGTCAATTAAAATACATAGCAGTAGAACGTTATTTTCTACTCCTATAATTCACATTTTTTGTGAAAAAAAAACAAAGAATAATAAAATTACATAATTACTAGGAGAGCCCAGCCCTCGAAATTGGAGTGCAAATTCTAGGAAATTTTATTTTTTCATTTGAAAAATTATTTGTTAAGAGGCTAAATGTATGTTAATCAAATTTAGCCAATTTACAAGTAAACACTTTTTAAATAAAATTCATTAAATTTCGTTATAAATATTTGTTGAACACGCAGAAGATTTATAACTGGGTTTGTTAATAAATAGTTTTGTAAGAGCCTAAAAGTACACTAATCAATTATAGCCAATTCACAATTCAATGCAGTGCTTTTGATATTTATAATGTTCTCTACATTATTGAGTGGTATGGTTTTTTATTTTTTTTGTCTTCGGATATGAAAAAGTACATACCGGATGCTATATTTATATGGGGACTAAGTTTGAAAAGCGGACCGATCCCGACCATATTTGGTCACTTATTTATTGCAAAAAAAAAAAACTATGAAATATTTTTGTTTTTTGATAGATTTAAGTGAAGATTGGGAATCAGTTGCATATGGGGACCATAACTAACAAGGGTTCGTCCAAGGTTTATTTCTGGTTAATGATTAGTGGGTATAAGATACATATAAACCAAAATTTAGCGAAATATATGTACGATAATCTGGATCTTACGACCATTTTTGTCGGTCTGATAGGAGTTATTTGTATGGGGACTATGTCTGAAAATGCACTGATTTTCACAAATTTCAAATTTCGTACTAAAATTTCATCAAAATACGAGCGTGGTCCCCGACCTGACGTATAGATAGCAGCAATAGATTGAAAACAAATACTTTGGTGAAAAGGGGCAACCTTATAAAACATATGCTTTAAGTTTCAAGGCAACACGTTGTTTAGTATTTTATTTTATTTTTTGAGCCATAAAAAGTAAACGATTTCAGTGAATTTTTAAACATGGAAAAAATTGTTCAATGTTGTACTTTACTTTGAAAGATCTTAGTCCAATGCCGGGCTAGATTCTACTCTGGGGAGTCTGCTTTTTCGTTTAGGGCTATAAAACATTGGGTAGCGGAGTTTAAACTAGGCCGTATGAGTTGCCCGGAAGAACAACGTATTGGTGGATAATTGAGGTGGCCACGCCAGAATGGTATTGGATGCTCGTCGGCATATCATATATAAATAGCATATTGACCGAAAATTCGGAAATGAGATGGGTGCCCCTCTTGCCCACAAGAGAACCAAAACAGTGTCTCGAAGTTGTTTCAATAAAGTGTTGGGCGATGTTTCATCGCAATATACTCAAGTTTATCCGTCGATTCATAACCACCGCTTAAACATGGGTCACCACTTCACAACTGAGATAAAGGTTCAGTCAACACAGTAAAGTGCAATGAAGTGAAGAATTGTGTTCAAAGAAGGCAAACCCAGTTCCATCTGTAGGTAAGGTTATGACCTCTTTTTTTGCAATTCCCGTGGGATAATTTTTGCGAGTATTATGGTAACTTACTGCAGCGTTAAAGTGATTCAGTTAAGTTAAAAAGGCCGCATTTGGCGACCAAGAAAGCGTTGTTTCATCAGATCAATGAACCAGTTCAAAAATTCACAATTGCGATGGCCAAAATCCACAAATTAAAGTTTGAATTGCTTTATCACCCAGCTTTTTCGCCAGATTTAACTCCATCCGATTACTTTCTATCTCCAAACTTGAAAGAATGGCTCGGTGGGGAAATATTTGTCAGCTATCAGATTTGATGGCTGTTTTAAAGAGTTAGACAGTTGTTGCTATAAATAGGGTATCGCTGGAGATTATGTTGACAATTAAATAAAATTCTTTCCAAATTTTCGTTCCGAAACGGCTTAATATTTGCGACCTGTAGTTTGAACAGACGAACGGACGGACGAACATCGTTAAATTGACTCAGAAATTGATTCTGAGTCGATTGGTATAATAAAAGATGAGTCTAGATCAAATATTTTTGGTAGTTACAAACACCACTACATTGTGGTGTAGGGTATAGTGGCTATTATAAATTGAGTTTAATGATTGTGTTCTGATTTCCACTGATTTCTACTACAAACATAAGCACAAACTCATTATAACCTCACTACATAGTGGTATAGAGTATAATGGCTATGATAAATTGAGTTTACTGATTGTGTTCTGAATTGTATTGAGTTCAAACGGTACACATTTCCAATGTATCGTTTAACGCAATATATTCTTCCATGATTATGTAGCTAACAGCTACCACATATGAAGAAGCCAAAAAAAAGAAACAGATTAGAAATACTTAATACTCATGTTTTTCCCATTTATGAAATTCATCTTGATAACAATTGCTCCTTTGGTTGGTATGCTCCTTAAAATACTGATATAAAAAAAAAAGAATAACATGTAATCGTTCAAAACTTTGTACGGTTTTCATGGTAAATCTTTTGCCATAACAATCATCATAATGTAATTTAAGTATGACTGCCTTTAGTCAACAACTTGGGCAAAAGAATAAATTTTATTAGTTTTCTGTTTATTCATTTTGCTCTTATTGTCCTTTGCAGAATACTCACAGCTTGAATCGCAATGAGGATCCGGAAGCTGCTGGTATTATAAATGGCATGTTAAAGTTTGGTTGGATAAAAGGTGTTTTAGTGCGATGCCTTCTAAATATTTGGGGTGTCATGCTGTTTTTACGTCTCAGCTGGGTGGTGGGACAAGCTGGTATACTTGAAGGTTTCATTTTAATTTTAACCACTACAGTTGTCACCAGCATAACAGCCTTGTCAATGTCAGCAATCAGCACTAATGGAGTTATTAAAGGAGGTAAGTAGGTTTTTGGGGGGAAACAATATGTAAGTGTAGCCTTAAGTTTTCTACAACAATTAAAGAGTGACAGACAGCATTTTGTATTCTGGCATGTTTTTGTTTGTATCATACTTTTGTAAAGTATCATTGCTATTAAACCTGATGTTGGTATAAATAATTCATCACTATGATAAATAATTGCAATGTTAAGTTACAAATTTTATTATGTTTAGGTAGAACAGACGTTTGAGGTAACAAACTTTTAACAAATTCGTATGTACATAATTAATTGAGGAGAGGATGGGTTTCCTTTTAAATACATTGCCTTTATGTGACAATGATGAACAATTCTAATATTTCACATTAGTGGATGCAAAAAATAAATTATAAATGTTCTATAGAAAAGCATGAACAACTTAACTTCCACAGGTTGTGGAAATTGAAAAAATAAATTATACATCACGATCTACTCGGAATTATATCCTGAGGCGATTTATTATTCGTTTGTCACGACTGTAATATAATTGCAACTAATCTAAATAACTGTTTAAATTGCAACAAATTTTGGGGCCATAACATTTCAATCAAATAACAAAATCTAAAAATTAGTTTCACAAATTAACCTTCATCTTATATACGGGTCATATGCATATGAAAAACATATTTTTGATGAAATTTTTGTTTAAAATTATACACTCAAACCTGTTTTTGTGCGGGCTTTTTGTGTGCGTTTTCTTTTTTGTGCGTTTTTTTTTGTATGCGGTATATGAAAATTTCACAAATTCAAATTCAAATCATTATTTGCTAATGAGAAAGTTGATGATTTCAGAAAAAAATCAATTGAATTTCAGAAAACATGAATAGAATTTCAGAAAACATCATTTGAATTTCAGAAACCATCAACCGAATTTCAGAAAACATCAATAGAATTTTAGAAAACATCAATTGTATTTCAGAAAACATTAATTGAATTTCAGAAAACATCAATAGAATTTCAGAAAACATTAATTGAATTTCAGAAAACATAAATTGTATTTCAGAAAACATCAATAGAATTTCAGAAAACATCAATAGAATTTCAGAAAACATTAACTGTATTTCAGAAAACATTAATTGCATTTCAGAAAACATCAATAGAATTTCAGAAAACATCATTTGAATTTCAGAAACCATCAACTGAATTTCAAAAGACATCAATAGAATTTCAGAAAACATTAACTGTATTTCAGAAAACATTATTTGAATTTAAGAAAACATCAATAGAATTTCAGAACACATCAATTGAATTTCAGAAAACATCAATATTTCGACTTATTTTTTTATGCACTATAAAATACGCTATCAAGGGCGGAATTCATTTTTTAATCAGCTACAATATAAGAACCAGGATAGGAATCGGGAATAGACATAGATATAACAAGTGCCGTTATCCCAAATTCCTTGTAATAATCTCATATCATTAAACACGGTGGGCTAAATAAGCTATGATATTGAAATATTAAATATTTTTGGTTTTTGTTAAATTTTCATGTATCAAAAAAAAAAAAAAAAAATTGCACAAAACATATTGCACAAAAAAGGTTTGCGTTTGCGTATTTTTTAAAAACTGTTCCCGATTCCTATCCTGGTTCTTATATTGTAGCTGATTAAAAGATGAATTCCGCCGTTGATAGCATATTTGCATTGCAATTAATGTTTTCTAAAATTCTATAGATGTTTTCTGAAATTCAAATAATGTTTTCTGAAATTCTATTGATGTTTTCTAAAATTCTATTGATGTTTTCTGAAATTCAAATGATGTTTTCTGAAATTCAATTGATGTTTTCTTAAATGTGCAATTAATGTTTTCTGAAATTCCATTGATGCTTTCTGAAATACAATTGATGTTTTCTAAAATTCTATTGATGTTTTCTGAAATTCAAATGATGTTTTCTGAAATTCAATTGATGTTTTCTGAAACTCAATTGATGTTTTCTTAAATGTGCAATTAATGTTTTCTGAAATTCCATTTATGTTTTCTGAAATTCAGTTGATGTTTTCTGAAATACAATTAATGTTTTCTGAAATACAATTGATGTTTTCTGAAATTGTATTGATGTTTTCTGAAATTCAGTTCATGTTTTCTGAAATACAATTGATGTTTTCTAAAATACAATTGATACTTTCCGAAATACAATTCATACTTTCTGTAATTGAGTTGATGCTTTCTGAAACACAATTGGAAAATGCTTAGTTGTTTCGCAATGTTTTAAGATATTTTCTTAGTGATACTTTTTTATGCGATCCCTATTCACCGCATAAAAAAATTAATTTTTAGTTGCGTTGCGAAAACTATTTTTTATAGCTATTCGTGAAATTGTCTGCGATTTTTTTGTATGCGTTTTATTTAATGCGGTCCCTATCCCTCGTGCAAAAACAGGGTTATGTGTATTTAAAAAAAAAGAATAAATTTCAATTTCCGGGGTCTATATAGACCCCATCTAATATTTATGTATATTAAAATTAATCTAAGGAGTGAGATCGAAAAAATCTTGTCACACATAAAATTAAATAATAAGGAAACCATTGAATTGTGAGTTGGCATAAAATATGATTCATTAACATCCTGAGAAATTTGCTGTTTAAAATCGTCCAAATCGGTTAATTAGGTCCCGAGAATTGAATGAAGATGTAAAAAAAAGTCTTAAAAAAATATGATTTGTCTAAGTTGTTCTTGTCACGATCACGCCCTCAATAGGATAACTGGAGCGCTCGTTTTTGGTAAGAATGATTGACCAACATCATGAGAATGGTTCTGTTTTAAAAATCATGAAAATCGGTTTAATAGGTGCCGAGAAATCACTGAAGAAGTACAAAAAATTGAAAAAAAATATATGTTTCTGTATTGTTCTTGTTGTTATTCTAAATTTTGTATTGTTGTCATAGCTGAACTAAAAACTAAAAAAAACTAACCCTTTATACGTTTTTTATCAACTCTGGTAGAAAAATTTAAAAGTTTCCATTGTTTTGGTATCACATAAAAGTTTGTTAGATCATTTTTGTCATCACCACGAGCCCACCTGTAAAGTTTCAGATCGATTTGGTCACAGTAAAGGGGCTAAAAATCGATCCAAAATTTTGACTACAAACAGACAAGCAGACACTACGAGTTAATATAAAGGGAGTTAAAATACACCAACATCTAAAGCAAATAATGTTTAACTACCTGTTGTTAATAAAAAAAAAAAACAATGTAAAAAAATAACAATGTAAAACAAAGTTATGTATTAATTTATTTAAAGAAAACACAACAATAACTTTTGATTTAGTATTTTTGTATGTAATATTTACATATACATACATACAAATATTAAATAATAAAATAATATACATATATTCTATATATGTATATCCATAATAACCGCTTGTTAGAAATAAATCGGTATATTATTTTATTTATATAAAATTCTGCAATATTTTATTTTAGGGAAAATACATTTATTTTGCATTAATAAACAGAGTGTGTCACTTCATTTTGCTCAGTGTGACTATGCCACAGTAGATGACGCCACAATTTTTGTTCTAATTAGCTTTGCAATAGTTATTTCTATTTTAACATGAATGTCAACATTTTCAATTAGATATCAAACACAACAATGTTAAAAGTATTCACAGAGCTGAGTAAAGAAGAAGCAATGTCTTTTCTTTTTTTTTTTTGCTTTAAAAACAGTTCTACATAGTTATATAAAATTATTATTCTGCTTTACCTACAAAATATCTGATTGCGATTACATATAATTTTTAAAAATTGTTTATAATTACTAAAGCATTATTATTTACATAAATGCAAAATTGCACCTTTAAAATTTTTCATTCAAATTTAAGAAAATATCAATTGTAAAAACTGGAATTCAGATTTTCAATTATAAATTAGCATTGTCCTTTACTCTTTTAACGAATGACCAGAAGATCACTGTGAAGTCACGAAGAGTTTAAATCCCATAATTATAGTGTTCAGATATGAATAGTCTATTAGATATACGATCTGTTATGAATTGTGGTAATTATTTTGAATTAATTTGAAAAAATTAACTCGAAAAAACTTAATTTTTTTTATTTAAGGATAATAATTTTAAAACATAAAAACCTTGAAAAAGAAACATAAAAATATAAAATGGTAAAAAATTATGTTTTTCAGTTAGCATAAACATGATTTTTTTATGCCGTTATCAATTTCAACTTTGATAACCCATAAGTAAGAATTTAGAAGTCTTAGAACCTTACTCAAACTTTCTTTTCATAGGTTGGGCAATTATCTATCACTAGCATAACCCAGTCTCGAAATTCGAGTGCAAATTCTAGGAAATTTTATTTTTCTTTTCAATTTGTTTCTTTCAGTGTTTTTTTTTTAATCTATATATCTGTGGTCACAAGCGATAACCGCCTAAGTCGACTTAAGAACGATTTGAATTATGTATGCTATCATATTCTACTAAAAACGCTTTATATTCACGTGAAATCCCCATTTCTCTAACACTGTTTAATAAAAACTTATTAATGAAAACATACTGACCTAAGTCGTAATGAAGCCATTTTTCTCGAAAGCATGGTATTCGACGATTTGCGTTATATCTGCTATCATGTTCTACTAAAAGCGGTTTGTATTTGCGTTGAATCCCCATTTCTCCAACACTGTTCATTAAAAAGTTATTAATGAAAACATTCTGATCTAAGTCGTAGTGAAACGCCATTTCATTTATATAAAAAGTTATTTTTTTCAAAAAATTGATTTTCGACTTAGGTGGTTAATGCTTTTGACCACAGATATATATACTTATGTATATAAAAAATGTATGGTAATAAATAATTTTATAAGAGCCTAAAGGTATGCTAATAAATTTTACGCTACTTACAATTCAACACAGGCCGTATGATATACAATTATAATGAAATTCGATGAATTGTGAATTGACTAAAATTGATTAGCATACCTTTCGGCTCTTATAAATTTATTTATTATGAATATTTTATCATATTTAATGTAATATATATTTAACATATATTATACATAAATTTTAAAATTCTGCACTTCTTGTTCACATGAACTATAACTATACCAATTTGCACACTCCTCCGTGCCCATATTTTGCATAAAAAGGGATGAAAAAATTTTCCTTCATGTATTTATATATACATATGCCTTTTAACTTATTTGATTATCTCAATTGGTTCAATGGTTGTGATTTTTGTAATCAAAAACTCAAATGATGCCACTGTGCAGCGTAGGTACAGACGGCGATTTTTTTTTTGCTGCTTGAAGGATGCGTCCGTAAGAATGAGTAGGGCAGCAGCCCTTCAACTTTGTTGTGCATTGTAGCATTCATCATGTTAAAATAATTCTTATAAGAAACTGGGAATAAAAAAGAATCCAAATAAAATGGAATGTACCCAGTCGTACAGTCTCTAATTTTTAAAAACTAAAAAAAAACTATATTTTATTTTTCTTCCCAAAGCTTACCATTTTTAATTTGTTTTTCCAAAATGACAAATCTATATACTAACACGTGAAGGTAAATTTTAAGTTACATTTTTAAGCAATATGCGGGCACGGAGTGTGAAAATTGGCATAGCTATAGTTCATATGGAGGAGAAGCTGAGAATGATAAAATTTGTGTTTAATCTGTCTTAAAAATATATTAAATAAAATAAAATAAAATATTTCTAATAATTCGTTACACCCTGTTAATGAGAAAGATTTAACTTGTATATGACACGCAATGTGTTGAATTGTGAATTGCTTAAATTGATTAGCATACCTTTAGGCTTATTTAAATATTCCTAAATTTGTAAACTGAGAGAAAAAATACTATTTTTTAGAATTTTTACTCGAAATTATAAATTACTAGATGTAACCCCTTCGGAATCGTTATGAAAGGGCTCACGCAAAGTCCCAAGGCTCTCACTAATACAGTAATTCAGATATATCACATTTAATATTAAGTTTGTGTGGGAGTACCACGCGCATTTGTCTAATCCCGCCCATGTTTTTGTCTGACTACTCACGTTAATAATAGATTACTTGAGACAAATTTGCAAAGCTTTCTCTAACATAGTACTTAATACATATATATGATATTAAAAATTTACTTTGTATGGGAGTGCCACGACCACTAAAAATATTTATAAAAATTGAAGCTTGTAGCACTCCCATATCTGCAGTAAGACTATGTGAAAATTTCAGGAAGATCATATGAGTAGTTACGGAGATTACCCCCTACAAACAAACAAACAAATATTACCTCTTTATTATGTTAGTATAGAATATTAGTATAGATTTTTTTATTTCAATGCTTGCTGATGCTGATATACAATGTTTTTTGTTTTTTCATTCGGTACAACAATTATCAGATTTTTCGGCGTTCTTACCCTGGAGCAAGGTCCATTTTTGATTTTGAAGATTTTTTTTTTGAGCGATTTTTGGGTTTGGCGATTTTTGATTTTGGCGATATATTTTCCACGACAAATCACATTGATAACTAATGAACTTGTCAAAAGACTGCCGCTTTCGTAGTGCTTCATATTTTTACATAGGAGGTGCCACGCCCACTAATCCCATCCCGCCCATTTTTTATTAGACTACTCACATTAATATCTGATGGACTCATGAGTCTTTCCCTTTTATAGTCCACCAGTTATATGATATTAGATATCTACTTTGCATGGGCGGTGCTACGCCCACTGCTTCGATCACGCCCATTTTTTGTTCGACTAATCACACAAAGAACCTATGGGCTCACGCAAAGCCACAAAGCTCTCTCTTTTACAGTACTCCCGAAATATGATATTACATTTTTACTTTGCATGGGGAGTGCCACGCCCATTGGTGTGAACCCGCCAGTTTTTTGTTCGACTACTCATACTAAGATCTGATAGGCTCGTGCAAAGTGCCAAAGCTTCCTTTTTAACACACCAGTTATATGATATCATATATTTACTTTGTATGGGTGGTGCCACGCCCACTGCTCCGATCACGCCCATTTTTTGTCTAACTAATCAAATGAATAACTTATGGGCTCACACAAAGTCCCAAGACTCTCACTATTACAGTACTCCAGATATATGGCATTTTATATTTACTTTGTATGGCAGGTTCCACGCCTATTGGTCCGATACTGCCCATTTTGCATCCGACTACTCACATTAATAATAGGTGACATCAGAAAAATTTGAAAAGCTCTATCTATCACAGCACTCGAGATATATAATATTGAACTATTACTTGTATGGGAGGTACCACGCTCACTTATCCGATCCCGCCCATGTCCGGCGTAGGTACTAATATTAATAATAGGTGACCTCACACAAATTTGCAAAGCCCTCTCTATCATAGTACTCAATATATGTATATGATATTAAAAATTTACTTTGTGTAGGAGATGCCACGCCCACTAAAAATATTAAAAAAATTATAGCCTATAGCACTTCCCATATCCGCAGTAAGACTCTGTGAAAATTTCAAGAAGATCAGATGAGTAGTTACGGAGATTACCTCCTACAAACAAACAAACACACATTACCTCTTTATAATATTAGTATAGATAAAACCGGTTGGTTAATAATTTCCCTAATCTCTTTGGTATTTGCAATTCGATTCATCATTTCCGTTGTAAACACCACAGCAGTTTATAGTTTTTATACCCTATACCACTATGTGGTTTGGGTATAATGACTTTGTGCTGCTGTTTGTAACTACCAAAAATATTTAACCTAGACCCATCTTTTATTATTCCGATCGAATCAGAATCACTAACTGATTCGATTTAACGATGTCCGTCCGTCCGTCCGTCCGTCTGTGTGTCCATGTAAACCTTGTAATGAAACTGCAGGTCGCAAATATGAATATATTTTTACGAAATTTGGTATATAAGCCTTTTGAACACTATTGAAATTGGTGAGAATCGGTCCATGTTCAGATCTAGCCCCCATACAAATGACCCGTATGAAATCGACATAAATTGCCATAAGATCCAAATTGTCATATAGATCTTACTCAAATTGGGTTTGTATGCGTTTATTACATCCATTAATGAGTAGTCCAAAAATGATCCCTATGGGGCAACTCTTAGTCATAGGCCTGCTTCCCGATCTTCACTTAAATCTATCAAAAAACAAAAATATTGCACTGATTCTTCTCAAATTTTGTTTGTATATATTTTTGCAAAATACAAGAGACTTTACCAAACATAATTAGGATCGGTCCATTTTTGGGCCTAGATATAGCATCCAATATGAACTTTTTCTTATCTGCAGCCAAAAAAATTAATAAAAATCCCACTCAAATTTGGTTTATGCTTATTTTCTATGTCCAGTTAGTTGGGCCTATAGATAGGGTCTCTAAACGCATGGTATAGGGTATCATATTGTAGGTCTAGACCGACTATAATTTTCTTACTTGTTTCTTTTGTTATAGCCGAAAATTAATTCTATATACAAATATAATAGTATCATATTAACCAACAATTTATAACAGTTTCTGTTTATAACAATTTATGTTTAAAATATGTTGTTATAATATAATTAATTGTTGCAATCCCTTATATTTATGATCGATTATAGCTGCCTTAATTGACTTAGTTCAATAATTTCTATAATTACTTTGATTGGTAAATTTACTTTTGTAGATTTAAATTTTATAAGAATTTAACTTAATAAGGTTGTTAGTGAAAAAAAAACACTTACGCGATTTTAAATGTTAAAAAATTACAACAAAAAATTGTATTTACTTATGAAATTCTTCTAGTGTTAAACGAATTCCAACCAATTCTTTTCCTGTATGTTACTTTGAAGCCTGAGGCGTAGTTTGTTTTCTTCATCGTGAGAATTCGACATAAAAAAGCATTTTTTCAAATTGAATTTAAGTACCATTGGCAGCTCAGATGATATTTATTTCTTTTAAATTATCGACAATATGTCGCCATCAGCACAACACTTTTAGTAAATGCCAATTTAGCGTTGAAGTCGGCTCAATAAGACAGCGACTTCAAAGTGACGACGATGTCGACAACGACTTCCATAATAGGAGTGATTAATTCAAAGTTCAAATTTTTCTAAGCGAATACATTCCTGAGTAGCTCTGTTTGCCATCATTTAAATACTTGTGTCGTTTGGTTAGATACATTAAGTGTTTAGTTGACATTTTTCATTTGTGTAATAAAAATTGTGCTTGAAATTCTTGAAATTCATCAATTTCCTATTTACTTTTCTTCCTTTCCTTTCTGCTTTAGGAGGCACATATTATATGATATCGCGTTCACTAGGACCTGAATTTGGTGGCTCGATTGGTTTAATATTTTCACTTGCAAATGCTGTAGCGTGCGCCATGTATGTGGTGGGCTTTTGCGAATCAATGCTAACATTGGACATCGAAATTGTTGATGGTGGCATACAAGACGTTCGCATAATTGGCAGTATCACAATATTGATACTGTTGATAATTGTTGTTGTCGGCATGGAATGGGAGGCAAAGGTAAGTTGAATGCAAATTGTATTAATATGCATGCTCGAAATTATATTTAATTTCTTCTTTCTTTATATTTGTATTTTTAGGCCCAAATTGGTTTATTGATTATTTTGTTAATAGCCATTGCTGATTTTGTTATTGGTAGTATTATTGGGCCCAAAAGTGACGAAGAACGTGCCCAAGGTTTTCTAGGCTATAAGAGTAAGTAATCACAACTTTAGTTAAATGGTTTTATAGTTGTTAACTGTTTTACAATTTCATTTCGAAAAACTTTTTATTTCGCTATGCAGTCTCATTATTGAAAGATAACTTTTTTTCGGATTACCGTGTGGAAAAAGGTGTACGTCATGATTTCTTTTCCGTTTTTGCCATATTCTTCCCGGCCGCAACTGGTATCTTGGCTGGCGCCAATATTTCCGGCGATCTAAAGGTGAAATTGCCCTCATTAATTAATATATGTGACCTGCTCCGAGAAAAGGGACCTAGTGTGTGAAAATTAAGTTTTGAGAAAAAACGTATTTAAAGTTTATACACCCTTTTAGGTACCAGAATCCACCGTTTTTGACACAACCCGTTTTTTGACACACTACGTCCCTTTTCTCGGAGCAGGTCACATATTAAATTTTTGTATCATTGATATTTTTTTTTTTTTGTGTTTGTATGTAGGATCCTCAAAAGTCCATACCAAAAGGTACCTTATTGGCCGTTTTAATAACAACAATCACTTATTTGGTCATGGTTTTAATAGCTGGTGCTACTGTTGCTCGTGATGCCACTGGCAATGTTGCTGATATGGTTAATGGTTCCGTAGCCTTTCTGAATTGTACCCAAGGTTAGTAGAATATCAATAAAATAATTATTTTCATTGATGTTATTAATTTTGTAGACACAATTATATAACAAAAGTTAGAATCATAAATATTCTTATTGATTTACAGTGACGAACAAAATTGTTACATTACATTATAATATTCAGAAATATTGCTCAATATTTTCTTTTAATTGCAAAAGAAAAAATCCAACTTTGTTTTAAACACAATTTATAAATTTTTTTCTCCTTTTTTATTTTTACTAGCAGATTCTAGCCCTCGAAATTCGAGCGCAAATTCTAGGAAATTTTATTTTTTCATTAAATAAAAACCCTAAAAGTGTGATAATCAATTATAGCCAATTTACAAATCAACACAAAAAAGAAACTAATTTTTATTACAAACACATTAACAGATTTAATAAACACACACATAGCATTGTATAATTTTATGTATGTGTTAGTAGCAACTTTAAATGCAATTTACTCAAAATAAAGAAAAAATTTTAACAATCTGTAAATCTATAAAACGGCTAAAAATAAATACCTTTCAAATAATATACGTTTGGTCAAAATCGAGATAAAACGATAGAACAAAACATCAGTCACAAGAAATCGCTTAGCCTATTAATATTATAGATTTTATTATTTTTTATACAAAATAATAAAAAAAAAAATTATTTTCAATCTTTATCATTTTTATACCCTATACCACTATGTGGTTTGGGTATAATGACTTTGTGCTGCTGTTTGTAACTACCAAAAATATTTGACCTAGACCCATCTCTTATTATACCGATCGAATCAGAATCACTATCTGATTCGATTTAAAGATGTCCGTCCGTCTGTGTGTCCATGTAAAGCTTGTAATCAAACTGCAGGTCGCAAATATGAATATATTTTGATGAAATTTGGTATATAAGCTTTTATCGGCCATGGGATGAACGCTATTGAAATTGGTGAGAATCGATCCATGTTCAGACTTAGCCCCCATACAAATGACCCCTATGAAATCGACTTAAATTGCCATAAGATCCAAATTGTCATATAAATCTTAGTCAAATTAGAGTTGTATGTGTTTATTATATTCATTAATCAGTAGTCCAAAAATGATCCCTGTGCGACAACTCTTAGTCATAGGCCCCATGTAGAACTGCTTCCCGATCTTCACTTAAATCTATCAAAAAACAAAAATATTGCACTGATTCTTCTCAAATTTTGTTTGTATATATTTTTGCAATACAAGAGACCTTACCAAACATGGTCAGGATCGGTCTATTTTTGGGCCTAGTCCCCACATAGATATAGCATCCGATATGAACTTTTTCATATCTGCAGCCAAAAAAATTAATAAAATCCCACTCAAATTTGGTTTTTACTTATTTTCAATGTCCAGTTAGTTGGGCCTAAGAGATAGGGTTTCTAAACGCATGGTATAGGGTATCGTATAGTCGGTCTAGACCGACTATAAATTTCTTACTTGTTAATGATGGAGTTAGAAATTAATCAGGCTCAAGATCACATGGCATATTTGTTTCAAAAATTGATCTTTATTCTGCATAACAGGGTTCAGATCGAGACATGCAACAGCTGTATAACCTGTCATTTTGCTCTGTGCAAGCGAAAACATTTTCACATGTATTTCTAAAAAGTTATCGATATTTTGCAGGTTAGTGTAAACACAACCTATAATGATTCACAACTGCTATGCATGCTTATGACGAAGAGTTGGGCTAGGTTGCGACAATTTATCGTATGAAACAAACTGTGTTAGCAGCCGAATCATTTGCAAACAATAAGTTTGTTTACATATTGAATATGTGCCAACAATTTGTATAATATTAGGTTAGGTTAGGTTGAAAGAGAGGAGCCATATATACACATAGCTCATATCCGTTTTACCCGGATATACACTTAAGAAAGTCGGCTTGTTGTGCGCTCTACATCCTCGTGCTCAACCGGTAATCTACTCTTTATTTAACTAAGGAATTCGGTCTCGATAGCAAATCTCCTGAGTGCTTTCCAGCGTATCCCCCTAAGAGCCGCTAGGCCTGGTATGATGTCGTTGGATAAATATCCTTGTTCCGGCAAATGCAGGACAGTAACAAAGGTAGTATCTAGGGTCTCGTCATCCTCTCCACAAGCTCTGCATGTGGCCGATTCTGCCCGTCCTATACGGTATAGGTGAGCCCTTAGTTCAGAGTGTCCAGTGAGAATGCCAATCCTACTCAGTTCCCTTCTATTTAGACTAAGGATTTCCTTAGTCTTCGAAGTGTTTGGAGAGCCCCATAGTATCTTCGTAGCCTTACCCACGTCAGTTTCCTCCCAAATTGAATTATGGTTGCCCACTCCTATAGTTTCAATTTAAGAGCCTGGAAAGATATTGGGTTTTCCAAATTGACTCCCTCCAGGAAAGAACCCTTCCTGGCCAGTTCGTCTGCAATCTCGTTTCCCATTATACCACTGTGTCCTGGGATCCAAATGATTTCAACTCTACCTCTTGTAGTGAAGTTTGCAATTTCTTCCTTACATCTGAGGACAGTCCTTGATCTAGTTTTGTTGGAGGATGTCGCCCTGATAGCCGCTAGACTGTCCGAAAATATTTTTACGTCTCCGGGGCTTGGGATTGCCCGTGCGTCAATAGATGTTATGCTTTCCGTTATCGCGACCACTTCGGCCTGAAAGACAGAGTTGTGGTGCGGAATGCGTAGCTATATGCCATTGCAACGGTCCTCATCATAGAAACATATACCAGTCCTACCATGCAGACTAGATCCGTCTCTGTAGTAGGAAGGTTTTGTAGAATTTTTTCGTTCAACCAGCTTTCCCTGTCAGGTATCCTTATACTGCAGGGTATGTTTGTCGACACTTCCGCGATTCTATCACAGCTAAAATCCACTGTGTTGAATTCCGGTATCTGGTCCAATATTGTTTGTTGTCTGGCAGAGCTGTAAACGATTGCAATCGATTTAATTGCAATCACATGATTTCTCGTTAATGATTGCTAATTTTTTGATTGCATTCCAAATCCTAAATTTCATGATTTCAATACGACAAGAATGATTGAATCAATTTTTTGAAATTAATTCATATATTAATTCATTGCAATCAAATTTGATTAAAGTAATTGCAATCAAAATTAAATCAGAATCAAAATCAAAATCTTCGTTCTCTTCAAATAAAACTCCTTCTTCTAGAAACAAAGATGACTCTGATAATTTTGAATTACCAACAATGTAAATTTTTGTTTGAAGTTTAAAGTTTTGTAAAATTGGTAAACATAATTTTTAATTGCAATCAGTTTTGTGTCAAATTGCTAATAAATTAATTGTTCATATCAAGGATTATGTATACAAGGTTACACCATCCCAGCCCCCATCCCTTTTCTGTTTTTTTGACGTCTTACTCACGCAAAGTTTGTTCCTATCTAGCAGCTACGGACACATCGTTTGAAATGCTTGATCGTTATCCGCTTCTGAAATCCACATTTATGAAATTCAACGCACCTTTACCGTCATCAGCTGCAGTAGAAAGGTTATTTTCTTTTGCAACTTTGCTAAATAATCCGCGTCGTGGATCGCTTTCAGATGGTAACTTTGAAAAGTTACTTCTATTAAAAGCCAATAAAGAGCTAACTAATGTAAAAAATGCTCAAAGTAATGAGTTAAATATAAGTGGAGGTTTTTACTAGAATCTGTTGTTTTATACTAAAACTTATTGGTTTTCACTAAAATCTGATGGTTTCCACCAAAAATTTGAGGTTTCCACCATATTCTAGTGGAAACCGCTAGATTCTAGATTCCAAGTGTATATTATTTCGTGGAACTTTCACTTTAGTTGTGATTTCAGGGCAATTCATTGAATTCGCATGATTTCAACAAAAATTTGATTGCAATCGAATTGATTGCAATCAATGATTTCTAAAAAAATGATTTCAAAATGATTGCAATCACAAAATATTGCAATTTTGACAAGATTTCATTTTGAAATCTGAAATCATTTTGAAATCAAAGAATGAAATCAGTTTGGTTGAAATCACTTTGATTTCAAAGCCAATTGATTGCAGTTTTTCACAACTCTGGTGTCTGGTCATATGGTCGGTGATGTATTCTCCTGTTACCCTTAGTCGTAACATGGCCAGATCTGCCTCATATTTAATTCTAATCTCGATCAGGTGTATAGATAGAATAGTCTCTAAAGCCCTCGTAGATGTAGTCCGTATTGCGCCGCTCATTCCTATGCAGCAGAGGCGTTGTATCTTTTGCATTGGTTTAATATAGCATTTCGCATTTTGAACTTATAGCTCTTCTGCAAATGGCCCATATCCGGTGAGCTTTATAATATTACAAATTGTTAAATTTTATTAAGACACTAAAGTATGATTATGACGAACTGCCTTTGGGACTGTTAAATTAAACTCAGTAAATGAGTAAATTCAACTGATTTTTGTCTATAAGCTAGAATTATATGATTAGTATATAAGATTCAATATTATATGATTCAATATGATTCAATATTATTCGAATACAGATTTAATTCAGTGTTATTAATAAGCGACTAGACTTAATGTAGTGTTTCATTTAAATCATCATCGGTAAGCAATAGTGAGACATAAAGCATTTAGTTAGCTTAACCACTTAGTTGCACCTGAGATCCTACTGCTGCTAAACTGATTCTGACTACAACTTTTATCTACATGGCGATCCTGCCGAAACATCAATCTTTCCACCGATCTCCTTTCACCATATCTAACATTACATGGCGACAAGCTTTCCATACATGGCGATCCTGCCATAACACTAACATTACATGGTAACAACTTTTCCTTACATAGCGATCCTTGCGACAATCTTTTCTTACATGGCGATCCTGTCACTCTCAACTTTTCCTTACAGCAGGATTGATGTTTTTCGGATGAGCTACCAACTCATATCAGTAACTTAAAACAGCAGCTCTCAAAACTTAAACACTGTTGAGAATAAAACTATTAAAGCACAACACAAACACATTTGCTTTAAATTAATTGATTGCTTTAAAAAAAATTATTAGAACTAAAGATAAAAGTCAAAAAATTATTTCAGTAAATAAATAAGAGGCCAACATTTTTTTGAGCAAACAATTTGAGTAAATACCACTAGAAACTTAATTGAGTCGATGGAAAAAATTATCAAATGGAAAATTTTAACAATATTTTTTGCTGTGTAATTTTTTAAGTATTACGTCAAAGAGAAAACTTTTGATTTAAGATGTTCCATATAATGGGACTTCAGTAGAAACATATTTTTTTTAAATTATTTTAATTTTTTTCATTCTCTGCTTCTTTAGTTGATTGTGAATATGGTTTAAACAACTCATTTCAAGTAATTGAATTAGTATCGGGCTTTGGACCTTTAATCTATGCTGGCTGTTTTGCTGCAACTCTCTCATCAGCCTTGGCAAGTTTAGTGTCAGCGCCAAAAGTTTTTCAGGTAATTTCTATTGTTGTAGCAAAATCAATTAAAATTGTATAACAGCAACCAAAATAAAACAAATAAATATTATATATTCTGTTGTTAGGCTTTGTGTAAAGATGAACTTTATCCAAAAATTGTATGGTTTGCTAAAGGTTTTGGTAAAAATAATGAACCTGTTCGTGGATATGTCTTAACATTTATTATTGCGGTGGCGTAAGTATTACGAAAATTACTCATATTGTGAAAATGAGATTCCATCATGTTCTCAAAAGATTATGGTTGATTGCACAATGTTTGTTTAAGTTAAACTTTGTAGTTTCACAACTTATGATTTGGCTTATTTGGGCTTAATTCCAAAATTGATAAATTAGCCTGAAATTAAAACATTTTATTTATAACCTTCACGGTGTTCAACTTTACTTTCTTGCCTTTTAATGAACAAAGTTTACAAATTCTATTTGAAACTTATATCGCTACATTGTGTAATGGAGCCTAAAATTTGTAATTAATATTTACTAATTTGTTGTTCTTTCTTTAATTTTTTTTCTCTTGTTTTGCTTACCAACTACTGCTACTTATTGGATTCTATGGATGAACTTATGATGGTTGTAAAATGTTGCTGCTTTTAGTTTCATTTTAATTGGTGAACTAAATCTCATAGCTCCACTTATATCGAATTTCTTTCTGGCGGCTTATATGTTAATCAACTTTAGTACATTTCACGCCAGTTTAGCCAAGCCTGTCGGTTGGCGTCCAACATTCAAAGTATGTCTAATACCTAATTTTCAGTTATATCCCATTTACACTAGCACCATTTACATGAAACTAGCTCAATGCCATCTTAAATGTGAGAAAACAGAAGTTGGTATGAAAATCTGTTGTTATTGTTATATTGACTAGGAGTGACAAATATTAAAAAGGTGCTTGGAACCGAAAATTCTATAGATACGAACACCAAAAATCCTCAACAACATACAAACACTACAAATTTTGCAGATATACAAAATATTTTTGCCGTCTTTTTAAACCCTCCACACCTAAGTGGCAAAGGGTATATATAGGTTTGTCATTCCGTTTGTAACGCATCGAAATAAATTTCAGAGACCCCAAAACAATATATTTTCTTGATCATTATACCTAGGGAAGTTGATTTAGCGATGACCGTCTGTCCGCCTGTTTGTGGAAATCACGATCACGCCGACAATATGTAAGCTAGACCGTTCGTTTTTGTATAAAATCGATTATTAACATCCCAAAGGAGTTGCTATTTAAAATAATCAAAATTAAAAACTAAAAATGAAAAATGGAAAATTAAAAATGAAAAATGGAAAATGAAAAATGAAAAATGAAAAATTAAAAATGGAAAATGAAAACTAAAATGAAAAATGAAAAAACGGAAAACGAAAGATGAAAAATTGAAAATGAAAAATTAAAATTGAAAATTGAAAAATGAAAAAACCGAAAAATTAAAAATGAAAATTGAAAAATGAAAAATGAAAAATGAAAAATGGAAAATGAAGCATGAAAAATAAAAATGGAAAATGAAATATGAAATATGAAATTTCAAAAATGAAAAATTAAAAATGAAAATTGAAAATAAAAAATGGAAAATGGAAAATGAAAAATAACAAATTAAAAATTAAAAATGGAAAATGAAATATGAAAAATTAAAAATTAAAAATTAAGAATTAAAAATTAAAAATTAAAAATTAAAAATTAAAAATTAAAAATGAAAATTGAAAATGAAAAATGGAAAAATAAAAATGGAAATGAAAATGAAAAATGGAAAATGAAATATCAAAAATGAAAAATTAAAAATTAAAAACGAAAATTGAAAATGGCAAATGAAAGATGGAAATCGAAAAATGGAAAACTAAAAATGAAAAATAAGAATAAAAAATGAAAATGAAAATGGAAAATGAAAAATTAAAAACGAAAAATAAAAAAATAGGAAATGAAAAATTAAAAATGAAAAAGGAAAAAGGAAAAAGGAAAAATGAAAAATGGAAAATTAAAAATCAAAATTGAAAAATGAATAATAAAAAATTAAAAATGAAAATTGAAAATTTTAAATTTAAAAATTAAAGATTAAAAATTTTAAATAAAAAATTAAAAATTTTAAACTGAAAATTGAAAATTAAAAATTAAAAATGAAATATTAAAAATTAAAAATTAAAAACTAAAAGTTTTAGTTTCTTACCTGTTTTTATTATTTTTGTTTTTTTTTTTTGTATTAAATAAAATTATTTTAAAATTTCGTTTTCTAAATTTTGAATTGTCAGTATCGGCAACAGTTTCAAAGTGGTAGCCACATCTAAGATTGGGTGGAAGGTATCAAAAATTCGGCACTGCCGAATTTAACACTCTTACTTGTTTTTATTGAAAAATATATTATCTTCGTCTTGCAGCAAGAAAATAATTTTGCATTATATCGGATGCCACTTTATTGATTGTCCGATTATATAAGGAGGAAATTTAAAGGACCAGTGGCTAATGCAGTAGTGACAGACATGACATTCAGTGATCTTTCCAATGAATTAATCTTTAAAATAAATTATAGTAAAAAGAAATATTTTTTAATGTATATCTATATCTATATCTTTCCTGAGATCAACACAATGCACTGCATCGTAGGGGGCATCCCCTGAGTGCGGATTAAGAAAAAAAAAAAAAAAACATGACACTGCCTTTATTTTCAGAATTACTTAATTACACTTTTCCTTTCCTACAGGAAAAATAGGGGCAATAAAAATATTTGAAAAAAAACATCTAAACAACTGTTATCATATTTTCATACCCCTTTCTTTGAAATGGTATCAATAAAAATTGTTTAAATTGAAATATTAAAATTGGACCTAAGGTTGACCCTTGCATGAAATTACCCCATTAAGTTATGAAGCCAATTTTGTTTTCGGATTTATTAGTTTACTATTCAAAATTCTTTTTTAAAATCGAACACAAGGTTTTTAATGTTCGACGCAGAATCAATTTATAATAACGAGGGCTGTCCTAGAACAACCGAACCTGCCGTATAGATGAAAAATTGCTTTGGTTACATCGCATATTGACCGAAAATTTGGAAATGAGACTCTTATCCGCAAGATCGGTGACGTGTTTTCTTACAATAAAATAAAAACATCGTCGTGACGATGTTTCAGTAAAATGTTTGATGATATTTCTCTGCAGTAAAGCCAACTTTTTGCGTCGATGCGTAACCATGGAAGAGACATGGATAAATGAAATGTCAAAACAATGTACTGAAGACAGTTCCATCTGCAGGCAATGTTATGGCGTCTGTTTTTCGAGATGCGCGTGGGATCATTTTCTTTAAACTCATACTCCCCGTTTGTCGGTCTGCCATGGGGCAACCCCATTCCCCTCATCCAATTGATCCGAAACTTGGCCCATAGTCTTGTTTTGACTATAGACATATTATGGGGTAGTCACACACAGTCACGCATAGTCACGCACAGTCACGTAGTGATTTGAAACCCATTTCCCCTTATGCGATCGATCTGAAAACTGGTCGATAGACTTACTGTGAAAAAAGATTAACTTTGACATAGTCACGCACAGTCACACACAGTCACGGAGTGGTTTAAACCCCATTTCCTCTCATCCAATCAATGTGAAACTTGGTCCATAGACATGTTATGACCAAAGATTAATTTTAAAATAGCCACGCAAAGCCACGCACAGTCACGGAGAGATTCAAAACTCATGTGCATAAAGAAAGAAAGAGTTTTATAAAAACTTTGTTTTTATGGGTTAGATTATTATTCGTTATCTTCAAAAAGGAAAAACAATCAACGGCAAACTTATTGCAGCATTTACGTGATAAAATTAAGGAAAAAGGGCCGGCCGAAGATAGTGTTGTATCATCAAGACAATGCACCCGTTCATATATCCACTTTGGTAAAATCCATGAACTAAAGTGCGCCTATTTCACGCACCCTATTTCCAAGATTTATTTAATTTGTATTTCCAAACTTGAAAAAATGGCTCGATGCTAAAAGATATGCCATCAATGAAAAGATGGAATCTGCGGTTGGTGGCTGTTTCGAAGCTATAAAATATCGCTGGCAAAAGGTTATCGATCTAAATAGAGATTATGTTGAGAAATAAAGAAATTTTTTTGCCACATTTGTTGTATCTTTTTTATCAAGTCGACGTTCTTAGCGGTTTGAAAACAACAAAATTTAAAGTGTGAAAAGTCTTCAACGTATATACAATGTGTCCTATTATAGAAATATTTTTTCATCCAAATGATTCGTTAACCGCCATTGCAATTTTTGATGTGTAAACATCTATACGCGCAGGGGGGTAAATTTCTATTTCACAATGTAATTACAAAAACAGCGTAACAAGTAAGACAAAATTGGTGTGACTTATGATTGTATTGGTGAAAAAATTACGATATGAAATAACCTTTTTGAAAATGAAAAATGAAAAATAAATGAAAAATAAAAATTAAAAATAAAAAATTAAAAATAAAATACCAAAAAATGGAAAATGAAAAATGAAAAACGAAAAATCAAAAATAAAAGATGAAAAACAAAAAATGAAAAATAAATAAGTAAGAGTGTTAAATTCGGCTGGGCCGAATCTTTGATTTTTATACCCTATACCACTATGTGGTTTGGGTATAATGACTTTGTGCTGCTGTTTGTAACAACCAAAAATATTTGACCTAGACCCATCTTTAATTATACAGATCGAATCAGAATCACTTTCTGAGTTAATTTAACAATGTCCGTCCGTCCGTCCGTCCGTCCGTCCGTCTGTGTGTCCATGTAAAGCTTGTAATCAAACTGCAGGTCGCAAATATGAATATATTTTGATGAAATTTGGTATATAAGCTTTTATCGGCCATGGGATGAACGCTGTTGAAATTGGTGAGAATCGGTCCATGTTCAGACCTAGCCCCCATACAAATTACCCATATGAAATCGACATAAATTGCCATAAGATCCAAATTGTCATATAGATCTTACTCAAATTGGGTTTGTATGCGTTCATTACATCCATTAATGAGTAGTCCAAAAATGATCCCTTTGACCCCATATAGAGCTGCTTCCCGATCTTCACTTAAATCTATCAAAAAACAAAAATATTGCACTGATTCTTCTCAAATTTTGTTTGTACATATTTTTGCAAAATACAAGAGACTTTACCAAACATGATCAGGATCGGTCCATTTTTGGACCTAGTCCCTTTATAGATATAGCATCCGATATGAACTTTTTCATATCTGCAGCCAAAAAAATTAATAAAAATCCCACTCAAATTTGGTTTTTGCTTATTTTCAATGTCCAGTCAGTTGGGCCTAAGAGATAGGGTTTCTAAACGCATGGTATAGGGTATCGTATAGTCGGTCTAGACCGACTATAATTTTCTTACTTGTTCATTTTCAATTTCCATTTCTTTTTAAATCATTTTTTTCATTTTTCACTTTTCAATTTTCATTTTCGTTTTTCATTTTTAATCTCTTATGTTCCATTTTTCATTCTTCAATTTTCATTTTTCATTTTCCATTTTCCATTTTCCATTTTTATACCCTATACTATACATGTGGTTTGGGTATAATGACCTAGACCCATCTTTAATTATACCGATCGACTCAGAATCCCTTTTTGAGTCGAAATAGCAATGTCAGTCCGTCCGTCTGTGTGTCCATGTAAACCTTGTAATCAAACTACAGGTCGCAAATATGCATATATTTTGATGAAATTTGGTACATAAGCTTTCAGCGGCCATGGGATGAACGCTATTGAAATTGGTGAGAATCGGTCCATGTTCAGACCTAGTCCCCATACAAATGACCCCTATGAAATTGACATAAATTGCCATAAGTTCCAAATTATCATATAGATCTCAGTCAAATTGGGTTTGTATGTGTTTATTACATCCGTTAATCATTAGTCCAAAAATAATCCCTATAGGAAAATTCTTAGTCATATGCCCCACATAGAGCTGCTTTCCGATCTTCACATAAATCTATCAAAAAACAAAAATATTGCACATATTTTTCTCAAATTTGGTTTGTGACTTTACCAAATATGGTCAGGATCGGTCCATTTTTGGACCTAGTCCCCATATAAATATAATATGCGATATGAACTTTTTCATATCTGCAGCAAAAAAAATTAATAAAAATGCCACTCAAATTTGCTTTATGCTTATTTGCTATATCCAATTAGTTGGACCGAAGAGATATGGTCTATAAACCATGGTATAGGGTATCGTATAGTCGGGCTAGACCGGCTATAATTTTCTTATTTGTTATATTTTAATTTTTATTTTTCATTTTCCATATTCCACTTTCCGTTTTTCATTTTTAATTTTTAATTTTTTATTTTCCATTTTTATTTCCATTTTCCATTTTTAATTTTTCGTTTTCCGTTTTCCATTTTTCATTTTCCATTTTTCAATTTTAATTTTTCATTTTCCATTTTTCATTTTTTATTTTTCAGTTTTCATTTTCCATTTTTCAATTTTAATTTTTCATTTTCCATTTTTCATTTTTTATTTTTCAGTTTCCATTTTTCATTTTCCATTTTTCAATTTTAATTTTTCATTTTCCATTTTCCATTTTCCATTTTTCATTTACCATTTTTCATTTTCCATTTTGCATTTTTCAATTTTAATTTTTCATTTTTAATGTTCCATTTCCCATTCCTCATTTTCGATTTTTAATTTTTAATTTTTCATTTTCCATTTTCATTTTCCCCTTTTCAGTTTCCAATTTTCATTTTCCATTTTTCATTTTCCATTTTCTATTTTCCATTTACCATTTTCCATTTTACATTTTTCATTTTCCATTTTTCAATTTTCATTTTCCATTTTCCATTTTTATACCCTATACCACTATGGGGTTTGGGTATAATGACTTTCTGCTGCTGTTTGTAACAACCAAAAATATTTGACCTACACCCATCTTTAATTATACCGATCGAATCAGAATCACTATCTGATCAGAATCACTATCTGATTCGATTTAACGATGTCCGTCCGTCCGTCCGTCCGTCCCTCTGTGTGTCCATGTAAAGCTTGTAATCAAACTGCAGGTCGCAAATATGAATATATTCTGACGAAATTTGGTATTTGATCTTTTATCGGCCATGGGATGAACGCTATTGAAATTGGTGAGAATCGGTCCATGTTCAGACCTAGCCCCCATACAAATGACCCCTATGAAATCAACATATATTGCCATAAGATCCAAATTATCATACAAATCTTAGTCAAATTGGGTTTGTATGTATATATTACATCCATTAGTCAGTAGTCCAAAAATGATCCCTATTGGACAACTCTTAGTCATAGGCCCCATATAGAGCTGCTTCCCGATCTTCATTTAAATCTATCAAAAAAAAAAAATATTGCACCGATTATTCTCAAATTTTGTTTGTATATATTTTTGCAAAATACAAGAGACTTTACCAAACATGGTCAGGATCGGTCCATTTTTGGGCCTAGTCCCCATATAGATATATCATCCGATATGAACTCTTTCATATCTGCAGCCGAAAAAATTAATAAAAGTCCCACTCAAATTTGGTTTATGCTTATTTTCTATATCCAGTTGAATGGGCCTGAGAGATAGGGTCTCTAAACGCATGGTATAGGGTATCGTATAGTCGGTCTAGACCGACTATAATTTTCTTACTTGTTCATTTTTACTTTTTCATTTTCCATTTTCCATTTTTCATTTTCCATTTTTAATTTTTTATTAATTTTTAATTGTTAATATTTAATTTTAATGATAAAAAAAATATGTGTTAAAACTTGCTAAGGCCAATGTGACAGGTGCAGTATTTATATACACACAACTGTAATGACTTCAACAATACGAAGAATTACAACATATACAACATATCTTAAGAAAAACAACAAACACACTGAAAAATTTTATTTTTCAAGAGTTTTTTTCAAAGTTTCATTCATAGCTCGTGAACCCTTTGACTGGTTTTGACGATTTTAAATAGCAACTCCTTTGGGATGTTAGTAAACGATTTTATGCAAAAACGAGCGGTTTAGCTTAGATATTGATGGCGGATCGTGATTTACGGTCATCGGTAGATCAACTTCCCTTGATCAAGAAAATATATTTTTTTGGGGTCTCAGGAATTTATTTCGATGCGTTACAAACGGAATGACAAACCTATATATACCCTCTGCCACTGAGGTGTGGAGGGTATAGTAAAAAAAACAAAAGTAAACATGAAAAATAAAAGATGAATAATGAAAACCGAAAACCGAAAAATGAAAAATGAAAAAAAAAAATAAAAAAAAAAGTAAAAATGAAAAATAAAACTTTTAATAAATTAGTCGAGCTCGAGGTCACGTTTTTGTTTATAAAATATCCTTTATTTTATTTTTTCTTCTCCAATATTTCGTCATTCATTGAATGACATCTTCAGGGAGTATGTACAACAATAACAAAATATATACACACAAAATTTATTGCCGCTGCGGTCCTTTCATGTCAATATTGACAATATTGAAAGGACATTTCATGTCAATATTGACAATATTGAAAGGAAAAATAAAAAATGAAAAATAAAAAATAAAAAATGACGAATGAAATATAAAAAAAATGAAAAATCAAAAATGAAAAATAAAAAATGAAAAAGAAAAAATGAAAAATAAACAATGAAAAATAAAAATGAAAAATGAAAAATAAAAAATGAAAAATGAAAAAAATGAAGAATGAAAAATGAAAAATGAAAAATATAAAAATTAAAAAGGAAAAACGAAAAATGAAAAATAAAAAACAAAAGATGAAAAATTAAAAATGAAAAACGAAAAATGATAAATGAAAAAACGCAAAATTAAAAATTAACCGGCTGAAATAATAAATATTTTTATATTAGCAGAGCCCCTGCAGTTGATTGCTATAAGTGCAGTTGATTGCTATAGATGACGTTATCTGTTTGGTTTTAAAAAAGTGCCATAAAAACCTTAATTACTAGATGATTATACATCTCCCCTGTGGTCGCACTCACATGATTTTTTTTTATTAGGCCGGTTTATATTGGAACCGCCCTCGTATTTAGCGGTTTGAAAACAAAATTAAAGTGTGAAAAGTCTTTAAGCCATATAAAATGTCTCTTATTATAGAAATATTTTTTGTTTCAAAATGACTCGTTAGGGAAAACTACTTGATTAGTCGGACGAAGATTATTCGAGTTACACAGATCATCAACTACCATTTATAAATAATTAAAAACCTAATTTCGAAAATATATCTTTAATTATTTGCAATATTTTTTTTCTTGAAGTAGAGGCGTAGTCGATATTCTATGGGAAGGAAGGTCTCATATATCGTTTGCGTTAACAGTGATTAATTTTAGAAGAAAAAAAAAAAATATATACTCTGTAATCATTTTTTGACCTAAAAAAGGCTTTTTGAGTATATGTAAATAAATGAAATGAAAAATGAAAAAAAAAGAAAACTTCAAATAGTTTGTGCCTGCTGAACACTTTCAATTTAGCACATGTAACACTTTTCAATTAAAACATACATTAAATGAATAAATATTTACTTTTTGTGATAAGAAAAATATCACGGATTCCGAAGATTAGAAAAAAGCTTCATCAGATTTTTCTATAATTATTTATAAATGCTTGTTGGCTAGTGTAAACGGTTTATAAAACACAAACTATAAAATATTAGAAACATCCTTTAGCTCTTTGTACTTATTTTGTATTCATTATATTTGTCCAATAGTACTACAACATGTGGCTGAGTCTCGTGGGTGCTATTTTATGTGTTGCTGTGATGTTCTTGATATCTTGGGCTACAGCTTTGATTACATTTTCCGTTGTGTTGGCTTTGTACTTAATTGTTGCCTACCGCAAACCAGACGTCAACTGGGGCTCGACCACGCAGGCACAAACCTACAAAAACGCATTGTTATCCGTGCAACAATTAAATAATGTGGAGGAGCATGTTAAAAACTATCGTCCACAAATATTGGTGTTGTCCGGCTTGCCAAATACACGTCCCGTTTTAGTAGATTTTGCTTATATGCTGACAAAGAATTTATCACTTATGGTATGTGGTCACGTATTGCGTGGTACCAGCTCGCAACGCTATCGTAATTATTTGCACGAACGTGCTAGCGCATGGTTCCGAAGACATCGCGTTAAGGGTTTCTATGCCTTGGTGGATGGCGAAGACTTTGAATCTGGCTCCAGAGCATTAATGCAGGTTAGTTCTTGTTTTTTTTTTGCCCATTTAAATACAAATTAATGTCTTCTTGTCTTTAAGTAAACAAATAAATTTAATTTCCTTTTAATGGCTTTCTCACGAAACACTTGCACTGGCAAATCCTTGCCAGAGGTCATATATATTTTTATTGTCTTTTATTCGTTACATATTTTTTTTATTTTCTTAAACTTGCTGTATTTTGATTAATGATTATATATACCTATTTATATCCATTGTGGCTTTTGTTACTTTAAACATTTTTGTATTTGTTATATTTTAGGCAGCCGGTATTGGTAAGCTAAAACCCAATATATTATTAATGGGCTATAAAGCCGATTGGCAGACATGTGATCACAAGGATTTAAATCAATATTTCAATATCATGCATAAGGTAGGCAGGCATACGAAAGCGAAAGTTGTGTTTAGAGGAATTTTATTGTATTCTGCTTTTTTTTTTTTTTTGTTGTTTCTTGATAACACGAATACATGAATTTTTCATTATCAAGGCACTGGACATGTACTTATCCGTTGCCATATTACGTGTTCCCGAAGGTTTAGATTGTTCTCAAATATTGGGTGATGAAAGCAGTTCCCAACGAAATGTTATGGAAGTACCACGTACATTGCAACCCAACGAAAGTTCTGCTGACCTGAATGCTGTCGAACGTAGCGCACAAAATGGTTTGAGTGGCAGCATGGATTCATTAAGCCGTAATGTATCACAAGGTATGTATTGCAAAACAAAACATGCACAGGCAAACGTTTATATACTCATATATTGGGGTGGAGCGACATAGCGCGATTAGTCGAATTTAATTTTGGCTTTAAGCGGGATCTATGCAAATAGATGTAAAAACTACTATATGTGTAACTTAAGAGCGATCTCAGCCACAAGACATTTTGCAAAGTATCATAATTGTCATTGTTATATAGACTAGCAGATTCAAGCGCTCGAAATGCGAGTGCAATTTCTAGGCAACTTTATTTTTCAACTTAGCCAATTCACAAACCAATTATTATTGTGAATGAAGATAACAAACTCATTAACAAACACATTAACAAATTAAATAAACATACACATAGCATATGTAAAATTTTATGTATGTGTTTGTAGCAACTTTAAATGCAATTTACTCAAAATAAGGGAAAAAATTTAAGAATCTGTAAATCTGGCGAACAGCTAAAAGGAAATACCTTTCAAATAATGTACCTTTGGTCAAGATCGGGATAAAACGGTAGAACAAAACAGCTCGTCACAAGAAATCGCTTAGCCTATTAATGTTATAGATGTGGAACAATAAGGACCCATATATTTCTTTATTCATTTTATTTCTCTTTATTCCTACTGAATCTTAATAATTATTGGACTCAATTTAAAAACAAATTGACAATCATTGAAAATTATTTACAGAAAATGACAAAATATGAATTTTGCATTAATTGATGATGAACTATATTTCAATGATTAAAACGAAAGAAAAAAAATTACAATTTAGATTTTTTTTTATTTAATCTTTTAGCATTATATTATAAATATATGTATAAACAAGTAGCGTGTTAAATTCTGCTGTGTCGAATTTTTGATACCTTCCACCTGTGACTTAAACTCAATATTATAACTAGTGTTGAGTACGGTTACCATTTAGAAATACCATTTACAGTTTTAGTTAATTGTTTTCCTGTTTGGACCTGCATTTATTATTATTTCCTTTTTATTGTTTTTTTTTTTTTAAAGCAATGATTGTTTTTTTCATAGAATAAATTAACTTCTATCTGAAAAATTGAATTATTAGAGTAGGACTGCCGTTGCTGGGTCATGCGTAAAAGAGAAAGTAATCGGCTAAACCCTATTACATTTAAAAGACAGATATTCGCCTATAACATTTTTAAGTTGGTTGAGCCATTAAAAGCTTCACGAAAACTCAAGAATTTTTTTTATTATTTTTATGAGTAGTATTTTTAATTACAGTGCTTTAATTTATATATATTGTCCCCACACCACTGAGCAGAGTGTATATATCAGTGTGTCATTCCGTTTGTAACGCATAACGCATCTTATAACAATAGAAGTTTATTAAACGTCTGTCTGTCTGTGAACATTATGATCACACTCTGAGTAACTAAGATAGGCGCTTCGTTTTTCCATAATCTCGTTTAACAACATCCAGATTGAGTTAATATATAAAATCATTAAAATCAATCCGACGGGTCACGAGATATGAATGAAAATGTGAAAAAACTATTGCAAAAATAAGAATGTTCAATATGTTTGTTGTTTTTCTTAAGTTATATTCTGTAATTGTTCATATTGTAGTTGCTTCATCAGGGTATATGTATGGTTCTTTTGCACGTGTTACACTGGGTTATGGGAGTATTGCCACTTTTATTTTTATCTTTAGCCCGATATAATAAAGAGAATCGCCAATATGAAAGAAAAACATAGTCCCTGAAAAAAGTACCGTTAAAAAAAAATACGTTTTCTCAAAAGGTAGTTTTTTCCAAAAGTACCTTTCTTAATGCAATACTAAACTGCTGCAGATTATGATTAACATTTTAAGTCTAGGTAGCACGAACGACTCGATCTATTGCGGATAGCAGAATGTTTTCAACAGACAGACAGACGGACATCGCTAGATCGACTTCTTTTATACGGATCAAGGATATATACTAGAGCGACTCATTGTATGGAGAGAAAAAAAGAGAAAAAAGTGCCCCCTAGAAATCTACCTTGGTTTGTTTTATAATGACTCCTAAAATATTTCTGGTCTATCGTTAACCCATTCCGAGCTGGAGCGTTTTTAAAAATGGTCAATTTTTTAGTTTTTTGAAAATATTTTCATTTTTTCCAGGTCAACATATCCAATATGGATATAACATGATATGTTTTTTCAAGACGCTTTCAACGGTATATAGAACATGTCCAAGCATGTCCTAGATGTTGTGATATTGAAAAAATATGTAATTTTGATGGGTTTTGTGTTTTGCAAAAAATAAGTGACCTTACCAAATATGGTCAGGATCGGTATGTTTTCCCAACTAGTCCCCATATAAATATAGCAGCCGATATGAACTTTTTCATATCCGAAGACAAAAAAATTATTAAAAATGTCACTAAGATTTAGCTTATGCTTTTTTTTTATATCTAATTCGTTGGACCTAAGAGGTAGGGTCTCTAAATGCATGGTAAAGGGTATCGTATAGTCGGTCTATACCGTCTATAACTTTCCTAACTGTTGTTTTTTTTTTGTCAGTGTATAGATATCCAAAATATTTCATAGTGCGCAATATCCATTTAATATAATCAATATGTTCTTCCGAGTCTCAATTCGAAGAGCTTTGCTCTAAAACTTGATTTTTATTAATAAACTCCTTCCAAAAATAATTTTTAATATGTTTTTACGTCATTTACATACAAACTGCGGCTTAGCGTCGCTTTTCGCTGACCAATTTGAACATTTGTTCATGAAACAAATGTTAGAAACACAGCGACCACAAAAAAACCAGTGAGATAGTTATAGTCGGTCTAGACCGACTATACGAAACCCTATACCATGGTTTAGAGACTCTATCTCTTCGGTCCAATAATTGGATATAGAAAACTAGTTGATTGTGTGGCGCCTAGGCGCTCGTTTATTTTGACTTTAACAAACAAAATTTTTTTTCCATTTCAGAATTTTCCTATATTTTATATATTAAAAAAAAAAATAATTTTAATGTTTTTAGAATTTCTTAAAAAAAAAATGGAAAAACAGTTGTAAAAAAAAACAAAAACTTTTCAAATTAAGTTTTGTAAAAGGTCCTTTTATGTATATTTTCGTATAAGTTTGCCAGTAGCCAACCTTTGCTTTGTACTTTCTGCTTCTATACATTAGGAGTTTTTCATATTATATGATTTTAAAAAAATATTTTATTTTGGTAGAAACTCGGTAATTTTAGTCTTATTAAGACAAACTATTAATATGTATCTATTTAATAATTTAATTTATGTTTTATAACTTTTTAAAATGCATCAAAATAAAAAACTTGTTCAACTAAAAAAGCTTTTAAACCTTTCGGACAAAACAAAAAAAAAAAAAAAAAATCCTCCGGTTAATCCGCCGAGTTCGTTATAACCTAACTTCATTTTATTGTAGAAAAAATAGAATAGCATAGAAAAAAAAAAACGTTTTAGAGCAAGGTTCCTAAAAGTTTCTTAATGGGAGGGGGGAGGTAAGGTTTTAAAAGTTAAAAAAGTCTTATTTTCATAATTCTTTTTTGAAGATATGAATAATGTTGGATTATTTATTTCATATACACGTTATAGCATAGCATTTGGAGAATCTTCGAAAAATTTTCAATTAAAAATTTTAATAAATAAGTCCGTGACAGCGAATCTCCGGAGTCGTTGTTGTTTTGCGGTGAACATCATAACTTATTACCGGATCATGTGAAATAAAAAAATCGAAATGCGTTTAAGAGCTGACATGTTTCCTGAGGTAGTGACGAATAGTTTTTCAAATTTTTTTTTTTTTTGGCAGCATTTTGAAGAGAAAAACGATTTTTGCTATACAATTTTGGGAATTTGTTGTTAAAAAATGGGGAAGAAAATTGAATTAAAAAAACCATTCGTGATTAACTGGTGATTTGTGTAGATATAGTGTCTAAAATTTCAAAAGAATCGTTCAAGTAGATTTTGAGTTATGATGTTCACTGACCGAACATTTATTTGCGAGAAAATCGGTTTAAAGTTTTTTAAAAACTGATTTATATACGACATACCGTATGAGGCCGGTCGCTGGAAACGCTGTATCTTCTTAAGTTTTGCTCTGATTTACTTAAAATTTTGACACAACACTTTCGACATGTTCTGCATTCAGAAAGAGAAATACGAAAAAAGGTTTTAAAACCTACCACCCCTTAAGGAAGTGCAAACACCAATACACCTACACAAAAGAGAAAAAATATTTCATATTTCAACATACATACATGTAAACTTAAAAAAGGGAACTAAATTTTTTGCAAAGTTATCTATAAATCCAAAAAATTAAAAAAAAGGGTGTATTAGTTTTACTTCAAAAAAAACTTATTATTCCAAATCGCTTTTAATTCTTCGATGATAATTTCAATAAATTATTTAAATTTAAATCTTAAAGATACCTATTTACGTAATTTATGTTTGTCTAAATTTTTGGAGAGCAAATTATGCAATTATGCAATATTATGAGTGAAAAAATTATTTTCCCACCTCTCTTCTGAAATTACAATGTAATGTAATTATGCAAAGTTACAATAATTTAAATTTTAAACTTAATATTGCACTATTTTTTCATGGGCTTTTCAATACGGAGCTATAAACGAAATCATACGTTGGACAACAACAAAATCTACATTGAAGATCTCTTTTTCTCAAATATTTATCAAAAAAAGCACTCTTTGGTAAGTACTGGCCATCAGAGAACCTGAGCGAAAGCACTCCCAACAATAAAAAATAATTTTGAGATGAAAAACAAAACAGACAAACGGAAAAGTTTAGGTTGATAAAAGAAGTATGTATGCATATCGGACGACGTTAAATGAGAAAAATAAAAATGTTTAAAATTTCATTCATTACTTTTTTTGCAGAACTTTTTCATTGACCAACAAAGGGAATTTAAAGAAGAATTTGAATAGATATTAGTATTTTTGATGCATTTTTTGCGCTCAACTTTTTCCATGCTATTGTCGTTAGCAGTGTTGCTAATTTTGACAACTTATTGTAATTTCGACGATTTTTCAATTTGTTAAAATGATTTGTTAAATTTGTTAAAATGATGATTGAAGATTTAAAATTTTAAGTAGTATAAAAATTACGATTTCAAGGGTTAACAATTAATGGGTTGTTTATTAGAAAATTGATAGTTTTATTTCAATGTATATGTAAATTACAAAATATGTATACATTTAATTCTGGGTCAAGTCGTTTCAAAACGGAAATACTTTGAATAGCATCTCCATTTAAGATTTAAGTTTTAATTACGGCGATACTTTAAACCTATATAATATGTTTCAGCTATAGATACATGTCTATAAAATTATTTAGTTGATTACTGTGTTAAATTTTTTTCGTTGAAATTTCACCACTAATACATTTTTATATATAGAAATAACAAATGCTGTAATAATATTCGTAATATTAGTGATATAAATAAATTTTATTGTTTCGAGTTTTATGAGCGGTAAAATTTTCTTGACAATTTCTTTTTTTAAAAATGACGATTTTGGCGATTTAGTTTCCAAAATTGTCGATTTTCAGAAGATTTTATTAGCAGCACTGGTCGGTAACATAGAAGAGAGAAAATTGTGTGTGGGTTTGTATAAAATGAGAAAGGCTAAATTTTGTTTGTGTATTTCGCATTGCTTTGTAGGGAGTGCTGTGTGTGTATTATTTCAGCGTTACAGAATCAGTCAGTCAGTCAGTGAGTCAGGGATCAGCGTAAATATATTTAAGATAAGCATAAACCAAATTTGAGTGGCATTTTTATTAATTTTTTTGGCTGCAGATATGAAAAAGTTCATATCGGGTGCATTATTTATATGGGAAATAGGTCGAAAAATGGACCGATCCTGACTATATTTGGTAAAGTCACTTATATTTTGAAAAAATATATAAAAACCAAATTTTTTTAAGTGAAAATCGGGAAGCAGCTTTATATGGGGGCTAAGACAAAATTGCCATATGGGATTTATTTTTGGAACAATCATAAATAGATGTAATAAATACACACAAACCCAATTTGAAGGTCTATCTATATGATAATTTTGATCTTATGGCAATTTATGTCGATTTCATAGGGGTCATTTGTGTGGGGACTAGGTCTCAACATGGTCCGAATTTCACCAATTTCAATAGCGTTCATCTTATGGCCGATAAAAGTTGATATACCAAATTTCATCAAAATATATTCATATTTGTGACCTGTAGTTTGATTACAAGGTTGACATGGAGACACAAACGGACGGACGGACGGACGGACGGACGGACATCGCTAAATCGACTTAGAAAGATGGGTCTAGGTCAAATATTTTTGGTAGTTACAAACAGCAGCACAAAGTCATTATACCCAAACCACATAGTGGTATAGGGTATAAAAATACGGCTATTACACACAAGAAACAAAATGTAGAATAACAATAATGCCAATAACAAGAACAACATAGAAAAATCGTATTTAAACAAGATTTGTTTTTTAATTTGCATTGAAATCTCGGGATTTGGAAGATTTTAAATAGCAACCTGGTCAGAATTGCAATGTCATATAAACCAAAGCTGACCTTGGCAAATAATGGGTTAACGTTCTCGGATTTATCCGAAATTTTTGGAACGGAAGGTCTACACGTTTTGTTATAATATTTTAAGTAACGCTTTTAAAAATTCAACAACACTGACAAAATATTTGAATTTTTTGAATAAATTGTCTTTTATTAGCTTGGGGTCATATGTGACCCCAATTTCAAAAGGGTTAATGGGGTCATATTTTTTTTTCCGAAACCCTAGGCTATTAAGATATAATATAACATTTAAAAGTAGAAAAGCGATTCATTTTTGATACAAAGTATTTAGAAAGATTACATATGTATACTGAATATTTCACAAAAAATAGATTTTTCGAAATCCATAAAAAAAATCCTTGTAAAAAAAATTCTGGCAAGTTGATCTCCAATATGTTTTTGACAAAACCTTAAAGTGGCAGATCCATTTTTTGAAATTTTGTTTAAGCAAATTTTTTAAAACTCAAAAAAGGAGTTTTCAAAATTTTATCAAACTAATTTTCCATCTTTGGTCTTATTGCGCAATAGATTAACAACGTAGTAATAAAACAATACTTCAAGTTTGAGTACTTATAGGTATAGAAAAAAATTATGTAGCTTTAATTAATTTCTTAAAGTTGAAAAATTTCCGTCACTTTTCACGACCTAGAGATTTTTTTTTTGGCACAAAAGTGGTCTGGGGCATTTGCTATTTCTTGGCGAGTGTTTATCCGATTTTGAAGCCATATAGCTTTTTATGGAGATAATTTAACACTGGAATCGATTCATATAACAACATGCCCATATAAACACAAATGAAATTTTCAATTGATTTCCGGCGCGACTATTTAAAGCTTTGAAAATAATTTCAATATAAACAAGTAAGAAAATTATAGTCGGTCTAGACTGACTATACGATACCCTATACCATGCGTTTAGAAACCCTATCTCTTAGGCCCAACTAACTGGACATTGAAAATAAGCAAAAACCAAATTTGAGTGGGATTTTTATTAATTTTTTTGGCTGCAGATATGAAAAAGTTCATATCGGATGCTATATCTATAAAGGGACTAGGTCCAAAAATGGACCGAACCTGATCATGTTTGGTAAAGTCTCTTGTATTTTGCAAAAATATGTACAAACAAAATTTGAGAAGAATCAGTGCAATATTTTTGTTTTTTAATAGATTTAACTGAAGATCGGGAAGCAGTTCTATATGGGGTCAAGTGGATCATTTTTGGACTACTCATTAGTGGATGTAATGAACGCATACAAACCCAATTTGAGTAAGATCTATATGACAATTTGGATCTTATGGCAATTTATGTCGATTTCATATGGGTAATTTGTATGGGGGCTAGGTCTGAACATGGACCGATTCTCACCAATTTCAATACCGTTCATCCCATGGCCGATAAAAGCTTATATACCAAATTTCATCAAAATATATTCATAGTTGCGACCTGCAGTTTGATTACAAGCTTTACATGGACACACAGACGGACGGACGGACGGACATTGTTATATCAACTCAGAAAGTGATTCTGATTCGATCGGTATAATTAAAGATGGGTCTAGGTCAAATATTTTTGGTTGTTACAAACAGCAGCACAAAGTCATTATACCCAAACCACATAGTGGTATAGGGTATAAAAAAAAAACAAAACGTTGGGCAAATGATGATATAAAAGTTGTTTTATTTGCATCACTAACAAGGACCAGTAAGCTCGTAACAAATATAATCATCATAATTTGGTCTCTGGTCATAAAAAAAAAAAAAAAAAAAAAAAAAAAAAAAAAAAAAAAATACTTATTAGATAGCTAAAATTGTTTTTTATCCAATGAATTATATTTTTCTATCGAATAGTTATAAAAAGCAATAAAGAAGGACTAAATGGGTGTTTTTTTCATAATGTCGGGTACTTTGGGCCCCACTAGCCACCAGAAGGCACCGTCGGATCGAGCTAAAAAAATGAAGACCGTATTTATGACAGCAAACCCTCATACTTTAGAAAGCACCTATATTGAGAATAAAAAAAAAATAATATATATACAGTGTCGTGCAAAATAAAAGCAACAAATTCCATAAAAATAAAGAAATATACTAACCAATGTGGCCATAATTAGATATTGTAAAGATGCTAAATTGCAAAAAAAGATGCTAAAAAGTACTGGAGTCAAAAAAATATGCTATTTTTTTCAAATTTCATAACCTTTATATTGAAAAATTAAATACTTATTAATAAATTCTTTGGTTTTTAAATCGAAAAATTGAGATACAACATAAGTTTCGATTTTTATTTTTTAAATTTTAATTAAAATTATTTTGGATTTCATCTGTAATTTATTTTTTAACATCAAATTGAGTTCTTTTTAATTTTAAATTAAATATTTTTAATTTTAGAGGGATTTTTTTTTAATTTCAAATATAACAGACTTTACATTATCAAAAGACATGATTATATTACAATAATTGGTTAATGGGAATCTAATATTTCTGCGATGTCTTCATCTTCAAGTTCTTCTTGGCTCTGATATTTTTCTGACGATCGACTTTTATCAACGACATCGCTCGGTATATTGTAAGTATAACAGCACCCATAACAACTCGGATTTTATTCTGTTCGAAGTTTGCTTTTAACTAAAGCCATTAAACTAAACAAATTTTCAACTTCGGCTTTTGAGAAAGACAAAACTAATAGAGACAATACAAATATTGATAACTCTTTAAATGGATTTTCGCCAATAGAATTTTTGTTATCTTCAATCCATAAAGAGGTTGTATTCAGTGCTGTATGCCAATATTGTTCTATGATATAACTCCATTGAATTAGAATTTTTTCTGTTTCAGATGATCTAAATTTTAGTTCTTCTAATATATTGGCTATCGGTTCTTTTATCCGGTTTAATGCGTTTTGTATTGAAATTTTTTAATACAATATTTTTTGGCAATCGACTTTTTAATTCATTAAAACTGTTGTTGGTGTTTACATTCTTCTTTTTCAAAATGTTTTCTTATATTTGTTGAAAGAAACGAGCAGAGTGGTGAAAAGCGTAATACACAAAATTCTCGTATTACACTTTGAGAAATTAAAACATACCAATACCATTAAAATTAAAATTTTATATTCAAAAAAAAATGGAAAAATCAAAAAAAAAAGATGCTAAAAGCAAATTTTTATTAATAAAAGATGATAAGTTAGCATCTAGCATCTAGCATCTTTTCATAAATTTTGGATGCTAAACGACAAAAAAAGTTGCTAAATCTAGCAACTAAAATGCTAAACTGGCAACACTAATACTAATGTTGGAAAATTAATCTGCGACTTCGTTTTCTACCATAATGGTGTACAAATGTATGGAAATAGTATTTTTTTTTAAATATAAATTATGTGAAATATTGCAATATGAAATAAAATGTGGGTTTTGTTGCTTTTGTTTTGGACGACACTGTATATATATTATGGGGTCCAAAATTTTTCTCTAATTATTACACACGGAATACAAACCTATATATACCCTCTGCAGATTGGTGTCAAGGGTATAAAAAGATTATATTTTGCAGTTTTCTTTAAAAAAATGTATAAATATTACTAATTTAATATTATACTCGTACAAGGTGTAGTGGCTCCTCGTTTTCAGGTTAAATATGGTTAATGATATCCTAACATAAAAAATTTTACATCTAAAATAGTGTGATAAAGTAAAATTATGACAGTTTATTAAAAAAAAATGATTTTTATAAAATTAAAAATGTTTTTTTTCTTTATGGTTTTCTTTGGACCTCGATGATGAGCTCTGATCGGCCTATAATTTTACATATATAGAATATCAACATCCAATTGCATTTGATCGCGATAAATCAAAAAGAAAAAATTACACAATGTAACTACACTCCACCCTAATGTACATACATATATGGTTGTTAGCTCAATGTTATCTCAGACCAGATCCTGTTATCAAATATAGAATAGAATTATACCATTGAATTAACCAACGAATTGCTATTATCCAATGTTAAAATGAATAATAGAGGCGAATGTTTGTTTTGATATCTTTGGTTTTGTGGCACAAGCGTGCTATTTGCCATGCTGTTGAATGTGCTATTTGATATGATAAGAATACTATGCACATAATTATTGATATGTTTCTGTTGTAGAAAGGCATTCGCTGGAATTTTGGTATTAGTGATTTGTAATGTTTTCCAAAAATTGAGTTAGGAAAAATTATGAAATGAGTAACCTGACCATTCATCTGGCATATAGCAACATATTCACTCCTTAAACTTTTATTCCGCTTAACAACAGAAATACCCCTTTGTGGTGTTTGCAAACAAAAAAAAAAAAAATTATTACTTCCGCGCAATTTTCTTTAAATATTATATGATTTAATTTTTTAATTTTTTGAGCTTTTTTTTAATTTTTTTTTATTCCTTTGTTACCACAATTCTGAGCAAATTTTTTTTTTTAATTTTTTGAGAATAAGAGAAATATCCAAAGAAATATGCAGATACCAAACTCTTTTTATGCCAATGATTTTGATGAAAAATCGAAATATTTGATTATCGTTTTAAATCTTCAAATCGCCAAAAAATAAACAAATTTTTTTTTCGATGCCATTATGAGATTAAAAATCCGAGTTTTAAAATCTAACTCCCGCCTTTTGTATCAAAAACAGTTGGTCACGTTATCTCTCTGGCAGATGTTCTTTTATAATTTTTTCCATAGTATTAAGAGTTTTTTTTCATACTAACGATACGAAACCTTTGAAATTTATAATCGCCTCAAATAATCAAAGAGTTTTTCATAAAACTCAAAGGAATCAATAAAGTACTTAATTTTGAGCTTTTGTTAGTTACTTAGTTTTGTTTGCATTCAAATTTATTTCAAATGTATTTACATATTTTTTTAAATTGTTGAAATCCTATCAATTATGCCTTTGAGTTTAATTTCTTATATAATAATCTAAATAATAAGCACATTATGATGTATTCATCCTCAATGCTCCCACTTCAGACGGATTTACTTCAAGTTTATAGTAAATATTTAAATATGGGAAACACGTGGACATCTTTTCATACTAAAAAAAAAAAAACAAAAAATTTTCAATATATATTGTGGTAAAGCGAATCATTTTTAAAATTTAAAATAAACAGACTTTTTTAGGGTCTATCCGGTTCGTAAAAATATCAGAACTTAATTTGAAATAAAAATAATCTAACCCATAAAAACAAGGTTTTTATTAAAACTCTTTCTTTCCTTATGCATATGAGTTTTGAATATCTCCGTGACTATGCGTGACTGTGTGTGACTATCTTAAAATTAATTTTTTTCACAATAAGTCTTTGGACAAAGTTTCAGATCTCCATCGGATGAGGGGAAGTGGGGTTTTAATCTCTCCGTGACTGTGCGTGACTGTACGTGACTATGCGTGACTGCGCGTGACTGTCGAAGTTGATCTTTCTTTACAGCAAGTATATCGACAAAGTTTCAGATCGGTCGAATGAGAGTAAATTACATTTAGATCACTCCGTGACTGTGCGTGACCATGCGTGACTGCGGTGATTAAGTCAAAGTTAATCTTTTTTCACAGCAAGTGTATGGATCGGATGAGGGAAAATGTGTTTTAAATCACTCCGTGACTGTGCGTGACTGTGCGGGACTATGCGTGACTGCGCGTGACTATGTCGAAGTTGATCTTTCTTTACAGCAAGTATATCGACCAAGTTTCAGATCGGTCGAATGAGGGTAAATGACATTTAGATCACTCCGTGACTGTGCGTGACTACCCCAAAATTAATGTGTAGTCACGACAAGACTATGGGCCAAGCTTCAGATCAATTGAAAAAGGGGGAATGGGGTCCACCCATGGCAGACAGACAGACAGACAAGGAGTATGAGTTAAAAGAAAGAGTTTAAAAAATATAGTTATGTATATCTCAAACCAATCCCCTTTTTATACCCACCACAAGAGGGTATATACCAGGTTGTCAATCCGTTTGTAACTAACCGAAATAAATTCCGGAGACCACATAAACTATATATATTATTGATCCTTATAAAAAGAGAATTCGACCTGGCGTCTGTCTGTCTGGTTATTGAAAATACGCTCACTCACGAAATAAACTATTTACCAGGGTAAAGTTACGATAATATTATTTGCCATTATTTGCAGCTGTTTGGTAATTAAAATGGGATAAATCTGGGGTCTGTATGCTGAGATCTGGCCTAAAATTTGTATACACCTCTAACACAAACTACAACACCAAGTGAGTTTGTTGTAATATATTTGTGGTTGAACATACTTGTGGCACAACAACATCCACAGTTGAGCAAATCCTAGTTACGGTTGTGACACAAAGTATACCTTTACCGGGTGATTGCAGCTACTTTGTCTTATGAAAACATTATGAAAAATTTTTTGGATTTAGCATTCATCTAAAGGTACAATTATGGAACCTTCACTTATGCAAATTAACTGTTGTACTTATTGCAGAAAATTAGTTTGCTGTTGTTAAGGTTGTGACACAATTGGTGACACATTTTTTCCCCTTGATGATAATTTCACGTTTTGTACCCCCTTATGAAAAATAAAGAAATCAAAAATATGTAATTGTCACAGCAGATATATATTTTACTTTTTAGATTTGTATTCAAAAATTTTTCTCTCTGGGTTCCTTAGAAATAAAAATATTGAAAATTAGAAAAAATGTAGCCCCTAAAAATGAAAAACGAAAAATGATACAGTAAAAATGAGAAATGAAAAATGAAAAACGAACAACGAAAAATATAAAATTAAAATGGAAAAATTATAATTAAAAATTAAAAATAAAAAATTAAATATTAAAATGAGAAATTAAAAATTAAAAATTAAAAATTAAAAATTAAAAATTAAAAATAAAAAATAAAAAATTAAAAATTAAACATTAAAAATTAAAAATTTAAAATTAAAAATTAAAAATTAAAAATTAAAAATTAAACATTAAAAATTAAAAATTAAAAATTAAAAATTAAAAATTAAAAATTAAAAATTAAAAATTAAAAATTAAAAATTAAAAATTAAGAATTAAAAATTAAAAATTAAAAATTAAAAATTAAAAATTAAAAATTAAAAATTAAAAATTAAAAATTAAAAATTAAAAATTAAATATTAAAAATTAAAAATTAAAAATTAAAAATTAAAAATTAAAAATTAAAAATTAAAAATTAAAAATTAAAAATTAAAAATTAAAAATTAAAAATTAAAAATTAAAAATTAAAAATTAAAAATTAAAAATTAAAAATTAAAAATTAAAAATTAAAAATTAAAAATTAAAAATTAAAAATTAAAAATTAAAAATTAAAAATTAAAAATTAAAAATTAAAAATTAAAAATTAAAAATTAAAAATTAAAAATTAAAAATTAAAAATTAAAAATTAAAAATTAAAAATTAAAAATTAAAAATTAAAAATTAAAAATTAAAAATTAAAAATTAAAAATTAAAAATTAAAAATTAAAAATTAAAAATTAAAAATTAAAAATTAAAAATTAAAAATTAAAAATTAAAAATTAAAAATTAAAAATTAAAAATTAAAAATTAAAAATTAAAAATTAAAAATTAAAAATTAAAAATTAAAAATTAAAAATTAAAAATTAAAAATTAAAAATTAAAAATTAAAAATTAAAAATTAAAAATTAAAAATTAAAAATTAAAAATTAAAAATTAAAAATTAAAAATTAAAAATTAAAAATTAAAAATTAAAAATTAAAAATTAAAAATTAAAAATTAAAAATTAAAAATTAAAAATTAAAAATTAAAAATTAAAAATTAAAAATTAAAAATTAAAAATTAAAAATTAAAAATTAAAAATTAAAAATTAAAAATTAAAAATTAAAAATTAAAAATTAAAAATTAAAAATTAAAAATTAAAAATTAAAAATTAAAAATTAAAAATTAAAATTAAAAATTAAAAATTAAAAATTAAAAATTAAAAATTAAAAATTAAAAATTAAAAATTAAAAATTAAAAATTAAAAATTAAAAATTAAAAATTAAAAATTAAAAATTAAAAATTAAAAATTAAAAATTAAAAATTAAAAATTAAAAATTAAAAATTAAAAATTAAAAATTAAAAATTAAAAATTAAAAATTAAAAATTAAAAATTAAAAATTAAAAATTAAAAATTAAAAATTAAAAATTAAAAATTAAAAATTAAAAATTAAAAATTAAAAATTAAAAATTAAAAATTAAAAATTAAAAATTAAAAATTAAAAATTAAAAATTAAAAATTAAAAATTAAAAATTAAAAATTAAAAATTAAAAATTAAAAATTAAAAATTAAAAATTAAAAATTAAAAATTAAAAATTAAAAATTAAAAATTAAAAATTAAAAATTAAAAATTAAAAATTTAAAATTAAAAATTAAAAATTAAAAATTAAAAATTAAAAATTAAAAATTAAAAATTAAAAATTAAAAATTAAAAATTAAAAATTAAAAATTAAAAATTAAAAATTAAAAATTAAAAATTAAAAATTAAAAATTAAAAATTAAAAATTAAAAATTAAAAATTAAAAATTAAAAATTAAAAATTAAAAATTAAAAATTAAAAATTAAAAATTAAAAATTAAAAATTAAAAATTAAAAATTAAAAATTAAAAATTAAAAATTAAAAATTAAAAATTAAAAATTAAAAATTAAAAATTAAAAATTATAATTAAAAATTAAAAATTAAAAATAAAAAATTAAATATTAAAATGAAAAATTAAAAAATAAAAATTAAAAATTAATATTTAAAAATTAAAAACTAAAAATTAAAAATTAAAAATTAAAAATTAAAAAGTAAAAATTAAAAATTAAAATTTAAAAATTCAAAATTAAAAACTAAAAATTAAAAATTCAAAATTCAAAATTCAAAATTCAAAATTCAAAATTCAAAATTCAAAATTCAAAATTCAAAATTCAAAATTCAATTCAAAATTCAAAATTCAAAATTCAAAATTCAAAATTCAAAATTCAAAATTCAAAATTCAAAATTCAAAATTCAAAATTCAAAATTCAAAATTCAAATTTCAAAATTCAAAATTCAAAATTCAAAATTCAAAATTTAAAATTCAAAATTCAAAATTCAAAATTCAAAATTCAAAATTCAAAATTCAAAATTCAAAATTCAAAATTCAAAATTCAAAATTCAAAATTCAAAATTCAAAATTCAAAATTCAAAATTCAAAATTCAAATTCAAAATTCAAAATTCAAAATTCAAAATTCAAAATTCAAAATTCAAAATTCAAAATTCAAAATTCAAAATTCAAAATTCAAAATTCAAAATTCAAAATTCAAAATTCAAAATTCAAAATTCAAAATTCAAAATTCAAAATTCAAAATTCAAAATTCAAAATTCAAAATTCAAAATTCAAAATTCAAAATTCAAAATTCAAAATTCAAAATTCAAAATTCAAAATTCAAAATTCAAAATTCAAAATTCAAAATTCAAAATTCAAAATTCAAAATTCAAAATTCAAAATTCAAAATTCAAAATTCAAAATTCAAAATTCAAAATTCAAAATTCAAAATTCAAAATTCAAAATTCAAAATTCAAAATTCAAAATTCAAAATTCAAAATTCAAAATTCAAAATTCAAAATTCAAAATTCAAAATTCAAAATTCAAAATTCAAAATTCGAAATTCAAAATTCAAAATTCAAAATTCAAAATTCAAAATTCAAAATTCAAAATTCAAAATTCAAAATTCAAAATTCAAAATTCAAAATTCAAAATTCAAAATTCAAAATTCAAAATTCAAAATTCAAAATTCAAAATTCAAAATTCAAATTTCAAAATTCAAAATTAATTATATAATGAATTTCATTGGTGTTCTATGAAGTACTTAGCGAACCTAATCTAGCAAAAGAAAAATAATGCAATTTTTCAAATAGTAATTAATTCCTTCCATGGAAGACATCATCATTGTTTTTTATAAAGAGAAATTATAATAGAAATTGGTCAACACGAAAAACAATTAACTTCAAATTTAATGGGTATTCGAATTTAATGTTTCACTATCGGCAACAATTTTAAAGTGCTAGACCTACCTAATATTGGGTGGATGGTATCAAAGATGCGGCACAGCCGAATTTAGCACTCTTACTTGTTTTTTATAAAATGTATAATTTTGGACGAAAGTCGATTAGTTTGTCAATCGATTCCCAAATTTTCAGAGACATTATGTATTGAAAGTTTTCATCCCATCGCAATCCATTTTGAGATATAGGTAACGTTTTTTTTGTTTTTCAATGGAAGTTTTTACAAAACCGATAGCACCAGTCGGTGGTCCATAAAAAAATTTATCGGAAAATTTCATTATAAGTTCTGAAGTTTTTACAAAACGGATAGTACCAGTGGCCCATACACAAATTTGTCGTTAACAATTTATTTCAAATTTTATGACAGGTTCGAATAAGCACAATAAATGCAAGCATTTACGTATCTTTTCCAAATAATGGTAAATTTATTGCATCCATTTTGATGAAAAATAAAACAAACTTGTTCAATTTTTAGTTATATATGATACGGTAAAAATTCTGTAAGTTTGAAGCCGAAATTTATCTGATATGAAAAATAATACGTCATGCTTTGTGAAATGTCAATAAATATATTGTATGCATTTCTGAATTATGTGCAATTAAAGCATGTTCAAAGCAAATTTAAACCTTAAATAATACTCATATATATATACCTATTAAAGTTTTGCATGTTTAACTTTTGAAATTCCTTTTTTTTTTCTCTAATATTGCACCTGTATAAAAAAAATGTATGATATAAAAATTTATAAATACATTCTGGCACAACAATTATGTATTTCTTAATATATTGAACATCACTTTTGACATGTGTCTTGCTGCACTTCATCAATAATGTTTTACCAACTACGACACTGACAACAACACACATGAAAATGCTGCTGATGTATCACCACCTCCACCAATAGAGAATGATATTAAGTTAACTAAAGGTAAGTGTAGATTTAAGTATTTTTATTGAAATAAGATATAAATATTTGAATTATTACAATAACACTGCAATGCAGCCCAAAAAACCTAATCTGACATACAGTATCCTTGAACATTAAAAAAAAATATTATTGTACTTATATGAAAGCTTAACAGTCGTAGATTTTAAAATCCGACATAAGTATTGAGGGGCAACTGTATTTTAAGAGGAGGTCTTTAAAAAAAATAAAATTTGTAGAAAAGTGTAATTTGAATGTAAAACTGATTAAAGCGAAGAATGGAAAAGAAAAAATAATGATCAGAGAAAAATTTTTAGATTTATTAATGCCAGTCGAATAAAATTTCAAATCGATAAATCAAAAGTTTTACAATTCGATAAAATTTTTTGTGCTACATAAGAGAGAAAAAAAGCTCATTATTAATTATATAAAAATTGATCTTAATTAAATTTTAACGTAAAAATTATTATTTTTCGATACATCATAGAAAAATTTTTACACGGGGAAGTTACGAGGGCGGTCTGAGAATAACTCGACCTGACGTATAAATTGCGGCAGTAGGTAAACAATAAAATTATTTTGGTAAAAAGTGGCCACCTTATAAAATATATTGCACCTGTACCTCTAAAGTGAGTCAACACAAAATTTTTGAATTTTCACTTTTTGCAAGAAAACTATACACAGCGGTCATATCTATTCACTCTAAAAATCTTACATCGGTTTTTCTAGTCTTTCGCCAAAAAATATACAGTTGTACCCTCTTTGTGTTATAAGAGTTGCTTCTTTAGAATCCACTAAAAAGACATATTTTGCGTTGCACCCAAAAAACTTGTTATTTTTGATGATCACTGAAAAAATCGCAAAAACAACTACTGTTGTATACTTATTATTCGCAATTCTTTACAACGAAACAATTATTTTTAAATTTTATAGTAAATATTAAAAAAACCGTTTTTTGCCTCTACTGAAAATTTGTAAATTTTGAGTTGCCTCACTTTAGAGGTACAGGTGCGATATGTTTTAAGTTTCAAGGCACCACGTTGTTTAGTATTTTTTTGGAACTATCATAACTGAACGATCTCAGGGAAGTTGTAAGCATGAAAAAAAATTGTTCACCGTTATATAATTCAATACTTTAATTTAAAAGATCTCACTCCAACCAACATTAAAGCCGAGCTAGATTCTACTTCGTTTACGACTATAAAATATTGGCGACAGTTATGCTGATTTATTGCAGCGTTTAAGTTATGAAATTAAGGAAAAGGCTCAAAAAAGAAAGTACTGTTTCGTCAAGACAATGCATCAGAACACACATCCACTATTGCGATGACCAAAATCCAAGAATTAAAGTTCGAATTACCTTCCTCGGATTATTTTTTATTTCCGAAATTAAACAAGTAAAACCGACCGACTATATGATACCCTATACCATGCGTTTAGAGACCCTATCGCATAGCCCCAACTAACTGGATATAGAAAATAAGCATAAAGTGGGTGGCATTTTTATTAATTTTTTTGGCTGCAGATATGAAAAAGTTCATATCGGATGCTATATCTATATGGGGACAAGGCCCAAAAATGGACCGATCCTGACTATGTTTGGTAAAGTCTCTTGTATTTTGCAAAAATATATTCAACCAAATTTGAGAAGAATCACTGCAATATTGTTGCTTTTTGATAGATTTAAGTGAAGATCGAGAAGCAGCTCTATATGGGGCCTATGACTAAGAGTTGTCCCATAGGGATCATTTTTGGACTACTCATTAATGGATGTAATAAACGCATACAAACCCAATTTGAGTAAGATCTATATGACAATTTGAATCTTATGGCAATTAATGTCGATTTCATAGGGGTCATTTGTATGGGGGCTAGGTCTGAACATGGACCGATTCTCACCGATTTCAATTGCGTTTATCCTATGGCCGATAAAACTTATATACCAAATTGCATCAAAATTTATTCATATTTGCGACCTGCAGTTTGATTACAAGGTTTACATGGACAGACAGACGGACGGACGGAAGGACGGACATCGTTAAATCGAATCAGATAGTGATTCTGATTCGATCTGTATAATAAAAAACAGCAGCACAAAGTCATTATACCCAAACCACATAGTGGTATAGGGTATAAAAATGGCTCAGTGGAGTCTGGGATTGATGGCTACATTACGGAGCTAGATAGTTCTTATTATAAACAGGGTATGAAGCTATTGAATTTCGCTAGAAAAGTGAAGGGAGATTATGTTGAGAAATAAACAAAATTTTTCCCAAATTTTTCTTTGTTAGTCGTGTTTTTCTGGGACCGCCCACATAATTTTTATTTTTCTTACAATTTGGATATTCAGTTGTTTTGTGAAAAAGTATTTTTTAAAATTTTTTTAAACGACTAAATTCCGTCCCCCACTTACCGCCCCCTCTGTCGGGGCAAACCCCATTTAACATGGAGACCACAAACACATCAGGGTCCAGACCCTAGTGTATTCCAAGCTGGCAAGTAAATTGTGTGGTCGTAAATAAGCTATAGAACTATGACATCAGCTGATATTAAGTAAAAGACAAATTAAAATTTAATAAACTACCTAGAGGCCAAATCACTTCTTAATGATCGTCAGTATGGCTTCCGTAGAAATCGTTCCACGGGAGACCTGTTAGCTATACTTTCTGAGTGCTGTAGTCGATCCATTCACAGTTTTGGTGAATGTAAAGTGGTTGCTCTAGATATTTCCCAGGCATTCGATTGTGTGTGGCACGGTGCATTGACATCAAAGCTTATTGAATTTGGGGTCGGTAATGACTTCTCTCGATTTATATCGAGTTTTCTTGGAGACCGCACAATACGTGTTGTTATTGATGGGGCCTCATCTAATGAGTTTCAGCTTAATTCAGGGGTACCCCAAGGTTCCGTTCTTTCTCCTTCTGTTTTCCTTATCTTTCTGAACGACATTCTTGGTCAAACTTTTAACTCTATGTACTCTTTCGCAGATGACAGCAGCCTTTGTCATTCATTTTCCTTTAATTGTAGGCCAAGCCTCTTGGAGGTTGGGGGCAAAAGGCGGACAATGAATGACACACTCAATCAAGACCTGTTAACAATCTCCGAGTGGGGTAAAGCGAATAGTGTTGATTTTAATGAGCTGAAGACTCAATGTTGTATGCTGACCCATAGGGCCATGGATTAAACAGTCATCTGTATGTATGTATGGTATAGGTATTGAGGAAACAGATACTCTTGATGTTCTGGGTATGAGAATTCAATGTGAAGTCGATGGAACGATCATGTTTTTCAAGTGTCGAAAGAAGCATTCAAGTGTCTTGGTTTTCTAAAACGGTGCAAAAATTACTTCACTCCTTCTGATCTCCTTAAAATCGATACCACTTACATCCGACCGAAAATGCAATACAACTTCCATATAGGGGCAGGAGCTTCAAAGTCTATTTTGGAGCTACTGGACCGTGTGCAAAGGAGGGTGTTGATGCTCATCAATGACAGTAAGGTATCCAACTCTATTGATTCATTGGAACATCGTCGGAATGTGGGTTGTGTATCACTGTTCTATAGATACTACCATGGGAGATGTTCTTCTGAGATTAGCGAACTTATTCCAAGTGCCCGAGTTTCGGTTCGCTCTACCCGCTTCTCTAGTGGATCACATCCGTTTGTAGTTTATTGTCCAGTTGACCGCACAACGCATTACAAAGAGAATTCGTTTATCAGTCGAACTAGCCGTATGTGGAATAAACTCCCCGCAGAGGTCTTTCCTGACAGTTATAATCTAATAAAATTTAAGTCAAATATCCACAAACACTACTCTATCTTTCCTCCTTCCCATAACCTATTTTCCTGAGATCAACAAAATGCACTGCAGCTGTAGGGGGCATCCCCTGAGTGTTGGTTAATAAATAAAAAAAAAATGATATCCCGCTTTATATTCAATACATTAAAATTAAAATTAACTAAATTGTGTAACACATTATCAACATGACAAATTCTGCGGAAAGGATAAGAATAAATATATTAATACATGAAGGAAAATTTTTTATTCCCTTTTTAAGCAAAATGCGGATACGGAGGAATGTTAAATTTGGCATAGTTATAGTTCATATGGAGGAGAAGCGGAGAATGGTAAAATTTAGGTAGAATATAATTTAAAAATATATTAGTTCATTACACGCTGTTAATGCGAGTGATTTAAATTGTATATCACATGCCCAGTGTTGAATTTTTTTTTAAACGTTTATTTACACAAATTCTTTATTAATTCCTAACTATAATAAACAATTTTTAACAATAATAATATTAATTAGATATATACATAGTCCCAAACCCGAGCTCTCTTGTATTATTAGTATTAATAATATATTTTATTTTAAAAAATAATTTACATTTGCCATACTTCAAATGAAGACTAAATATTTTATATAGTTTGTTCGTAATGAAAAATTTTGATAAAAACATTACATAAATAGCAAAAAGGTATAAAAATTCAACGGTTAAAATTAGAAAGATGTAGAAGCTACTAACATAGCCACCAATACTTTTTGGTTTTTGATCTTTGTGAAATGTAAAGATCTTTATTAGATGTACTGGTGCTGTATCTGAAATCAATATTTGCTGTATTATTAACTGCTTTGATATTGGCACGTCTATATATGTGATAGAATACTGGGGTGCCATTTTCATTTTGGATCATCCTTATTTTATCGAGGTATAAAAAAGCCTCAGGTGAAACGCACCCTTTTTGTAAGGAATTAATTATATAATCTTCATTTGTGTAGTACGGTGCCAATATTAAATTATTTTTTTTTACAAGATGTACATCTTACAATGTTATTTCTTATTAAATGTATTATAAAATTATCTATTCTTATTACGTTTGTAACACTGTAGAGTTTTTTTTATTAGATACGTATTTTACATATTCACTTTGTGACGTTCTATAAAGTTTAGTACATGCCCTTAAGCATTTTCTTTCAAATGCCCTTATCTTCTCCATGTAGGATGGTGAAAAATTAAAGCATATTGGACACGCATATGTTATAATAGGCATGATTAAAGATTGATACATAATAAATTTTATTCTTGTTTTTATGTATCTGAAATAAAATATATTTTTATACGTAAAAAATGCATTTCTTGCTTTTAATATTATTTCATTTTCATGATTTTTAAAATATAAGAATTTGTCTAGATAGACACCTAAATATTTAACAATTTATTTATTTGGTATTGAACAATTATTAAGATTAGATTTAATACCAAACGCTTTCCAATTTCTTTTTATATTATTATTACATCTATCCACTGGAGGTCTAAATAAAATAGATTCACATTTTTGTATGTTTATTCTCACGTTCCAATGAATAGTATACTTTTCTACAATATCAAAAGAAGTTTGTAGATTTTGATTTATTTTTTCCACTGTATCATCCGCGTGATGTATTATAATATCGTCAGCAAATGATATTATATTATCTATTTTGCTGATTAAGTCTAATATTAACAGGTTAAAAACAGTGGGCGCATTAACAGTCCCCTGTTGAAGACCATTTGTTACTTTGAAAGTTTTTTTGCTCTTATGGTTGTATTGTATAAATTAGAATGATTTGGTGGAAAGGAAATTTATATTCATTTAATTTGAATATCAAACCCGGAATCCATATGGTATCAAAAGCTTTTTCCATATCTATGAGACACGCTCATGTACAGAGTTTGCTCATCCAATTCCAGTTGATGTTGGAAGTAATTAAATGTGATGCATCAATTGTTGAATGATTGTATTTAGACCCAAACGGTTTATCGCTTATCAAGTTTCTGTCTTTACAAAATTTATATATATTGTTATTTATAGCCATTTCAAAAATTTTGCTTATATTGGGTAGCATAAATATTCATAAATTTTTTATATATATATATAGATTAAAAAAACATTGAAAAGATGGAAAAAAATTAAAAAATGTTTCCTAGAATGTGCACTCTAATTTCGAGTGCTGGGCTATACTAGTTAGCATAATTAGTTCTAAAATAGTCCAAATGAAGTGGATTAAAATGTCTTGTGAATCTACAGGGAATGTTAAAATTTAAATTTGTGTAAAGAAACTCCGAGTCAACATCACAATACAAGGGCAACACCTAGCATGGTCCACCTACTCTCAAGAGTTGGGAGTTTGATAAGCCTTAGTCTAATAGTACATGATGGTCACCATAACTCCAATTTAAACTACGTAGACAGAATACTAAAAACTTTTTCCTGATAATATGGGTTCCATATTATTGATGCATATTCCAAAATTAGTCTTATAAGTGCTATTTAGTAACATATGGATCACAGAACTCCTTGGTCCATTTTTTATCCATAAGTACACCAAGATCCAGAAATGTTTGAACAGTATCTAATACTATTCCATTAATGCAATACTCATCAGAATTATCCCCCTTCTGTAAAATGCCATATGTTTGCATTTCTTAAGATTCAGTCCCATCAAGTTCACATTACAATACATGAAATAACATCATCTGCATACATAAGGAAGTTGCAATTCGAAATTACAGTCGGAAGAATATTTACCAATAGAAAAACAATAACAGGCCCAACTGACTATCTTGGGGAACGCCAGAAGTAACTCTTACAAACTTAGATTCAATATTGCGAAACATGACTCTTTGAGTTCTAAATGTAAGTATTGAATCAAACGACAAAATAATAGATTCATGTATAACAATGAGTCTTGGTTTGAGAAGTAAGATATTATGATCCACCCTATAACCACGGACGAAGTCTTTGAAAACATGAGTTGAAAATTCTAGGAGGTTAGTAACTGTTGACCTGGATTTCAAAAAGCCACGTTGAAATGAAGACATAGTCGAAATTAGTTGATATGACAGATAATCAGTAAAAAGTTTCTCCATTAACTTAGCAATAAGACATAGCTTTGCTACTCCCCTAAGTTAAGTACATTCCCCTAAGTTAAATACAACCTGACTAATGGTGGAAATGTAATATATATACTGGCAGGATTTTCATGTGGTATAATATTATATTAAATATAGTGGAATTTAATAAAGGGTGATTTTTTAGCTATTATCTTTTTGGCAACACTGATTTAAACAGCTGACGCACGTTTCGTGTTTTGTTTCATTGTCAAATATCTTCAGTTTGGTCTATAATTTAACCATGAATCGTCTTACAAACGAACAACGCTTGCAAGTTATTGAATTTTATTATCAAAATGCGTGCTCTGTTAAGAAAGTTCATCGCGCGCTTCTTCCATTTTATGGTCAGTTTAATCGACCCACTGAAGCGGCTATTCGGGCTATTGTGACTAAATTTCGCACCAAATTTACATTGTTGGACATTAAACCACCAACACGCTTACATAGAGTGCGAACTGAAGAAAATATCGCAGCTGTATCGGCCAGTGTTAATGATGACCATCAATTATCGATTCGTCGCCGTTCGCAGCAATTGGGCCTCTGTTACTCAACAACGTGGAAAATTTTGCGGAAGGATTTAGGTGTGAAGCCTTTCAAAATACAGCTGGTGCAAGAATTGAAGCCGAACGACCTACCTCAACGTAGAATTTTTGGTGAATGGGCTCTTGGAAAGTTGGCCGAAGATCCAATTTTTTACCGAAAAATTGTGTTCAGCGACGAAGCTCATTTTTGGCTCAATGGGGACGTAAATAAGCAGAATTGTCGATTTTGGAGTGAATATCAGCCAGAAGCATTGGAAGAGCTACCAATGCATCCAGAAAAAGTCACAGTTTGGTGCGGTTTATGGGCTGGTGGCAACATTGGACCGTACTTCTTCAAAGATGATGCGAATTGTAACGTAACTGTGAATGGTGAGTGCTACCGAGAGATGATATCCAACTTTTTTTTGCCCAAAATGCAAGAGCTTGACTTGCATGACATGTGGATTCTACAAGACGGTGCCACATGTTACACAACACGCGCAACAATGGACTTATTGAGAGGCGAGTTCGGTGAACATTTTATTTCACGTTCGTGCGATTTAACGCCTTTAGACTATTTTTTGTGGGGCTATGTTAAAGCTCATGTCTATACAGACAATCCCGCTTCAATTGACGCATTGGAAGACAACATTGAAGCATTTATTCGTGAGATACCGGCCGAAATGTTGGAAAGAGTATGCCAAAATTGGACTAAGCGGATGGACCATTTGAGGCGCAGTCACGGTCAACATTTGCATGACATAATCCTCAAACATTAAATTATATGGACCGTACTATTGATTCAAATAAAGATTTCATGCATTTTTCTGAATTTTATGTGTTTTTTTTGGAACACTTTCCTATAGCTCTTAAAAAATAACCCTTTATATAAATTGGCAGGGTCGCCATGTGGTGGTAATGTGATATATAAACTGGCAGGATCGCCATGTGATGGAGTTCAATATATAAATTAAGACAACGTTATGTTTTCTTTTTAAAAAAATAATTTTTGTGTGTTTTGTTAGAATACACAACGTTTTTATTGTTTCACGTTAAATTAAAAAGTAAAGCTTAAACTTAAATTACCCTAATTAATAACCGCAGGTTTTTGCTTAGTTTCAATATCACACCACCTTAATCGACTTGCTCGTGTACGTCGCAGACGTTGTGTCAGCATGTGAACAAGCTGCGTTGCGGAATGTGTCTCAAATATAGCAGACGCGACGTCAGCTTTGTGAACGTGTGCATTTTTTTTTATTTTGTTATTTTGAATGTTTCTCGTGTTAACTTATATACTGGCAGCACTGCGATGTAGTGGAAATGTGCTATATAAACTGGCAGGAGCGCCATGTAGTAGAATGTGGTCCTTTGTAGTTTTTCAACCGGCAGAGTTTGCACTCGTTGATCTATTATATTTACCGTTCTTACAGAGTAAGGGCACATAGAAATTTTAATTAAAAGAAACAAAGGCAGTTGTTGCCGATTAAAAAAATAAAATAGAAAAAAATTAAAATCTGATTTATTGAAGGGTGAATATAGTTCGGCTTATGGTCATCGGTTGTTAAAAGATTCTCTTTGTTATAAGAACATTTTTGTTAAAGATAAATAAAACGCAAATTTTTTAATTCTTAAACAATATTTATAACAATATTTTTTTTCCAATATATTTCTATCAACTTTGTTGATCATCATCAGGGATTATCTGATAAATAATAATAAAAATAAAAACACAAATAATTTTGAATTAATCATTAACAAAAAACATTAAAAACCATTAAAAAATTTATATTTACTTTAAAACAACAACCTTAAGCCGAACTATATTCACCTTTCAACAACACAACAGGTCAACAAAAATCCAAGCTATCAACAATCTGTTTTATTTTTGGGTTTCAGACCTTTTTAAACTAAATTTGGCTTAGATTAACAAACCTTTACTACTTAGCTTACACATACTATTTGTTCTATTCCATATCGTGAAGGATTGTATTACTTATTTACATTGACCAAACAAATATTGCATAACACTATGTCTGGAACAGTTTGACTAGTAATTGACACTATAGATTGTCTGTTCTATGTACTATGTGTGCATTGCAGACTTGTGAGGTACACTACAGGTGTAATAAATGAATATTTCCCAGAAGTAGGAAAATAAGCAATTTGCAAAAGACTGTTGGAAATAAAAGGAAATACTAGTTCTCCAAATAAAAGTAGGAACACCATCGGGACCAGGCTTATATGAAAATTTCATCTGTGTGTTGGGAGCTCTTTTTAACATGCTTCATATTTTCTTGGCCTTAAAGACATTATGTGGAATTTCCTGTCTTCCCGAACCATATTTTGTATCAAAGATCAAATTCTAATACTTTCTAATAATAATAAGAATAAAATTGGGAACAGTTTGATGGCAGACCTTTGATTCTTTGGCCAACTTTTTGTAGAACCAAATTGCATTTTTTTTGAAAATATTTAATAATTTCGGCACGTGATCACTCATTTGAATAAAATTAACAACAATGGAACTAAGAACTGACATATTTTTAAAAGTAACGAGAGTTAAAACTTTTTCGATCGAAGATATTGTGTTCATGCTATATTCGTTATAAAAAAAATAAATGAAATACAATAAAATAATGGTAATTACTCATTATTTAAATAACAAGCCCGTAAATATGCTCGTATTCATGAATTTCAGTTTTTTAGGAAACCAAACAATCCACATGCAATTTAAACGTGGCTGTCTTTATCACAAAAAAACTTTGGTCCGCAGCAGTACATTATTCTTATCAATTTGAATTTTTATTATAAATAACAAATAATAATTTATTTGTCTTGTGTTGTTTTTTAAAATAAAAATAACTTACAGCGATTCCATAACAACCAAGAAATTGCAAACATTTTTCAAACGTGTGTTTCAACTTTGCTATTTTTAGCTATTATTCTGCATAAATTATTTGGTAAATAATTAAATAAACAAAAGGTACTTGTTGACTTTTTTAAGTATATAAAATGGTTACGTTTTAATATTGTAGAAAAATAAAGGACAACCATTGACATTTTAGGTTCGAAGAAAATTTATAAATAAATGAAAACAAAAAAAATTTGTTTATTTTTTTTTTTTTTAAGATATGCAAAACAAATAAAGATAACTCATGTAGAAAATCATTAAATATTTGGTGGTCATCCAATTTAAGGAAATGCTGAAAGTTTCAAAGCTTTAGCTAGGAAGTTAGTGAAAACTCAATCAAAATTGTAGATTACCCAGCTATCTCACATCACACTGCAACTGTGAAATCGTTGTGTACTTATTATCAACGAAAGATTGTTCGAATTAGTCGAAACCATCGGCATTAACATTTGTGTTCACACATCTGACGTGAACTTGAGAAAATTTATTTACTTCTCTCTCTTATTTTTTTTTTTAAATAGAGTTACCGAGTTTATTATATAGGCACATGTTTGAGGGAAAATGTTTACATTTATTATTTTTAGTATTATTTTAATAATAGTTAATAGTAGTTTTAATCTATAATTAACAAACTTGCGTTTTTATATGCACGTTTCAAGAAATAAATATAACAAGAAACAAATATAACTTCTTTCGAAATTTTCTGTATAAACAATATGTTTTTGATATCGAAAATAAAGTTAAAACAAATTCTTCAGCTTTTTGGCATTTCATTAATAGCAAAAAAGATAATAATGGCATTCCAAAACGTATGTTCTTCGGCAATTTGTCATCTGATGATAATGCCGAATCCTGTGATTTATTTTCAGATTATTTTCAATCAACATTTGTTAAGCCCAGATCTGAGATTTGTGATTTTCAACCATCACACCAGATTACTGATCGTATGCCAATTTTCGATATTAGTATAGATGATGTTTTGATTGCCATAAATTCCTTAAAAAATCGTACTAAATAATGCTCTCTTAGCTCATATCCATCAATTATTTTCAAAAAAATTTTCCCAAAATATTGCTGAAGCCATCTCAATTCTTTTTAACACTTGTATTAAGTAAGGTAAATTTTTGGGTATTTGGAAATACTGTTCAATTAATACTATATTTAAATCGGGTAATCGTAGCCAAGTTACAAACTATAGACCAATTGTAAAACAATGTACATTAGCCAAAATTTTTGACTCAATTATCAAGGAAAAACTTTTCAGCTATGTTAAGAATTTTATTTCATCCTGTCAACATGGTTTTATGCCTGACAGATCTACCACTACGAATTTAAACTTGGTCACCCATAGCATATTAAATGCCATGGAACTCAGATCTCAATTAGATAAGATATTGTTTATACAGATTTTGCGAAAGTATTTGATACAGTAAATCATAATATTTTATTAAAGAAAATTTCTGCATTTGGATTTCCTCATAATCTACATTTTTTTTTTTTTTTAAACTTTTTAATTCAAAGAAAACTGAAAGTCTCTTTTGGTAATTATTATTCGAAACTTCAGATTAGTGCTTACTCTGGTATTCCGCAGGGCACACACATTGGACCTCTGCTATTTGTGCTCTTTATTAATGATCTTCCATCTGTTTAAAAATTTTCAAAATGATTGTTATCAAACGTGGTTGATTCCATGAAATTGTAGAACGACTCAATCAAATTATCGAACTGGTGTAGTGAAAATGAGCTCACAGTTCTGTGGTTTTCTAGACTAACCGCGTATGTCATAAAATCAAAATGTTAAGGAGAGCCCAAAAACGTTATATTTGAATTATGGGCTCGACATAAAGTTTTTAGAGCTTTTTTTTTGGGCAATAAATACTTTATATAAAATTTTGAGTCAAAAATCTTCAGAGGAATAGATCCTAGATGGACGAAAAAACAATATGTAAATTACACTTAAAGTGTGTGCAGATAAAACAACTAATGTCGACAAATGTCGTTTTCTTTGAAAAAGAAAATTACCAATGCAACTAAACATTTAGACATAAGTTGTTGTTGCTTGAAAAATTGTTTTTTTTTTCGTCAACAGAAAGTTAACGGGACTTAGGGTGAGAATATAACAACGTATCAAGAATAATAGTGACAAAAAATAACAGAAATCAACACACAAGTTTTAATAAGTGGTTATAAACTGAAAAATAATCCAAAATTATTTTGCATTTTTTTCATTATGTCGCTATGTGTCGTTTTCTGAGAAAAAAATTTGTCAGCGATCAAACGTAGGTTGACATACGTCGTTAGTGCTGCAAATTAATTTAATAAACATTTAAGTTACGTTGTTATTTAAAGAAAAAACTCAGAAATGTTCAATATTTTTTTTAAAAAAATTTAACACATGTAAAGAGCGTTAAAAATTAATATATTTGGCATCGCTAACTTAAAACTGACAAAAATGGACATACGCGGTTATTCCAGAAAACCACAGAGCTAATGTTACAAAGTGTTGCGTTGTTTCTTACACTCGCTGTTCTCATACCATTTTATTTAATTATAGTAGTGGAGGTAAAAATCTTAGTCGTGAAATTGAGGTAAAAGATTTGATGTAAATTTAACTTTTTCTAGTCATACTTTATTGTTTCTAAGGCTTATAGCATGCTTGGCTTCATAAATTGAAATTCTAAGGATTTTCGAGATTATTTTACATTTAAATCCTTATTTACGTCATTGGTTCGTACTAAACTCGAATATAGTTCAATTATTTGGAGCCCTTATTACACTACGGCTTCAAACCGTATTGAAGGTGTGCAAAAGATGTTTACTAGCAGCATTTTAAAACATTCTTGGCATTATGAGTTGCCTACATATGTAGTACGAAGGAAACTTGTAGGATTGCAATCTTTAAGTGATCGTCGATCATATTCTTCTATAATGTTTGTTTATAATGTTTTATGTGGGGACATAAATTGTTCGGAAATTTGTGATCTATTTAATTTATACCGGCCACCAAGGGACTTAAGAAATAATCGAATGTTTGAAGATTCTCTTCATAGATCAAAGTATGCCTTTAATGACCCAATTACAAGGTGCAAAAAATTATGTAATAGTCTTTCTTCTGAGATAGATTTCAAAGTGACTAAAGATAAATTCAAGTTAAATTTATTAAAGCTTTAAAACTAAATATATTATTAGATCTGAGTAGTCTGTAAGAATAAATATTCTGTAGATGAATAAATAAATAAATAAATAAATAAATTATAATAATACATTTAACAAGTTAAAACTTTAATTACAAATTACAATCCAGTAAATTTGCATTAAATTTATAACATTTTTCTGACAGCGAGTACTCACAAGAAAAATCTGTTGACTCAGTGTGACCATTACGAAAAATGTGTGTGTATTAGTAAAAAGCTGTGAGTGTATTGAGTTTTTCGAACTTGCAGTGTGATGTTTGATAGGGGAATTAGGCTTAAATAATTTTTTTTATTAATACATCCAATGGATATATGGATATTATCCATGTTAAAAATAGAATAAGAAATACTGATGTCGCACCTGTACCTCTAAAGTGAGTCAACTCAAAATTTTTAAATTTTCACTTTTTACAATAAAACGATACACAGTGGTCATATCTATCCACTGTAAAAATCTCACATCGATTTTTCTAGTCTTTCGCAAAAAAAAAAATACAGTTGTAACCCCCTTTGTGTTGCTTCTTTAGAATCCACTAAAAAGACATATTTTGAGTTCCACCCAAAAAACTTGTTATTTTTGATGATCACTGAAAAAATCGCAAAAAGAACTACTGTTGTATACTTATAATTCGCAATTCCTTTAAAGAAACAACTGTTTTTAAATTTTATAGTAAATATTAAAAAAAAACCGTTTTTTGCCTCTACTGAGGTACAAGTGCGATGTATTCGTTTTTTATACCCTATACCACTATGTGGTTTGGGTATAATGACTTTGTGCTGCTGTTTGTAACAACCAAAAATATTTGACCTACACCCATCTTTAATTATACCGATCGAATCAGAATCACTATCTGATTCGATTTAACGATGTCCGTCAGTCCGTCCGTCCGTCTGTGTGTCCATGCAAAGCTTGTAATCAAACTGCAGGTCGCAAATATGAATATATTTTGACGAAATTTGGTATTTGATCTTTTATCGGCCATGGGATGAACGCTATTGAAATTGGTGAGAATCGGTCCATATTCAGACCTAGCCCCCATACAAATGACCCCTATGAAATCAACATATATTGCCATAAGATCGAAATTATCATACAAATCTTAGTCAAATTGGGTTTGTATGTATATATTACATCCATTAATCAGTAGTCTAAAAATGATCCTTATTGGACAACTCTTAGTCATAGGCCCCATAGAGCTGCTTCCCCATCTTCACTTAAATCTATCAAAACACAAAAATATTGCACTGATTCTTCTCAAATTTTGTTTGTATATATTTTTGCAAAATACAAGAGACTTTACCAAACATGGTCAGGATCGGTCCATTTTTGGGCCTAGTCCCCATATAGATATAGCATCCGATATGAACTTTTTCATATCTGCAGCCAAAAAAATTAATAAAAATCCCACTCAAATTTGGTTTATGCTTATTTTCTATATAGAGTTAGGTGGATCTAAGAGATAGGGTCTCTAAACGCATGGTATAGGGTATCGTATAGTCGGTCTAGACCGACTAATTTTTTAATTTAATATTAAACATATCACTCATACGTACATATCTCTTCTACTAATAAATAATATCACTGTGGAACAAATTCAGGTTAGCAAAAGTTAGGTCGATTCTGAGAGTGAAGGGTGAAAATAGAGGCTAAATTAGAAGACCCGTATCGCGACGTTTGTTTATGTTACTTCGAATTTTTTTTAATCGACCTTCGAACTTTGCAGTCAAATGCCGATTTTCAGCATATTGTTTATATGGATTTTTTGGTAAAAGCCAAATTATTGCTAGAGACATGTGCAGCAATTAAAATTTAAAAAAAAATTGATTTAGAAAATTTTTGTGGTGCTTATGAATGAAGCAAAATGTTGGAAAAATTATTTTTTTTCATGCTTTTTGATAATATTTTCCACAAAACTAAGTCTTTTTTGCTTTCTGTTTGATCTATAATATTCTTCTCAGTTTCTTCAATAAATTTCATTTGAAAAGAAAACAATCATTATACAAAACTTGCATTTTCCAGCTTAATATTAATTTACTTCTCATTTTTTATGTACCAATTTTGTTCAGTGTTGGTTTTGAAGAAATATTGAAAAAGAAATTATAAAAATATGAAAAAAAAATATATTTTTGAAATGTTAGTTATGAAAAGTTTTAAGTAAAAAAATTAAATAAATTAAATTAATGATTTGGCTAGTTGCCGTTTAGCAGGCGGCTGTGGATCAACATCACTGCTCTCTCTAATATCTTGGTCATCGTCATCATCATCAGAAAGGTCGATAATTTCGTCCAACAGATATTCTGGAATCTCATCTTTGTCTTCCCCTTCTTCCCCTTTTTCCTTTTCTTTCTCTTCTTAAAAAGTGTTTTTATACCACCAACAAATTTCAGCGAGTATTGCATCTGGAGATTTCTTTCCTCTGTACCTGAAACGAAAATAGTTTTCAATCGTTAACATGTTTAAATTGTGCACTCTGACAAAGATATTAGAAAAATCTAGGAATTCAAAATATGCACACTCTATAGTTACCTTATTTCAAATGGAAGCGCAGTTTGGTGATAACGTTCGCCTTGCTCATCAGATTCAGTTGGCAACTGTTGAGCGTGTTGATCAAGATGCTGATGCAAGAGATGAATTTTGGACGACATATTAACCCCAATTTCATCGAAAGCTGCCAACATGTTTGCAACAGATTGCCTGTAGGCGTTCTTTACCCAAAAGTCCTTTAATGACTTCTTTCAATGCGAAAGCCATGCATTTAATTCTCGGTCTGTCAGAACTTGGTCAAAATCTTGACGACACATTAGTTTCCGTATGTCGGGACCATCAACGACCTCTTCCTGAATTTTGGCGTTACTTAATCTTGGGAAAATGTCTTTTAAGCGGTTCAATACTGCTGGTCTTTTTGCGATACATTTAAAAAAATTTTTAGCAATGTCAAGTTTAATGTGGAGCAACGGCAACAAAATTTTCATTTCAGGAACAAAACTTTCGTGTAGCCTATTGTCTTTAGGCCATTTCCGTCCAATGCGACTATTCCAGTTATGCTGTTTGTACTGGCTTTTTCCTTTAATGCCTTCTGCGTATCGTGAATCCCAATCGCACAAAAAAAAAACACGGATATTTTGCACGGCCAGATGCTGTTAAGCCTGTAATCAATGAAACTGTTTTGAGGTCGCAGCAAATGCGCCACTGGCGTTCGTTATATTTGACAACTTCCAGAATGTATTTCACATTATCGAAATTTTCACTAGTGTCAGTACTATAAGCAATCGGAACAGAAGGCATTCTATTTGTCTTGTGCAAAAGCACAACTTTTAAGCTGATTAGTGAACTATCGATGAATAAACGCCAATCATCTTTTTTATAGGTTAACCCTATCGTCTCCATTAACTTTTCAATATCGTTGCAATAAGCGAAATTTTTTGCATCATTCACATTGAAGAACTTTTCTAACTCTTTTTGGCGTTTTCGATATGCTGTTACTTTGGTACCTTTCGCCAGCAAATTATTTCCTTTCAAAAATGAAGCCAGTAGTTCTGATTTTTTTCTGAGTCAAACACAAATTTGCAACAATTCCATCCAATTGGTTTTGTGTGACTAGGATTGGGTCCTTTGATGTTTTATAGGATGTACCTTCACCAGGGTCGTATTCTGAGAAGAAATCCATGGATGTAGCAGCGGCGGTTGTATTACTGATATCTGTTTGAAGATCAATACTTCGGTATGTTGGTACTGGAAAGAATTCTGAGTGCAGTAATGGTAATTGGACACTTAGCACTGCTACATACGTTTTATTCTTTGCTTTCCTTCTATTCAAAGTTTAATGTTAGTTGATACATCCATAGCAATTTTCTTCTTGTAATGCAAACGTAATTAATATAAAATTACGAGATGTCAGTTGAGGCAAATGTTTGTTGTCAGTATATGTGACATAATGAAAACTAGGCATAAAACTGTTTATAAACAGAAGGTGGTCTTCACTATGTCATAGAATGACAACAAACAATTGCCCCAACTGACATCTCGTAATTTTATATTAATTACGTTTGCATTACATCTTATAAACTAACAAAAAAAGCCGGCTGTCAAACAAAAACAAATTACTAACCTGATGGCAATTTCATAACTATTAGATGTCAAATGTTGCCAGGGGTTGCAAATGACAAAGCGTTACTACACGTTTTCATACAATTGACAAAAATTAGCAACAACAATTGACATTGAAAATGACATAAAGAAAACCAGGTATAACCCAAAACAAATTTTAAAGTGATAATTTGAAAAAAAAATTACAAAAAAAAAATAGTCACATTTGAAGTGCAACTTGGTTAATAAAAATAATAAATTAAATTTTGCGTTGTCAAATTTAACGATTAATTAAAGCAGCTCACCTAAAATAACGAAATAAACTCTGAGTGTCATTTAAAACCTTTAAGGAAATATTTTTTTTTTATTTTACAAACTTTCAATTCCCTACAAAATTATGTACATGCAAATTTTTCTTTAACCTTCATCAGAATATGGAAATCTCATGCGTTAAAAGAAAAGCACAAAATTCTTCTTACGTCAGCTTAAAAATGATAAATTATTCTTAAATCGATATTGAAAACATTTATGATAAGATAAATTTTGCGCTTAAATAAATTGCATACCCATGACTGTGGGATAAAGTATCAATTTACATTTTTATCATCAAGGAAATTATCATCATCCAAATCCTTAATAACTCGTACATATATCAATGAGGCTGTTTCTATTACCCCACCCACCTTTGGTTCCATAGTCATCATCAATTTTTTTGTACCTTGTTATGGCTTTTAAATCACTTTAAGATAAACTCATACAATCAAACATACTCGTATTAACATATTAGCATGTTTTGTATTTTATTAAATTGTATATAAATAAAATGAAAAATAAAAAATATATTGATATGTATTAACGGTAGTCTGTGACGATTGAGACAAATTGGCGAATTTTATTGGGTAAAAGCCCGATGCATTTTTGCCAGTTGAATGAATGGACATTAAACAGAAATATTAGAAAATACTTGTGGTAAATTTTTTAAGAAAAAGAAAATAAATGTTTTCTCCTACTCTGGAGTTTATTATGGGAAAAAAACTATAAAAACACACAAGGAAATTGAAATCGGTCAAAACCGAATTTTTAATGCCCTATACCACGAGTTTCAAAAAAGGATCTTAGGTCCTACTAATTGGTTATAGAAAATAATTTTTTGCATGATGATATCGGATGTTATTTATTTGTGGGGACTAGGTCGAAAAATGCACCGATTATGACCAAATTTGGTGAAGTCACTTATTTCTCTCAAAAAACTTATACAAACAAAATTTCAGAAAAATATTTGGAACACTTTTGTGTTTCGGATTTAAGTGAAGATCGGGAATCCAATTTTTACTAATTAATGTTTGTAATAAACACATACAAACCAAATTTGACTGAGATTTATATGACAATTTGAGTTCAAAGGCAATTTTAGTCATGGGTGTCATTTGTATGGGGCTAGATCTGAACATGCACCCATTTTCACCAATTTTAAAAGAATTCGTCCTACGGCCGATAGAAGCTTATATACACGGTGCGCTTAAAGGTCGAAACCTTCGACGATTTCTGAAAACGGGGATTGGTTGGGAATCACTTATGTATTTAAACGTCGAAAACTGCAAAATCCTAGCAGATCGGCTTTTCAAGTTACCATCAAAGTAAGCTGCCGTGTTTTGACGATAGCACACATGGCCATTTGAAGCATTCATCACTGTTCGAATGTTTTGGCACTTTAAACATGTTCAATGGATGAGTTACCTCTGGACATAGAGGATAATACTCATTGGACCAAGTTTTCATACTACTTACTTACTAGAAGTCCGGGAAACGGGTTAAAATCCCGGTGCAAAGGTTTATATTGTATTTTTTTTTATTGTGCTTCCTTGGAATTGGAGTATTTGGAAGTTGAAGATATAATACCATTCTTGGATTAAAAAATGAAAATTTATTTGTACATTTCACATTTACATAATTAAATAAATTCATTAGTTTATCACAAAATATAGAAAGGCACATTTGAGAAGAATTATTGAATCTTATTATTTACTATAAATGGGTTGAGGAGAATTGAGCCACTGCTTTTTTCAAATTATTCGTATATGGCTCATTTTCCATCGTGTTTATCTTGTACCTATTCCAAAATGAAAGGAACTCACGATGGATCGATTCTACCGCCTGCTCTGAGATACAGTGTTCGAGGTGTTCCAATAGTACATGGATTTTTAGAGTGACTGTTACATTTTGTAATGCTTTGTAGTTATTTCTAAGCTCTTCTATGTACTTTTGGAGACAAGTGTTTGAGCCATTTTTTCTTGTTCCAAAACAACATTTTACAAGATTATCCATAGCTTTGAATGTATGGACATATGGACTAACGGCAAAAATCCCTACCTTACCATATATTTCCCAATCGAACAATTTATCTGCTTCTTCGAGAAGTTTCCTGCATGCATTGCCCCCAAAAATGAAACCAGGTTAAATTTTTTTTTGGCCAAATGAGTGCAGTTTCACAACCCACTAAAGGAACAAGCCCATCCCAAAACAAATGGTTTACAAATCCCTGCAATATATGCAACTCTAGTATCACTCATTTTTGCAGTACAAATATATTGTCATCTTCGCTGAAAAGTGGAGTGTTAATTGTACTGTTATGGTTTCTCGCATTTTGCTTTTTCCCTCCTCCAATCTGAGCGAAATTCATGTTATCGTTTTTCAAATGTCCATAGGTGTTTAAACTTGAAATTAGATTAGAATTATCAGTTTCACTGGTTTTATCGGCATTTTTGGCTTGAAATAAATCTTTTCCACTCCTCAACTCTTGGAGAGAAATAAAGCAATAGGGGCAAGGGTAACTTGAGGTGGCTCTTTGTTGGCCGTTAGCGAGGAGAACAATTTTGAAATCGGACACAAATTTGAACGGAATGCTGTTCAACTCAGTTATCTCGAACAATTATTTGATATTCGTATACGTTTCCTTTATTTGAGGTACGATGCATAAAAGTATCAACCTATGCACTGAAGAAAGCTTCGCTTGCGCTGAAGTACTACCGCCTTCAGAATAGAGCTGTCGATTTTTCACCACCCGTTGCTCTTCGTCCTCATGGTCACCTTCACCCATTATGCTCATACAAATTTTAAAAAAACCCTGCCCGCCATCAGCCATCACTTTAATGTTAACATTGCCCACTTGCTGCCTTTTCTCTAAAACTATTTCTAACAATTGTTCAGCATTTCCATGGACGACGGGCCTTTCAGACTTTTTATCTCCACACTCGCAATCAAAATAAAATTTTTTTGTTTGATATACATCTTCGAAGATTCGTGATTTGTTACCAAGATGTTGAATATAATTGCTGGGAACGTATTTTCTTCCTACATGTGTTCTCAGGAAATTGGTGAACTTTTGATCGAAATTGGTAAACTTTGATCGATGAGCCCATGTAAAGTTGAAAATTATCTAAAGATTTTTCTGGGAAAATTGTGTCTTCGACAATACGCGGATTGAGCTGAACTCTCGCCTTTGCTCCACGTGTGCTCAAGACCACTTGACTATTTTTACTTTTTGCCGATCCGAGGTTTTCAGTGCTTTGGCTATCCAGCTTGCGCTTCAAAAGGGCCGTGATAAGATGGTCTTGCTTTTTTTCTGGTATTTCAGCGACAATGTTTAGAATATTCTCCTCGACTTGGTTGTTGCAATTACTTGGATGTGTTTTTCCCTTACCCACTTCTTGATAACACTTCTTACAAATGCTTGCGTTTTCCAATTTCGGGGGCTGGGATGCATTCTGTTTTTCGCAGGACGTCTGTATCATATTGGGGGTATTTCGAAATTGCCCCCGCCCTATTTTATTGTACACATGACCTTTAAAAGCTGCAGTCAAGCAAATGAAACATTGACATTCACCATTATGGGTACGTGTATTCTTCCGTAGTACAATGTCCTCATAATTTGGCATATCCAAAGGTCTCAACTGAATATTTTTTTTCTCGCTCCTGAAGAGTAATCCTACAAGTCCCACAAATACTAGTTGAAAATCTCTCATCAGCTAAGTTGAAAGTGGCGGTAAGATGTAGTTTTATTAATTTCTCCACATTTTCATTTATCCGAAAGTGTGACTCCGTTTTGACACCGAACACTATTTTCCTGCCACAAGGTGCACAGATTTTGGCTCTATTGCTTTGATGGGTACTTTTTGGTCTCATTATTGCACTATAAGGCACAAGTTTTCGTCAACGGTAGTTTATAGGAAAAAAATTTAGAATTCGATTGGAATATTACCACAAGAATGTTCTTGTTCAAGTATCACAAAGTTACGCGTCGCACTAAATTACAGTCCGATGTTGATTATATGCTTCATTAACAATGTTCCAAGAAAAGACTGTAATTTCCGTTAATTTTGTGAGTGACAAGTGGTCAAATGATTTGACTATTGTCAAATGAAAATGTTGCCAGATCAATAATTTGAAGAAAAAACGCTAAAACCGCAGAAAAAAATCGTTAAATTCTAAAACAAAAACCCTAATACTTGTAAATTGTACAATAAAAACTACAACACGGAAACTCTACGAATGGAAAGGATACAACATGCTAAATCTAGAAATTGAGAAAATTGAAAGCAACAACAGAAAATATGTAAACAAAGAAAAAGTAACAAAACAAGTGTATTAAAACGAAAAATTTTATATTTGAAAAATTAAAATGCTTGTATCTTCAAAAGCCGATCTGCTAGGATTTTGCGGTTTTTGACGTTTAAATACATAAATGATTCCCAACCAATCCCCGTTTTCAGAAATGGTCGAAGGTTTTGGCGAACCTTTTCGACCTTTAAGCGAACCGTGTATACCATTTGTAAAGAATATATAAAAATGTTTACATGGACATGGAGACGGACTGAACGACAGACTGCCAGACAAACAGACGGATGGACATAGCTAAATCATATCAGAAAATGATTCTGAGTCGATCGGTATAAAAAAGTGTTGGTCTTGGTCAGATATTTTTGGTAGTATCAAACGTCAGCACAAACTCATTGTACCTTCACCAATAGTGGTATAGGGTTTAAATATTTGTAATTTTAGTCCGTTAATTTTTGTAAACTTTTTGACAATATGGGTCTTTATAGATGTGAAGTACCGAGCCCAAGAATTCTACAAGTTCCATTGAGAAACTTTGTTAAATTTATTGCAATAATAACAGCAAGAAATAATAATTCGATAAAAAATAAATTTATTTATAAATACCAATCGCTAATTATAATCTAAAAATCAACAGAACGAGCACCAAAGTCGTCGCCTATGCTGATGTTGTTGTGCTTCTGGTCAGAGGTAGATTTCTATCAACGATCGGTGACCTCATGGAGTTGGAATTAGGTAAACTCGTGAAATGGGCAAGGGAAAATGGTCTGCGGGTCAACCCTTCTAAAACCGAGTTGGTTCTCTTTACTAGAAGGACGAAGGTACCTGAGTTCAATCTTTCAAGACTGGACGGGAGGACACTGGTACTATCAAAAGTGGCGAAGTATTTGGGTGTCATTCTGGACTCTAAACTCAATTGGTCGAGGAATGTAGAGGAAAGGACTAAGAAGGCGTTATGTGCTTTCTACACCTGCAGGAGGACGTTTGGGAGAAGATGGGGTCTCAAACCGCAGATCATCCACTAAATGTATTGTGCGATAATTAGACCTATTTTGACCTATGGCAGTCTGGTGTGGTGGAGAGCTGTGAACGTAAGGACCAGACTTTCTGGACTCGTGAAGGTACAGAGATTGGCCTATCTGGGCACCAACGGAGATATTAGACCGATACCACAGGCGGGACTGAAGGTAATGCTGAACATCATGCCTACTGATATTGGCTCTCCGTTTAAGAGAGTCATATAAGCTGAAAAAAAGCTGTTGGGGACACGGCACAATACTACGGACAATGTGCGGGACACAAATTGATCGGGAAACCGTTTATATGTCACCTGTGATGAACTTTGGGGGTAATTTTACGATCCAGATACCGACTAGGGAAGAGTGGGCCGCAAACTCTGTCATAGACAGGACTGCGATCTCAGTGTATACCGACGGTTCGAAGATGAACGAGGGAACAGGTTCAGGGGTCTACTCCGAGCAACTTGACATTCAGGTAACTCAGAGAATCCCTGACAATTGTAATGTTTTTCAAGCCGAGATTCACGCAATTCTCATTGCAACGAAAATAATTCTGGAACGGGATATGGGTCCAACGACCATTGATATTTTCGTGGACAGTCTTGCTGCTCTCAAAGCTCTGAAATCGAGGACAGTTAGATCGAAGTGTGTGAGGGAATGTATCGAGTCGCTCGACCGGATCCGGCAGCACACCGTGAGGCTGATATGGGTTCCTGGTCATAGTGGGGTCAAGGGAAACGAGCTGGCTGACGAGTGCGCGCGGAAAGGCTCAGCTTCTCTGAGCGGGACGATGGATATTCCCTCACTGATATTAGAATCCCTCTATCAGAGCTGTCTAATCTAATTCAAGAGGCAGCGGATCTTGAAATAACGGCAAGATGGACGCAACTGACCTCTTGCAGAATATCCCAAATCCTATGGTCCATGCCTAATCCAAGGAGAACGAAATCACTTCTTGGTTTTGGTAAAGTGAACAATTAGCCTACTTATAGGAGTATTCACTGGACGCTGTGTAATAGGGCGGATTTCTGAACGCATAGGTGTCCCGAGAGCGGACTTCTGTAGGAGCTGTATGGATGTGGACGAGGAGGAGCCTGTGCAACATTTGCTGTGTGATTGTCCAGGACTGAAGGAGCGGCGCTCTAGATATCTAGGGCAAAGATTCAACGATAACCTGGGCTGCATAGTAGACGTTCCACTTGGATATCTTGCGGACTTCTTGAGGGAATCTGGCTGGTTCAGGAGGGACGCATAACGGACAATAGGGGTCTTTTCACTCGTTCTTCTCTTTTCTTTTCTTTTTTTTATTTTCATTTTCCATACACCTTACATTATATATCTGTACTCTTTAATCTCTATTCCTATCACTACCTTCCGGCACTTTCTAAAGGGCATCACATTGGGCCATATGGCCTCCGAGTGTACCCGCCTTCGGGCGGGCGACCCATCCAACCTAACCTAACCTAATCTAAAAATTGTTGAAATCGTGACGACTTAATGTGCCTAATAGTATGAAATATAAAATTTATATTTTATTTATTTATTTATTTTATATTTTATGAAAAAATGGACTACAACAAATCAACCCATAAAAAGTTTTTATTATACTCGTTTTGTTTGTAAATTAATTTCCCATCATGTTAATTAAATAATTGATTGACTGAAAATATCTATGTCAAATATCAAAAAAATTTTTTGCATAATTTTTGTCGTCACCACTAGTCGGCCTGCAAAGTTTCAGCTCAATTGGATCAATTGCCACTCAAAATTTGGTTTGTGCTTATTTTCTATATCGAATTAGTTGGAACGAAGATATAGGGTATCTAAACCATGGTATAGGTTATCGTATAGCCGGTCTAAACCGACTATAGTTTCTAACTTATTTTCCATTGCTATTTGGTTGTGTGTATTCTTGTAGTTACCTTGGCATAATCAAATTTTGTAGCATCAATTTTGTTTATTGTGTTAAATCTTGAAATAAGGTTAACATCAATACCTTTCATTTCAGATGCTGTTTCGTCGTCATTATTGGTAATTACTCAAATGTCGCAGAAACAAACAGGAAAAAATTAGTGTCATTTATATAATCATTTTGAGCAATTTTATTAAAACTAGCAGATTCCAGCGCTCGAAATTCGAGTGCAATTTCTAGGAACCTTATGGTTTATTATTATTGTGAATGAAGATAACAAACTCATTAACAAACACATTAACAAATTTAATAAAACACACATAGCATAAGCATAATTTTACGTATGCGTTAGTAGCAACTTTAAATGCAATTTACTCAAAACATAGGAAAAAATTTAAAAATCTGTAAATCTGCAAAACGGCTAAAAAGAAATAACTTTCAAATAATATACGTTTGGTCAAAATCGGTATAAAATGGTAGAACAAAACATCGGTCACAAGAAATCGCATAGCCTATTAATATTATAGATATCGTGAAATTAAATACAAAAATACATAATTGACACTTCTATACCACTACGTGGTCAGGGTATAAAAAGTTTGTGCTTATGTTTGTAACTACCAAAAAAATTACCTAGATCCATGTTTTCTTAAACCGATCAACTCTGAATCAGTTTTTGAGTCGATTTAGTGATGTCTGTCCGTCCGTCCGTCTATCTAACTATCTGTCTGTCATATATAAATATATTCTGATGAAATTTGCAGTGCAGTTGGGAACCTTGTGATTTATAGGAGCTTTTTGATTTTGAAATTTCACAAAACTCATTAATTCGATGATAATTCTGTGGTTTTCTGGCATAAAAGCGTATCTTATAAATCACAGTTTTCGGAAGAACCAAAAAAATTATATATATATTTGATATTAGGGGCTGGGTATGAAATATTAAAATTACATTGCTTTTCAAATTGGTCTACATATTTCACAATTTTTTAGATCCATGTAAAGAGCGTTAAGCGATTTGCAAAATCAACTTGACCGATTCTTTTGAAATTTTACACACTATTTTTACACATAAATCAGCAAGTAACCACGAAAAGTTTTTATTTATTTTTTTATTTTCTTCCTCATTTTTCAACAACAAATTCAGCGAAATTTTATAGCAAAAATCGTGTTTTTCACTTCAAAATGCTGCCAAAAATAAAAAATTAAAATTAAAACAAACTCTTCGTAATTACTTCAGGAAACATGTCACCTTTCAAACGCATTTCAATTTTTTTATGATCCGGTAACGAGTTATGATATTCACTGCAAAACAACTTTTTGTCGAGGCGCCTACGGAGATTCGCTGTCACGGTCTTATTTCTTAAAATTTTTAATTGAAAGATTCTCCAAATGTCCAACACTATTCATATTAAAAAAAATATATATATGAAAATACGCATTTATTCACCCTTTAAATTGGAAAAATTGAAGTGGCCTTGGGATGAACTTATGGAATTATGAATTGGAATTTTATTTAGACTTACCCTGTGTAAAATTTCAAAAGAATCGGACGAGTTGTTTTTGAGTTATGATGTTCATGGACTTCAAACATTTATTTGAGAGAAAATCGATTTTAAGTTTTCTAAAAACTGATTTATATACGATATAACGTATGAGGGCTGGTCGCTGGAAACGCTGTATCTTTGTTTTGCTCCAATTTTTACACAACTCTCTCAACATGTTGTACATTCAGTAAAAATATTGCAAAAAAAAGGGTTTTAAACCCAAACCCCCCCCCCCCCCCCCCTTCCCCTTAATGTAAATCAACCTACCTATATACCTCTGTATAGATGTATACGTTTTTTAGTTACCGAACTTCAAGTTTGAATTTTTGTTGTTGTCATTATTCATTTCATAGAGAAAAAAATCAATCATATGATTAGATTATACATTTTAACTTTGAAAACCTTTATATATATATATATATATATATATATATATATATATATATATATATATATATATATAACTCCTACACAGGAAAAAAGTTAATAGACATTTTTAATGTAGGATCCTCTTTAATACGGCATTGTCCATGTGTTGGCAATATAGACATAATCCCAATTTAAAATTTACGAAAACATTCACATGTTTTTGAAAGGTATTGATATTGGTATTGGCATTCCAAATGGTATGAATAAATTACTTATGTTTGTCCAAAATACTAATATACACGCATGTACAGCTGCGATCATTAAAATAGTAGCAGCTGTGTTATTTTTAAAAGATTCAAAGGTCCAAAACTTGTAACAGATTACGGGTATCAAATTTCAATGATTGAGTTAGAAATTAATCAATCTTAAGCTGTTTCCGGCGAGTCACCAACCCTCATCAGTCACCAAAAGCAGTAAATGGATAGATTGTTTGGTAAATAGTTAAATAAATATGCCTATTTTAAACGGACTTAATCAGAATCCAAGCTTAGAGTTATATTTATTAATCTTTTCCAATACAAAAAACAGCTGTATGAACTGTCTTGCTGAATATAGATTAATTCTTGAAACAAATGTGCTGTTGTTTGCTTTATTAAAACTAGAAATATTTAACCTTGAGCTTGATTAAATACTAACTCAGTCATTAAAATGATAAAGATGGAAAATAAGACTTTTATAAAGCTTTTTTTTACCGGCCCTCATACGGTATAACGCATATGTCCAAAACTTTAAATCAATTTTCTCGCAAAGCACATTTTTGAAGTCCGTGAACATCATAACTCAAAATCTACTTGACTGATATTTGGAAATTTTGTACACTATTTCTATACATAAATCACAAGATCAATTTTTTTAAAGTAGTCTGTAGAAATTTTTTTATTTTTTTTATTTATTATTATTATAATTATTATTATTTTTTTTATGACACTTCAACAATTGCTACTATTCTAATGACCCCAACTGTAGGTATATGTGCATCTAAGAGGATTTCCTTCTTATGTTTTGTTTTTTTTGTTTGTTTTTATATTGTGTGATAAATAATGATTGATACCATTTGGCATGGGTAATACCATTACCATACAAAAAATGTTAACTACTTAATTCAAAAAACAACAAAGCATTTCGGAACTATAGGAACAAAGGGAAGGTCCAAGTTGGAAGGCCATGTCTGAAGATCTGAAAAAATTAGGAAAGCAAACCAATTTTTGTACCCTCTACACCACTGTGCTTCTTGACCCTTATAAGAGAAGTCGATTTAGAGATGTCCGTCTGTCTGTCTGTATGTCATACTACTTAGACTTAAAATGTTCGTCATAATCTGCATGCATGGTACTACCCTTCTGAAAAGTGTCAGCCAACAAAAAAAAAATATATATAAATAAAATAAAATTATTCGCCTTAACAATTTTTACTTTCATATGCATCTTGATTGCCTTTAAAGTAAAAATTTAATAGTTCCCAAATTCAAACCTACACAACCCAAGAAATAAAAAATAACCAATTAAATTAAATTAAATACGTAGGTGGTAGGTGTAGGAAATACCTTTGTAAACCAATCTCATTTCAAAATTTTCAAAAAAGAAAAAAATAATAATAATAATAAAAAAATAAAATATTTTTCTTCAAAAAGTATGTCAGTTTCATGATAATTTCATTTTATTTTATTTTATTTATTTTACTTTATTTCATGTTATTTTTTTTTTTATTTTAATTTATTTTATTTTATTTTATTTTATTTTATTTTATTTAATTTTATTTTATTTTATTTTAGTTTATTTTATTTTATATTTTTTTATTTTATTTTATTTTATTTTATTTTATTTTATTTTATTTTATTTTAGTTTAGTTTAGTTTAGTTTATTTTATTTTATTTTATTTTATTTTATATTTTTTATTTTTTTATTTTATTTTATTTTATTTTATTTTATTTTATTTTATTTTATTTCATTTTATTTTATTTTATTTTATTATATTTTATTTTAGTTTAGTTTATTTTATTTTATTGTATTTTATTTTATTTTATATTATTTTATTTTTTTTTATTTTATTTTATTTTATTTTATTTTATTTTATTTATTTTGTTTTGTTTTATTTTATTTTATTTTATTTTATTTTATTTTATTTATTTCATTTAATTTCACTTCATTTCATTTCATTTCATTTCATTTCATTTCATTCCATGTCATTTCATTTCATTTCATTTCATTTCATTTCATTTCATTTCATTTCATTTCATTTCATTTCATTTCATTTCATTTCATTTCATTTCATTTCATTTCATTTCATTTCATTTCATTTCATTTCATTTCATTTCATTTCATTTCATTTCATTTCATTTCATTTCATTTCATTTCATTTCATTTCATTTCATTTCATTTCATTTCATTTCATTTCATTTCATTTCATTTCATTTCATTTCATTTCATTTCATTTCATTTCATTTCATTTCATTTCATTTCATTTCATTTCATTTCATTTCATTTCATTTCATTTCATTTCATTTCATTTCATTTCATTTCATTTCATTTCATTTCATTTCATTTCATTTCATTTCATTTCATTTCATTTCATTTCATTTCATTTCATTTCATTTCATTTCCTTTCATTTCATTTCATTCCATTTAATTTAATTTAATTTAATTTAATTTCATTTCATTTCATTTCATTTCATTTCATTACATTTCATTACATTTCATTTCAATTCATTTCATTTCATTTCATTTCATTTCATTTCATTTCATTTCATTTCATTTCATTTCATTTCATTTCATTTCATTTCATTTCTTTCATTTCATTTCATTTCATTTCATTTCATTTCATTTCATTTCTTTCATTTCATTTCATTTCATTTCATTTCATTTCATTTCATTCATTTCATTTCATTTCATTTCATTTCATTTCATTTAATTTTATTTCATTTCATTTCATTTCATTTCATTTCATTTCATTTCATTTCATTTCATTTCATTTCATTTCATTTCATTTCATTTCATTTCATTTCATTTCATTTCATTTCATTTCATTTCATTTCATTTCATTTCATTTCATTTCATTTCATTTCATTTCATTTCATTTCATTTCATTTCATTTCATTTCATTTCATTTCATTTCATTTCATTTCATTTCATTTCATTTCATTTCATTTCATTTCATTTCATTTCATTTCATTTCATTTCATTTCATTTTCATTTCATTTCATTTCATTTCATTTCATTTCATTTCATTTCATTTCATTTCATTTCATTTCATTTCATTTCATTTCATTTCATTTCATTTCATTTCATTTTCATTTCATTTCATTTCATTTCATTACATTTCATTTCATTTCATTTCATTTCATTTCATTTCATTTCATTTCATTTCATTTCATTTCATTTCATTTCATTTCATTTCATTTCATTTCATTTCATTTCATTTCATTTCATTTCATTTCATTTCATTTCATTTCATTTCATTTCATTTCATTGCATTTCATTTCATTTCATTTCATTGCATTTCATTTCATTTCATTTCATTTCATTTCATTTCATTTCATTTCATTTCATTTCATTTCATTTCAATTCATTACATTTCATTTCAATTCATTACATTTCATTTCATTTCTTTTCATTTCATTTCATTTCATTTTATTTTCCTTACAGACTATAGCTTAGTTTAGAAATTAAGTTAAATAAGTACATATATTTTAAATTATAAATTTAATACCTCAAAGAGAAATAGCTAAAAACTTTCTTTTGAAGTGCAAAATTCAATTCAAAATTTAAACTTTTTGAGCGGCAATTTCATTTATGTTATTGAGATTGCTACAAGCACTATTTAACGTCCTGGTTATTGCAAAATTAGTGTAATGGTACGATACATTAAATATATAATGATTATGACGTAACATTCTAGGATGAACATAAAAAGATATCTGCGAAAGCAAGTCATGACAATCAATATCACAAGTAATTAAATCAAATGTAAACAATGAGCATTGAAATCTAAAATTCTATGTCCTAAAGTCTCAAGACCAATAATGGAAGTGGACTTCAATTGAAAAAGAAATTTAAAGAGCTATCTAATCAATTTTTGTAATTTTAAAAACATTATACTAATATTTATTTTAAAACTTTAATTAAATAAAAATCTTTCACTTTGCACAGAAACAAGAAAATATATTAAATATTATATGAAGCTTAACAAAATGTAAAATGCACTTAATGTGTACAAAACTGTGTTTATAAATTTTAGACACACAAACGTTATGTTGTACTTCTTTTCAAATTACAGAAACAAAATTGTTATACTCTTATAGGATTACAATATGGAGCACATAGATGCATATGAACTAATGAATGAGATTTTTTTTTTTATATTTGCTGTGTTTGTATTCCTGTAGCATTAGATTGTATTACAAATAAATATTCTGTTTGAATGAGTAAAGGGATTATTTTTAAGTGAACTATAAGTAGCGAAAAGATTCTTGTAAAATATTGTGAGTGTGTTAACAAGCACTACCAATAGAAAGTTCCTCAATGATACTGAGTGTACAAAGAATGTGTGTTTTTTTTAAATTGTGTTGAATACCATAAAAGCATGAACTTAAAAGCTTTATTTGCGTATCATCTCGGTATTTCTTATTTGCAGAAATTATACCATAACGAAAGTGGTATAAGTCATTTATTTGTTTTTCAAAATTAAAAAATACAAACTTTAATTTGTCTTAGATCATTTTTATAATTACACTATTACACTGTGGAACATGTTCTGGGTGATTGTCTCCTGGGGGGGGGTGAGAAATACCAAGTCAGGGTGAAAATTGTTATCAGGGTTCTTAGGCCAAAATTGTAGTTAAGGGTTAAATCAAAAATTTTTAAAATAGAATAAAAATAGATTAAAAATAGAAAAAATAGAATAAAAAAATAATGTTTCATTTAATGTGAAAAATTACACTCATACGTCTACATCTCTTAAACTCTACAAATAAATAATAATCATACGTCCTAAATATGTTGTTATTCATGTGACTATGTTATGTTACTGATAAAAAAGGGGAAAAATTACAATTTATTGAAGATCACATGCGATAAAATTAGTTCAACTTGAGTTGATTACTGAACCTATTTGCTGAAGAATGAAATGAGAAACCATTAAATGTTTTTGAGTTATAGCTGAAAAACTAAGCAAACAACCAACACGAAAAAGAAAAAATTTGAAAGGTCATAAAAAAAATTTGGCCTAATAATGCCAAACCCTTGGGAGGTTTTTCTATATTGGCCTGGTACTTTCAGGCCAGTTTAAGATTCCTCACTCCCCCAGAATGACTGGTACACTGTGACATGAGCATTTATGACTGTTCAACAACATAAATTGGGTGATTAGCACTTATCTCGCTGAATCTGAATCCGTGGCAAAGGCCAGCCCTCGAAATTTGAGTGCAACTTCTAAGGATGTTTTCATTCAATTTATTGCTTTCGATGTTTTTTTAATCTATTTAATTCATAAAATTTTTTTCATTATAAATATTTGTTTAACACATCGTATTTTTTGGTGGCAGCTATTCCAAATATGGTGATGACAACCATCGAGTTCTAGGGTGGTTGGATTTATAAATATGGGTTCTACTTAGCTGCTCCAATAAAATGCTATTGCACTGCACTTCAACTTTGCTAATTAAAAGGGTGAATTAATTTATAATTTCTCGTAATTTGAGGAATTACAAAATTAATAATTAGGGTTTAGAGTTATAAAGTGAGGAGGTTTAAGAAATAAGAACAAATACTAAATTAGTGGTAATTCAACAAAGTTTATTTAAATTAAAAGTTCCTCACCATTCGAGTGATAAAATCCAAGTTACTTTACAGAATTATTTTTGGCTTCAAAAAGCATCGGTTCAACATGCAAAAAAGTGATTTTAACTAAATCTACTTCATTTTGTAATTTTAGAAAGTTACTCAAATTCAACGAGTACGAATATTTTTAGATACTAGCAGATTCCAGCCCTCGAAATTCGAGCGCAAATTCTAGGAAATTTTATTTTTTCATTAAATAAAGACCCTAAAAGTATGCTAATCAATTATAGCCAATTCACTAATCAACATAAGAAACAAACTCATTTTATTACAAACACATTAACAAATTTACTAAACACACACATAGCATTGTATAATTTTATGTATGTGTTAGTAGCAACTTTTAATGCAATTTACTCAAAATAAAGGAAAAAATTTAAAAATTTGTAAATCTGCAAAACGGCTAAAAAGAAATACCATTCAAGTAATATACGTTTGATAAAAAAATGGGATAAAACGGTAGAACAAGGCATCAGTCACAAGGAATCGCCTAGCCTATTAATATTATAGATTACATTTCATTCATGTTATCGTATAAGCACATTTTTAATGTTAAGTAATGGATATTAAATTTTATAAGAAAAGAAGGAAAATAAAGAAGGAAATTAACGTAGTTTCGACACACATATAAATAAGAGCCTAAAGGTATTTGAACCACCTTGTATGCCACCTAAAGGTATGCTAATTTTAGGCAGCTCACAATTCAACACAGGGCGTGTGATATGCTTATGAAATCCGATTGTGTCTAAAATTATTTTTCAAATTTAGTAAACACACACACAGCATTGCTCCAAAAAAAATTTTCCAGACGGTGCAAATCTGTAAATCTGGTGGACAGCTAAAAAGAAATACCTTTCAAATGAGAGATGTTTGGTCAAAATAGGACTAAAACTGAGAAAGTTACATCGGTCACATGAAATTGTCTTGCCTATGAATATTATAGATTAGCAAGGAAAGAAATGAAGTTTTATTTTTTTTATTTAATTGCAATTATATAAAAGCTTACAAAAAAGATAATTTTTATATATAGTGTTTTATTGGACTCAAAGTAGAAATCACATATAATAAAACTGCGTTCTCAGTTTTTCATTTTCTCATCTTTTTTTCTTTTTTAAAGGACTTCAAAGTTTCAAGGATATAAAAATTTCTAAAAATTTATTTAAATATTTCTATCCATCAGTATATGTCAATGTCGGTATGAAATAAAAGAGGATGATCTCTAGAAATGAAAAAAATTTTTTGCTTTAATTTTTTAAAACGAAAAATTTTAGTGTCCTTTGAAAATTTTATCATTTCATGTCCTTAAGAATTTCCAATAAATTGTTATCCAAAAAATATATGTTGAAACCTAACCACTTACTTTAATTTTGTTCCTATAGCTTTATTAATTAAACCCTAGCAAAAAATCATATTATTGGTCTAATATAATACAAAAAAAATTTAACGATAAAGCAATCAAGATTAGAAAAATACTGTACAGCACTTGTTCGACTTGAATAGATATTATATGTAGAAAAACTGTGTGCTCAGTTTTCCATTTTTTTTGTATCTTTTCTACTTTTTAAAGGACTTAAAACTTTTAGGGATACACAAATTTCTAAAAATGTATGTAATATTTCCAGCCATGTGTTAATATGGGTATCAAATTAAAGATGATGATCTCAGGAAATGAAAACTATTTTTATTTTGATTTATCGGGACAAAGAGTTTGAAGAACTTTAAAATATAAATCCTTTCATATTCATGCGAACTTCTAATAAATTTCAAATCAGGTTGTGGAAGTATTATTTATTTATTACACTCAGGTCTCGTTTTATGCGACTGATGCGTTCCAAAAAAAATCGCATAAATCAAATTCGCATAAAAATATACTCTAGCTTCATATAAAAACAAGTGATTTTGGTTAAAAAATCATAACAAAATCGCATAAAAAAATTAACAAAAATATATTTATTTTATTCATTTAAACAATAAAAACAATTTTTTTTTTAAATAAACTTAACGATTCATAAATAAATATAAAGTTCATAAATAAATGTAATAATTCATTAATTACAGAAAAAAGAAAACTAAAAATTATCCAAAAATAAGCTTAAATATTTTTTAAGTATATCTGCGAATATTTATGATTAATCTGAACCACTGAATAATGGTCTGCATCGTTTTGGAATGGGTTCGACGTCAGTATCATTTTCATCACTAGAATTTATCTCGTGACTAGGGGATGAGATCAAAGAATTTTTAGGGGCTTCAGTTGTTTCTTTTCTTGAAAAATAATTTGTCATTAGGCTTTGCGATTTTGAATTTATAAGTTCCTTGTGCAATTCTTGATATCCGGAAAACAAATCAGTCAGCCCGCGTTGAATCTTTAGTGCTCTTTCCGTGTCTGGATCCATAGTAAGAACTTGGTTTTGTAAGGCATTAACTGTGCTGAGGATATAACCAATTTTTTTTGAAGTGAAATGTTCAACAATTTCTTCGGAATCACTGTCTTCACTATCCACGTTTTGCTCATTTCTTATAACTGAGCTAACAACTTCGATATCGGTTAATGGCTCTTCTGCTAAAAGCTCTTCCAAATCGTCCTGGTTTAGCGAGTCAAATCCATCTCCTCCCATTTGATGAGCTAGATCTATTATTTCATTTGTCAGTGTCGATATTTCCTCGCCAGTACTTCTTACAACACAATCTGGCCATGTAGTTTTCCAGCATGCATTTAATGTTTGAGGACGCAGTTTAGATATCGCTGATTCTACCAGGATAATACAGTCCAAAATTGTAAATTTTTTCCAAACTTCATTTAACGTAAGTGATTCAGTTTCAATTTTATTTAAAATGAATTGGTAAGTGCCTTTTATGTAGTATTTTTTAAAAGTTGAAATTATTCCTTGATCTAAAGGCTGAATAATGCTAGTTGTGTTGGGTGGAAAAAATTCGACTTTAATGTTTGGATGCTCCAAATGAGGATGGCCAGGTGCGTTGTCAACAATCAGCAAAACTTTAAACTCAAGTCCTTTTTTCTTCATATAAGATTCAACTTCTGGTACAAAGCATTTATGAAACCATTCAGTAAACAGTGCAGTTGTCACCCATGCTTTAGAGTTTGCCATCCAATGAACTGGCAAACGAGTCAAATCCTTACCTTTAAGAGCGCGTGGTCTTAAAAATTTATTTACTACTAGCGGCTTTAACATTTTATTTCCCGAAGCATTACTGCATAGTAAAATCGTTAATCTTTCCTTGCAAGCTTTAAATCCACTGGCTTGTTTTTCTGATTTTGCAATGTAAGTTCGGCTTGGCATCTTTTTCCAAAACAGACCAGTTTCATCAGCATTAAATACCTGATCTGGATAATATCCTCCATCTTCAATAATTTTTTTAAATTTTTCTGGGTATGCTGCGCTAGCGCTCTCATCTGCTGAAGCTGCCTCACCTCGGATTTGAATGTTATGGAAGTTATTTCTTTTAATAAATCCCGTCATCCATCCTTTACTTGCTGCAAAATCCTTTGGTCTAGAAGTGGACGGTTCAGAATCTTTGATTGTCTCATAAAATTTTAAAGCCTTTTCAGTGATCATGTACCCGCTAACAGGAATTTTCTTTTTTGTTAAATCTTCAATCCATATAACGACAGCCTTCTCCACTTTTTCGATTAATGTGTCTCTTGAGTAAGAAGAATATTTAGTGCTTAGTTTTGTGCCTGAAATTACGGTTTTTCTTATTGAAATCTCATTTTTTTTAATAGCTCGAATTGTTGATTCCCCTAATTTATATTCCTTTCCAAGTGCAGTATAATTTGCTCCTTTTGAAATGCGGTCTAAAATTTCAATTTTTGTTTCCAGGGATATCGTTTGTCTCGTTCTTTTTGTTTTTTCCATTGTTATATCCCAAGTGATAAACAAGCACCTAGGAAATAGAGGACGTTAAAAATTGATTTCTATTTGAATGTTACGCAATCGAATCACTCACTCACTGCACCGTACTTTACTAAATGAACCACAATACGCGTCTGTATCAGCTAGAAAAAACACTGCAGTTGCTCTTTCAGTAATAACACACACAAAAAACACCAGCTAATAAGAAGGGAAATCCCCAGTTTGTTCTTTCAATAATAACACACACAACACTCATACATACACAAAGAAAAAAAAAATAAAACAAACTGTAACGTCTATAAAAGTGATGCAAACTTGTCTTAATTTAAACACGACAAAAAGCCTAAAAACATCATAAACATAACTGCGAAACCTGTTAAAATTCTAAAAAAAATCGTTCATTTAAAAATCGCATAAATTCGAATCCGCATAAAAAAAATCCGCATAAAAGGAGACCTGAGTGTATTTATTTATTTATGTTAATTACAATACAAAGTAAATTTGTATTCTAATTTGGGTCCAGGGATAAGCCGGATGACCAAGACCATTTGGCTGGTTTTTGCAGCGACAGACCAAAGCCTCTGGTGGGAATCGAACCCACGACCCCCGCATGATAGGCGAGCGCGCTACCTACTCACCTACCGGGGAGCTTATTATTTATAAATAATTTATTTTATTTACATAACAAACGTAGCTCCAATGAAAAAAATCATGTGAGTCCGATCAGAGGAGAGATGTAACATCTAGTAATTAAAGATTTTTTATGGCACTTTTTAAAAATCAAACAAAAAGCGTCATCTATGTATGTATCACTTATAGCATTTTTCATTTTTCCTTTTTTTATTTTTTATTTTTCACTTTTTATTTTTCATTTTTCATTTTTTATTTTTAAATTTTCTTTTCAATTTTTTATTTTTCATTTTTCTTTTTTATTTTTCATTTATCATTTTTTATTTTTAATTTTTTTCATTTTTCATTTTTTATTTTCATTTTTTATTTTTCATTTTTCATTTTTGAATATTCATTTTTCATTATTCATTTTTTAACAGCGACAAAAAGGTTATTACATATCATAATTTTTTCAACAGTATAATCATAAATCACACCGATTTCGTCTTGCGTTTACATCTTACGCTGTTTTCGTGACTGTATTGTGAAATAGATTTTAACTCCGCGCGTTATGAATGTTTCCAAATCAAAATTCAATTTGAATGAAGAAATATTTTCATCAAAAATTTGACAAAGAGAAACAATTGTTTTAACTTATATAAATAAATTTAAAACAATTTTTTTTACTGAAAGTACAATAATACAGTACACTACACAGGTCTAGAACAATCGACTGAACAATTATAAAATATTTTATTTTTACTAAAATATAAAAACAGAAAAGAACAATTCATGTAACAAAACCAAATTAAAACTAATTAAAAAATTAAATTGAGATCATGTTTTCAGTACACAAAAAGAAATGATTTTTCTAAAACAAATATCTTAAATTTTTGCATCTCGTCAGATTTTTCAGAAAGATTAGTATAAATTCAAAAAATTTACTTTGTGGAAATATTCGGAATACAGATGTTTTCTCTAGAATAAAGTAATAAAAATAAAGAAAGTATAAAATATAATTATAATAAAATATAATGTGGAGAAAAAAAAATCAATTTACACTTTCGCTATGAGGGCGTTCTCAGAACAACCCGAACTGACGTATAGATGGCGACAGTAGTTTGAAAAAAATTACTTTGGTGAAAAGCGGCAACCTTATAAGGTCTCAGTCAATCTAATATTAAAATCTAGTTAGATCCTACTCTGAAGGAGTCTACTTTTTCGTTTACGACTATAAAATATTGGGTGGCAGAGTTTAAACGGGACCATACGAGCTGCCAGGTTGAACACTATAGTGGCCGACCAATTGAGGTGGCAGCACCAGAAACGGTTTAGAAAATCTACGAAATGGTATTGGGGAGCTAGATGAAATGATAGGCATTTCAAAGAGTGTAATACATCGCATATTAACCGAAAATTTGGAGATGAGAAAGCTGTCCGCAAGATGGTGGTCGTGCTCACAATACAACAAAAACAGCGTCTTGAAGATGTTTCAATAGAGTGAGTGGCAGATGAGACATGGGTCCACCATTTCACACTTGAGACAAAAAAACAGTCAAAACAGTGGACAGAAATGAGAGAATCGTGTCCAAAGAATTCGAAGATAACTATATCTGCAGGAATATTATGACGCGTGAGATAATTTTTATTGCAGCATATAAGTGACGAAATTAAGAAACAAGTCCGAACTTGGCGAAAAAGAAAGAGTTGTTTCATCAAAACAATGCAACATTCACACATCCACTTTGGCCATGCCCAAAATCCATGAATCACCAGACTTAGGTCCCTCGGATTTATTTCAACATCCAGACTTGAAAACGTGACTCGGTGGTAAAAGATTTGCCAACGATGAATATGTGGAATTTGCGGTTGATGGCTATTTTATGGAGTTTTTAATATAAACAGGGTATGGAAACTATTGAATATCGGTGAGAAAAGTGTATCGGACTAAATTAAGATTATGCTGAGAAATAAATTTATTGTGTTTTCTTTGTCAGGTCGGGTTGTTTTGGGACTATCCTCGTAACAACAAATGTATAGGGGTATCATAGAGAATTGTAACTGACATATTTTTTAAGGTTAAAGAAAAATATCAAATAATCTCCCCCCTCTACAGTGCTTCGCCCCATGGACAAAAATAAAAAAAAAAATTTGTCTCAAATTGAGATTAAGGATAGATTTTTTTGAAAGATAGTAAAGTGGCTCAAATAAATATGAAAAATACCTTTGCTCTGATTGCTTTTGTCGTCGTGAGAGGGCGCTAAACTCAGCGAATTTTATGCAAAAATGACATAACAGAAAAATGGGTTTTAATTCTTTCACGAAAATTATTTAAAAAAAAATTTTTTTAAACTGGTTAGAAGTTTTGTTTTTTAATTACTTTAATATATTTGTAGTTAGACTAAAAATAGATTTTAGTGTATGTTTACAAAATAATTAGTTTTTATTGCTCCGTAAAACATTTTTTTTTCTTCTTCGACATTGTCACGCATAGTCACGCACAGTCACGGAGTGATTAAAACCCATTTCCCCTTATCCGATCGATCTGAAACTTGGTCGATAGACTTGCTGTGAAAAAAGATTAACTTTGACATAGTCACTCACAGTCACGCATAGTCACGCACAGTCACGGAGAGATGAAAGCCCCTTTTCCCCTCATCCGATCGATCTGAAACTTTGTCCATAGACTTGTTGTGGCCAATGATTAATTTTAAGATAGTCACAAACAGTCACGCACAGTCACAGAGTGATTTAAACCCCACAGTCGCGGGGAGATTCACAACTCATAAGCAAAGAAATAGTTTTAAAAAAAAATTTTTTTTATGGGTTTGATTATTTATATATAACTAGCAGATTCCAGTCCTCGAAATTCGAGTGCAAATTCTAGTTTTTATTTTTTCATTAAATAAAGACCCTAAAAGTATTCTAATCAATTACAGCCAATTCAAAAATCAACACAAAAAAAAAACAAACTCATTTTTATTACAGATACATTAAAAAATTTAGTAAACATACTCGTAGCATTGTATAATTTTATGTATGTGTTAGTAGCAACTTTAAATGCAATTTACTCAAAATAAAGGCAAAAATTTAAAAATCCGTAAATCTGCAAAACGGCTAAAAAAATTGCTTTCAAATAATATACGTTTGGGCAAAATCGCAATAAAACGGTAGAACGAAACATCGGTCACAAGAAATCGCCTAGCCTATTAATATTATAGATTTATAATTTAAATGACTTTAAAACATCAAGTGTTTTGTTAAATTTTTTTAACAAGCTTGATGTAAGTTTTGTCATAATATAAGATAGCTTTTAATGCATCTTAAAATCAATATTATAAAAAAAATAAAAAACTATGAAAAAGGATGTTCTAATGGCTTTGAATATATGTCTTTCAACATATTTATTTTTCTTTATGAAAATTGGTTATTTCTTATATATATATATAGCGTTTTTGTGATAAAGGACATATGACAGGTAAAATAAATCATCTCATTGATTGAAATACAAATATGTTAATACCGTAATTTTTTAATGTTTATAATGTTTTTTTGACCATTTTTGTAGCTTTAACAATGATTTTTATTTCCAGGATATATGAGAGGTATACATGTCCTTGAAAAAATTTTGTTAACAATTTGTATTTAGTCTTGTTATAGAAAATAATGTAAAAATTTTCATATATTTTTGATAACCCATTCTATTTTTACAACGTTTCTAAGAAAAAAGGGAATATGTCAGCTTAGCGAGTCCTTACTTGAATTGAAGAAAAGATTTTCACAAATAGTAAAATTTTTGATTCTGTAACCAATTTTCGACAATTTTGACAACTTTAGTAGCTTTTATTACACATATCAATATTTAGGATATATAGGAGGCATACGTGTCTTTGCACTACCTTCTTTTTGATTATGCATTTATACATGAGCTTCTATTATGAAAACCAATATTCGTCTTATTCTAACCATTTTGGACTTACATCTTTAAGATTCAGAATATATGAGAAGTATGAGAATCCTTGCATCGGTTTTTTTTTTTTAAATTTCGTATTTCTTCTAATGTGCGCTATTTACAATAGTGTATCAAATTTCATTAATCTACAATAACTCATTCTAGTTTTGTCCACTCGTTATATGCGAACAAAGCACCGTGACCCCCAGCCGAAAAATAATTTAAAAATAATAAAATATGTAATTAAAAATATAATTTAAAAATAACATTTTTTTTAAACAAAACAATTTTAAAGTTGAAAATCCATTTTTGTTCTTAAATAATATGAACAGAATTTTTCTATTTTTCTATTTTTTCATAATTTTTTAAATTATTATTTCAATTAAAAAATTCGAAAAGTAAACAACGAATTGAACACCAACCCCAACGAATCAGCGACACCAACCCCTCTTCCCCCATTACCCTCGTCTCTGTTCGTTTCCAAAAGTGTTCATCTATAGTTTGTTAATAATTTAATTGTTTTTAGTAACTTAGTTTTTAATTTAAAAAATCCATAGGTTAGGTTAGGTTGAATGGGTCGCCCGCCCGAAGGCGGGTACACTCGGAGGCCATATGGCCCATTGTGATACCCTTTAGAAAGTGCCGGAATGGTAGTGACAGGAATATAGATTAAAGAACACAGATATATAGTGTAAGGGGTATGGAAAATGAAAATAAAAAAAGAAAAGAAAAGAAAAGAACAAGTGAAAAAGTGAAAAAGTGAAAAAAGACCCCTTTTGTCCGTTATGCGTCCCTCCTGAACCATCCAGATTCCCTCAAGAAATCCGCAAGATCGCCAAGTGAAACGTCTACTATGCATCCCAGGTTATCGTAGAATCTTTGCCCTAGATATTAAGAGCGCCGCTCCTTCAGTCCTGGACATTCACACAGCAAATGCTGCACTGACTCCTCCTCGTCCACATCGATACAGCTCATACAGAAGTCACCTATGCGTTCAGCCATCCGCCCTATTACACAGTGTCCAGTGAGTACTCCTATAAGTAGGCTGATTGTCCCTTTACCAAAACCAAGGAGTGATTTCGTTCTCCTTGGATTAGGCATGGGTCATAGGATTTGGGATATTCTGCAAGAGGTCAGTTGCGTCCACCTTGCCGTTATTTCAAGATCCGCTGCCTCTTGAATCAGATTAGACAGCTCTGATAGAGGAACTCTAATGTCAGTGTCCATCGTCCCGCTCAGAGAAGCTGAGCCTTTCCGCCCGCACTCGTCAGCCAGCTCATTTCCCTTGACCCCACTATGTCCTAGAACCCATATCAGCCTCACGGTGTGCTGCCGGATCCGGTCGAGCGACTCGATACATTCCCTCACACACTTCGATCTAACTGTTCTCGATTTCAGAGCTTTGAGAGCAGCAAGACTGTCCACGAAAATATTAATGGTCGTTGGATCCATATCCCGTTCCAGAATTAGAGATCGTAGTCCTGTCTATGACAGAGTTTGCTGCCCACTCTTCCCTAGTCGGTACTTGGATCGTAAAATTACCCCCAAAGTTCATCACCGGTGACATATAATCGATTTCTCGATCAATTTGTGTCCCGCACATTGTCCGTAGTATTGTGCCGTGTCCCCAAGAGCTTTGTTTCAGCTTATATGACTCTTAAACGAAGAGCCACTTTCACTGCCATGCCCTTGATGCAAATATCAATAGGCATGATGTTCAGCATTACCCCCAGTCCCGCCTGTGGTGTCGATCTAATGGCTCTGGTGGTGTCCAGGCAGGCCAATCTCTGTACCTTCACGAGTCCAGAAAGTCTGGCCCTTACGTTCACAGCTCCCCACCACACCAGACTGCCATAGGTCAAAATAGGTCTAATTATCGCACAATACATCCAGTGGATGATCTGCGGTTTGAGACCCCATCTTCTCCCAAACGTCCTCCTGCAGGTGTAGAAAGCACATATCGCCTTCTTAGTCCTTTCCTCTACGTTCCTCGACCAAGTGAGTTTAGAGTCCAGAATAACACCCAAATACTTCGCCTCTTTTGCCAGTACCAGTGTCCTCCCGTCCAGTCTTGGAAGATTGAAAATCCATAACTACTAGAAAATAATTTTTACAGCTTTTAATGTTAAAATAATCGAAGTCCAATCATATTGTTTTCTAAAATAAAAATAGCATGTAAAAGCTTTGTTTTTTCCAAAAACAAATTTTATCAACATTAGCAGATGTTGAATAAAAAAAGAAAAAAAAATTAAAATTTTAATTATTTTAACGAAGGTAAACATTGCATGCATATTGTCTATTGAGTCAAAAATGTATACAAAGAAAAAATACCTTCTATGCATTTGCAATGTGGAAACATTAAATCATTTAGAAAATGATTAAATGTTTAGAAATAATATACATTTAAATAATACATTTACAATGTCTTTGTTTCAGCTTCCAGTACTAGTGATTTATCATTTGTGACTGGCACACAAACAAAAGAAGTATCCGGTCTACCAGATCCAGCTGATCCCAAATCACCACAAATATTGGTAAGTGCTCGTAAGGCAGCTACTTGTCATGTATTTACAAAATACTTATCTCACATTAACACATAGACAAACTCATTGCGCAAATCTAAAACCAAACATGACGACCCAGCTGCCTTGTACAAAGGACCTGGAGGCATTGAATTGCCCAAGAACATTTTAAATCAACTAACACAATTTACTCGCAAACGCAGTCATGCCGTTATTGATGTCTGGTGGCTGTACGATGATGGCGGCTTGACGTTGTTATTACCCTACATTATAAGTACCAGACGTAATTGGCAATCATGCAAATTGAGGTAAGTTACGACAACAGAGAACCATACATTAAACCATCTATAAAATTAGTTTGGTACTCTTAAACTCGACATATCTCACCCAACCGTAGAAAATAAATAAATAAATTCTTTGGATAATTTCGAAAATCAATTGATGTTTTCTGAAAATCAATTGAAGTGTTCTGAAAGTCAATTGTATATTTCTGAAAATCAATTAATATTTTCTGAAATACAATGGGGAAAAATGTGGAACCCATCAAAGCTGCTTAAATATTAATGGGGGAAAATGTGGAACCCATCAAAGCTGCTTAAATATTATATTTCATTCAAATATTTTTTCTAATTGCAGCCTGTAGTTTGAATATTTATTCTGAGCCGATCTGTCTAGTGCAAACATTATTGTAGATACATGCATCAGCATAAACCGACAGAGTATTATAGGGTGTACAAAATGTTAAATTTTATGCACATTGGATTTGAAATATTTAAGCTTTTTTATTTTGAATTCATTTATGCAGACTTCACAAAATTTGTCATCCATTAACTTAATCATAATTGTTTAGGAGTATTACGAGTACTTTAAGGTAGAAAAAATATAAAACCATACTCATTGTCCTTTGACGTTGACGTGAAAATATTCCATTGCTAGAAAAAAAACATAAATTAAAAACTGAAAATTGTTTTTTAAGGTAATCCGCCCACCCACTTACTATCTTCTTTAATTAAAAAAAATAAAAGCAAAAAGGAAGGAAAACGTTAGGAAGACATTTTTTATGCTAAAATTTAGTTAACAAAATATTTGTTAAAATTGTTATCACAAGGTATTTACAAGAAAAAGAATTAATAGAAATACAGAAAAAACCAAGCAAGAGCGTTAAATTCGATTATACCGAAATTTTGATACCCTCCACCTAGGATTTAATTTTACAGTAATATCTGGACTTGCTGCACTATTTATAGTACACAATTCGATAAACTTAATACTAAATTATTACAACAAACAAACTGAATATTTAACTTTTTGGCACAATGCTGACCAATTTACCACAATTCCAACCTGCTCGAAATAATGATAAATAATATTATCCCAACTTTACCCAGATAATGGTTTATTTTGAGAATGAGCGTGATATTAACAGACACACGGACAAACGGATATCACTATATCCACCCGAGTTGTTAAAAATATCAAGAACATTTATTCTTTATGGGATCACAAACCCGTTTTTCGATGCGTTACTAAATTGATATATACCCTCTGTACAGTGGTTGGAGGGTATAAAAATAATGTTTTCAGAAACTAAAAGCTGAAATTTAAGTAATCATGTGCAAATATGAGGAAATTTTAATTTAAGTTTAACAAGCACAATAACACACTGCTACAAAAAAAAAAAAAAATCATGCGAGTCCGATCACAGGGGAGATGTGTAAACATTTAGTAATTAGAGATTTTTTATGGAACTTTTTTAAAATCAAACAGAAAGCGTTTTTAATTTTTAATTTTTAATTTTTAATTTTTAATTTTTAATTTTTAATTTTTAATTTTTAATTTTTAATTTTTAATTTTTAATTTTTAATTTTTAATTTTTAATTTTTAATTTTTAATTTTTAATTTTAAATTTTTAATTTTTAATTTTTAATTTTTAATTTTTAATTTTTAATTTTTAATTTTTAATTTTTAATTTTTAATTTTTAATTTTTAATTTTTAATTTTTAATTTTTAATTTAATTTTTAATTTTTAATTTTTTTTCATTTTTTAGTTTTCATTTTTCATTTTTTATTTCTTATTTTTCATTTTTCATTTTCATTTTTCCTTTTTCATTTTTCATTTTTTAATTTTTATTTTTCATTATTCATGTTTCATTTTTCATTTTACATTTTTCATTTTTCATTTTTTATTTTTAATTTTTAATTTTTAATTTTTAATTTTTAATTTTTAATTTTTAATTTTTAATTTTTAATTTTTAATTTTTAATTTTTAATTTTTAATTTTTAATTTTTAATTTTTAATTTTTAATTTTTAATTTTTAATTTTTAATTTTTAATTTTTAATTTTTAATTTTTAATTTTTAATTTTTAATTTTTAATTTTTAATTTTTAATTTTTCATTTTTAATTTTTAATTTTTAATTTTTAATTTTTAATTTTTAATTTTTAATTTTTAATTTTTAATTTTTAATTTTTAATTTTTAATTTTTAATTTTTAATTTTTAATTTTTAATTTTTAAGTTTTAATTTTTAATTTTTAATTTTTAATTTTTAATTTTTAATTTTTAATTTTTAATTTTTAATTTTTAATTTTTAATTTTTAATTTTTAATTTTTAATTTTTAATTTTTAATTTTTAATTTTTAATTTTTAATTTTTAATTTTTAATTTTTAATTTTTAATTTTTCATTTTTCATTTTTAATTTTTAATTTTTAATTTTTAATTTTTAATTTTTAATTTTTAATTTTTATTTTTAATTTTTAATTTTTAATTTTTAATTTTTAATTTTTAATTTTTAATTTTTAATTTTTAATTTTTAATTTTTAATTTTTAATTTTTAATTTTTAATTTTTAATTTTTAATTTTTAATTTTTAATTTTTAATTTTTAATTTTTAATTTTTAATTTTTAATTTTTAATTTTTAATTTTTAATTTTTAATTTTTAATTTTTAATTTTTAATTTTTAATTTTTAATTTTTAATTTTTAATTTTTAATTTTTAATTTTTAATTTTTAATTTTTAATTTTTAATTTTTAATTTTTAATTTTTAATTTTTAATTTTTAATTTTTAATTTTTAATTTTTAATTTTTAATTTTTAATTTTTAATTTTTAATTTTTAATTTTTAATTTTTAATTTTTAATTTTTAATTTTTTTTCATTTTTTAGTTTTCATTTTTCATTTTTCATTTTCATTTTTCCTTTTTCATTTTTTATTTTTCATTTTTTATTTTTTATTTTTCATTTTTCATTTTTCATGTTTCATTTTTCATTTTACATTTTTCATTTTTTATTTTTAATTTTTTATTTTTCATTGTCAAACAGGTTATTACATATCATAATTTTTCACCAATACAATCATAAGTCACACCGATTTTGTCCTACGTCCTATATGTTACGCTGTTTTTGTGATTGTATTGTGAAATAGAAATTTAACCTCCTGCGCGTATAGATGTTTACACATCAATAAAAACAATTTGTTTTGTTTTTCTGTGTCAGTTGGGGTTATTCGGCGGCCGCCCTTTATTTATTTATTTTTATATGAGTGACAACGTTACAAAATCACCAGAACTGCATAACAGAAGATCACTTAATTAAAAATGTTATTTTATATTTTTTCCTTCGTAGTAAAACAACACATTTTTTTTTATTTAAAACTTTTTTATTTGCGAAATCTTTTGTCATACAGAGTTTATGCCCTGGCCAATAAACAAGCTGAATTGGAATTTGAACAACGTTCAATGGCAAGCTTATTGTCAAAATTCCGTATTGACTTTTCTGCCTTACAGCTAATACCCGACATAACAAAGAAGCCCCAGGAATCATCAACACAATTCTTTAACGAATTAATTAAGGATTTTGTGGTCAGTGAAAAGGAAAATAGTCAATCTAATAACACACAATTGCAAGAAGATGATGGTAAGTATCAAATCAAATGAACTCACAATTAAGCTAGTCAGCTCTCAATGTGATATTTTTGTATATATTATTATGTTGTGTTTTGATTTTTTCCTCTTCCTCATTTCATTTCATAAGTTCTCATAAGTGAAGATGACATGATGGCCGTACAGGACAAAACAAATCGTTATTTACGTTTACGAGAATATTTGCGAGAACAATCTACCAAGTCCGATATGGTAGTCATGACATTGCCCATGCCTCGCAAGAACATTGTATCGGCTCCTTTGTATATGGCCTGGTTGGAAAGTTTAAGTCGTGATATGCCACCCTTCCTTTTTGTACGTGGCAATCAAACCAGTGTTTTGACATTCTACTCATAATAGAAGAATATGAAATGAAAACAAAAAAAACTGATGAAAAAAAAATGCAGATGGCATTTAAATGAAGACAACAAAGGGAAAAAGGGAATTTTCTTTATTGGACAAGATGAAAACATGAGCATAGCAAGAGAAATATTTTTTCTATTAAACATTAGTAACTAAGTAGTAGAAATCTTACTCGTATGTAGTTGTCAGCAATAGAAATGAACCAATCACACCCACTTCTTTTATACAGATTTATTTATTAATTTGAATATTTTATTAAACACAAACACACAAACACACAAACAGACAAGACAAGAATTGTATTCTATTTATATTATTAATTTATATTTATGTATGTACTCGTAGCTGTAACTAAACTCATTAATGTACGTGTGTATTCCGTTTCTGTTTCTGTTTCCGTTTCCGTTTTAATTTAATTACTTTTCTACAAAAGCTTTTTATCTTGTACGACTAAGCTAAATCATCAATTTTATATTTAAATTTTTCTCAAATCAATAAAATTTCTTAAATCATCTTTACTTTTTACTTTTAGTAAAATTGTTAATTTGTGCGTCTATTTTTGTTTATTATTTTATTTTACGTTCATCGGTTTCACTTAATATGAAATAATTTTAATTTATTTGTTTTTAGTTTTAAATATTTAAATCCAGCAACTAAGGTGGTCATTAAAAGTACACCACAATGTATTTGCATTTAATGTGAAATTTAATTTATTTTTGACTATTTGAATTTACTAACTTAATACAAACTTGTAACTTGTAATATTAAGAAATAAATGTAAATTATTAAATTATGCAATTCAATTCATAATAAAGTAAGGAAAATGATTTTAACAACACCCTGAATTAATTATGTTATATGAATATTGTTTGTTAATTTAACAGGAAGAATTCAACTGTAATTTTCAATTATACTTGGCAAATATTTACACAAGTGATTCAACAAATCGTTTGCGTTTAAAATAGTGAAATCTAAAATCATGGCAGGAAATGCAAATATTTAAAAACCTCAAACACATTTATAATTCCACAACCCTCCATTTGAATTCATTAAAGCTTACAAGAAAGATCTCATAGGGAACACCTGCAGAACACGATGAAACTTATTAAAGGTGTATTTACGCAAGATTTGTATTTGCCGTTGTTTGCGCAGTAAAGCATTGGCCACCAAAAGATTAATGCAGATGCACAGCTGACGGGGTTATCAAAAATGCTGCATTACACGATAGAACAATTAATTTTCTTTGTTGAACAATTACAAAATTTCGTACAAAACATACCAGTACCATTAAAAACAAGGAAAAAAGTTATAGTCGGTGTAGACCGACTATACGATACTAAAAAAAAAATAAACAATAAATAAAGATCTAATAATCCGTGGATAACACAGTACAACACATGATTTTTTTGCTTAAGATGGATTTTTATCACTTTTTGTATATTTTAACGCGGTTATAACTCGCTAACCATACGAAATATTTCTTTTGTGTCTGAAACAAAGTTGTAGATATTCAATAGGAGAAAAATGGCGAAACAAACCTTCCCGAAAAAAATGCATCCTGTGCCTAAAAAACCGCAAAAATGCCCATTTTCCCCCATTGATATATTTTTGGCACAATTTTCTTAGGAATCGGACGAACAAGGCGAGAGGTTCCACCAGGTGATCATGTTAATGGAAAACCAATGCAAAGGCAAAAAATTAGATGCATTGCTTGCAGAGGTTTGTTGGTGTAGTTCTAAAATTATGCAGTTCGAATATGAAAGCACCGAAGATGAAAATGACACTGAAACTGGTGGACATACTGAAGAAAACATGCCCTTGAATATTATGTCTAACTCGGATGATGATGCAGATTCACACCATGAAATATGATCAACCTACGAAGAAAACAAGATCATCAGAACCACAAGCGTCAACTTCAACGAGGGTGGATATTGACAATAATTGAAAATGTTATAAATTTTGTTTCCATGCATTGATTACATATATAAACCTTATATTTTCTGTGTAAGAATAGCTGTAATATGAATCGGAGTTTTTATTTTCATGCCAAATAAAGTTTATAAAGAAAAAAAAAACAGCATATTTGTGGATTTGTAATGCAGTTATTTAGCAAAAAAGTGAAAATGGGGGAAAAAAATGGGGGGAAATGGGCATTTTTGCAAGTTTTAAGGCACTGGATACACTTTTTTCGGCTAGGCTTGTTCCGCTTTTTTCCCTCCTATTCAATATCTATAACTTTGTTTCAGACACAAAAGAGATATTGCGTACGGTTACCGAGTTATAACCGTGTTAAAATATACAAAAATTGATAAAAATCAACCCTGGGCAAAATAATTCGTATGGCCATTAAATTATAATGACAGCCAAAATTGACAAAACTAATGATGCAGAAATTCTTATTTTTCGGGCTACTTTCAATTGCAATTGAATTGAGTCCCAAATCATTGAGCTGAAAAATGTTCCACTGTGTAAGTGACGAATTAATCCAATATTATCCAATCCAATATTAATAGAAATAATAAAAAGTTTGAAAATGAATATAAAAAAATTAAGAAACTCTTTGAATAAAAAATTAAATTATGCAAAAAAAAAACAAATTACTATAGAGAAAATTTTTTGAATATAGAAATAATATGCACGTTATATGGCAACTTGTAAACGAAATTATTGGTAAATAATCTAACCCATAAATACAAAATTTTTATTAAAACTCTTTCTTTCCTTATGCATATGAGTTTTGAATATCTCCATGACTGTGCGTGACTGTGTGTGACTATCTTCAAACTAATCTTTGGCCGCAACAAGTCTATGGACAAAGTTTCAGATCCATCGGATAAGGGGAAGAGGGTTTTAATCTATCCGTGACTGTTCGTGACTATGTCAAAGTTACTCTTTTTTCACAGTAAGTCCATCGACCAAGTTTTAGATCGATCGGATAAGGGAAAATTGGTTTTAAATCACTTCGTGACTGTGTGTGACTATGAGTGCCTACGCGTGACTATGTTGAAGTTGATCTTTCTTCACAGCAAGTATATTGACCATGTTTCAGTTCGATCGGATGAGGGTAAATGACACTTAGATCACTCCGTGACTGTGCTTGACTAAGTCAAAGTTAATCTTTTTTCACAGCAAGTGTATGGACCAAGTTTGAGATCGATCGGATGGGGGGAAATGACATTTAGATCACTCCGTGACTGTGCGTGACCACGCGTGGCTGTTCGTGACTACCCCGAAATTAATCTGTAGTCACGACAAGACTATGGGCCAAGTTTTAGATCAATTGGATAAAGGGGAATGGGGTCCACCCATGGCAGACAGCCAGACAGTCAGACAGAGAGTATCAGTTAAAAGAAAGAGTTTAAAAATAAAATAATATAGATGAAAATTTCATAAAAAATTTTAAAAATGAAAATACAGCAAATATCTTGAAAAATTTTGCTAACAGCTTTAGAGGAAACGTCAAAAATATTTTTTATAAACGCAACATAAAAACTTTAAGCAACATCAAAACAACAAATATAACCAGTTCAATGTATTTTGCATCGACTAATGCGGAAGAAGTTTATAATATATTAAAAAAGTTGAACATCAAAAAGGGGTCTGGATTCCGACCGAAAGACCTGCAAAATTATGCAAGCTTTATGACACTGGCGATAGACTATGCAGTTATTCCTGAACTTCCTTAGACCTCAATAATACGTCTAATTTACAAAACTGGACCAAAAACAGACCGCAACAATTACAGACCAATAGCGATGCTATCTGTTGCCGTAAGGGTAATTGAAGAAATAGCTGTACGAAGACTTACACAATTTTTAGAAAAGTATAAAATCATCAATCCAAATCAATATGGATTTCAAGAAGGAAAGAATATAAATAAACTTCTAGGAGACTTTTTCAAATTACGTAAATTCCTGCTTAAGCAAAAGCATACACTATCTTGCTCTATTTATCAGTATTTGCAGTAAAGCTTTCGATAAGCTGTCGCACGATAACCTTATAAATATCTTAGAGAGGATTGGTACTCGAGGTAGCTGCTTAAACTGGTTTAAAAACCATCTAAGCTTCAGATCATATAAAGTTAAAATAAATAACAAATTTCGTGTTGGAACTCCATCATGCTATGGCGTACCCCAGGGCTCAAAACTTGGCCCAATATTAATATAATTTATGTAAACGATATGATCGGTAAAGCAACCCTTCGCTTATGCTAATAATGCAACTGAAATCATGCAAAGTCAGCTTAATATTTTATCAAAATGGTGCCATGATAATGGACTTGGCATAAAGTCAACCAAAAAAAAAATTAATGCACATAAAAGCTCCACATATAATATGCACAAACATTATGCTTAAATTTCGTGACCAAAATTGTCTACATAACAGTTTCAACAATAACATGAAGTATAATTACTAGCAGATTCCGGCCCTCGAAATTCTAGGAAATTTGAATTTTTTTATTAAACATGGTATGCTAATCAATTATAGCCAATTCACAAATCAACACAAAAAAACAAACTCATTTTTATTACAAACACATTAACAAATTTAATAAACACACACATAGCATTGTATAATTTTATATATGTGTTAGTAGCAACTTTAAATGCAATTTACTCAAAATAAAGGAAAAAATTAAAAATCCGTAAATTTGCAAAACGGCTAAAAAGAAATACCTTTAAAATAATATACGTTTAGTCAAAATCGGGATAAAACGGTAGAACAAAACATCGGTCACAAGAAATAGCCTAGCCTATTAATGTTACAGATAATAGCAATACGTACATAGAACTTTTGAAAATTACAAATATCTCGGAGTCTATGTCGAGCAGAACTTTAAATGGAAAATCCATATTGAAAATGTCCATAAAAAGCTGCGAAAAACTGTTTGTATGCTTGCTCAACATATAATGTCCTAAGGCAGGCTTACTTTTTCTTATCCGAATCCTATTTAAGGAATGGAATGACGGCATGGGGGAATTCAACATACTGTACAACCCTACAACATACCCAAAACAGAATATTAAAAATCCTTTGGAAAAATCAAAATTTTTGCCAACAACAGCTGCAATAACATGATCATAAACAACAGAACATAAACTGCAACAATAACAACATAAACAGCAACATCATCATCATTCAACAGCAACATACACAACAACAAAAATATTACCCAAAACAACTTCACCAATTCTGCCCACAAAACAACACCAATTACTACAAAAACGTTAGCCGCAGGAATTATGCTTCCGAAAACCTTGCCAGTGATTTTCGTGTACTCAACGTAAAAAGTATTTACTATACAACAATTGCAAATGAATTTTTCAACAACACTAGACGCCTTCATGTTATCGAGCATTGCTTCACCAAAAGACGTCGAGCGCAGGGAACGGGAACGGTATTACCATTATAAATAAAAATAAAACAACAAACCTTATTAAGGAACATTTTAAAAATCGCAATGAGAGAAAAAATAATATAAAATGAATTTTTAGGCTAATCTCCTGCAGACAAGCGGGTTGGAATTAAGATGCCTTGTACAATATCATAAAAGTGAATAAAAACGTTTGGAGACCCTAGCTCTTATGTCCAACTTATTAGATATAGAAAATAAGAATAAAATAAATTTGGCTGGCATTGTTATTAATTTTATTTGCCTTCGGATATGAAAAAGTTCATATCGGATGCTATATTTCTTTGGAGACTAGGCCGAAAAATGGACCGATCCTAACCATATTTGGTAAGGTCACTTATTTTTTGCAAAAACATATTGTGTGCAAATCGAATCTGAGAAAAATCTGTGCAATATTTTTGTTTTTTGATAAATGTAAGTGAAGATCGGGAATTAGCTTCATATGGGGGCTATGACTAAGAACTACCATATTGAGTTTATTTTTGGATTGCTGATTAATAGATGTAATAAACACACACAAAACCAATTTGATCGAGATCTATATGATAATTTGGATCTTATGGCAATTTAAGTCGATCTCGTAAAGGTCATTTGTATGGGGACTATGTCTGAACATGAACATATTTTCACCAATTTCAATAGCGTTCTTCCTATGGCCGATGCACTGTGGTCAATATTTTGAGATAGCGGCCAAAACTCCTTTTGGTTTTTGTTCTCCGATTTTATAGTTATTAGACTCATATGAAAGTAGACAGTAGTAAACCTCGGGAGCCAAAAAATTAAAGCTCTATTTCAACTATTTCATTGAGAACAGGGTGGTCCAAAATGGGCTTTTTCAGAATTTAGTAAATTTATGATATTTTTAGTTAATTTTTAAAGTTTAAATGATCATAACTTTTTTGTTTTTCAAGATTTTTGGACGAAATAAATTTGGTGTTGTAACTTAACCTTTTTCCTATTACTGGTAGAAAAATTGAAGCTCTACTGTTTTCAGAACAATTTAAATTTTTTTTTTTAAAAAAGGTCAAATTTCTCGGAAATTTCCTACTTCATAGAGCACAACTCCTGTGAGTCAAGCTGAGTCAAAACACAAATTTACTATTTTGTAGTCCTAGCTCTCCCCTACATTCCTATACACACATGTCCATGCATCGGGACTGCACTTTTTGAGCTACAGCAATTTTTCTGACCCAAGGTAAGATATTCGGTACAAATGCACGTCATATTTTTTGAGAAGTTATTTGTATGTGAAAGTGGCTATTATGCATATATTTTGATGAAATTTTGTACAAGAGTTCTTATTGACCCAAAAAATAATTCTGTTGAAATTAGGAGAAGTTGGCCCATATTTGGACCTAGTCCACATAGAAGGGTGTATCAAAATTTTGACAAAAATGACAATAGAACTCTAAAATTATGTGGTTTCTGGCAATTCATTTGGAAAAGGTAAAAAAGATTTTATTGCCATCTAATATTACACAACTTAAATACGTGAAAATTGCAAATAAATTTAAAACCAATGGAAATAACTGGTAAAACCAAGTACCTTTTATATTATTGCCAGTACCTGTTAACTCTCAAATTATGTGGTATCTAGCAATTCATTTGGAAAAGGTAAAAAACTTAAATACGTGAAAATTGCAAATAAATTAAAACCAATGGAAATAACTGGTAAAACCAACTACCTGTTATATTATGTTTCAAAGAGGTAAAAAAGATCATGTTGAAACTTCGAGCAATAGTATATTAATCCATGCATTCGTTTTTTTTCTTCATTATTGTTTAAACAATGGCTAAATTCAGTTATAGTGTTCTATCTGATATATATTTTGAACGGAAAGATGAAAACGACATTATTTTACATATAATGAATAATCCATTCTTCAAAATATGCGACAAACAAGAAATTAAAATTCATAACTTAAAAATAAAAAACTTTTTAAATACTTTAAGAAAACGGTACAATCAATGTTCCAGAAACAAGAAATTGTTTTACTCACGCAACCAAGAATGGCTAAGAAATAAACTTATTTTTAAAAAGCCATCAGTAACTACCACGGAAACTGGAAAAGGTGGTCAACCAGCAAAGCCAATTGATAATTGTAGTGAAAGATAAGACGCAAGCTTAAACATATCAATGAAGAAGTTTCTTGTAGCATCATAAAGGATTCATTTCTGCATCAAATTCAACCATCGAAAACTAAAAAGGGTAAAATTGCTATCATTGAAAAAATAGTGGAAGCAAGCCCCAGGCGCACAAAAAGGATTTTAGAAAGTATGCCCACACCAACTGAAGAAAATAAATTTACTCCAGAAGAAGCATTTGCACTATTTTTGGATTTGAAAATTACTAAAAACCAATATACAGAATTGCGGAAGCGAACCAATGAAAAAAATTGTGGAATTTTTCCATCATATCGAGATATAGTTTCTGCCAAAAAAAATTGCTTACCTTCACCAATTGCTATTAGTGTAACTTCAAGTTCAGCAGAAATAAAATTGCAGGATCTTCTTGAACACACTGCAGAACGATTATTAAAGACATTTGATGCTGACTATTTAAAGAAGTTTAAAAATTGCAGCATGACTTTAATTTCTAAATGGGGATGTGATGGGTCCTCTGGCCAGAAACAATACAAACAATGTAATGCGGAAAATTCATCAGATGCCAATTTATTCATGATTTCTTTCGTTCCATTACGTTTAACAAAAACTTATATTGGTTCAGAGCCGTCAACTAGTAGAGCTACAGAGATAGATGTATGGAAGAATGAAATTCCCTCGTCAACAAAATTTTGTACACCAATAAAGTTTGCTTACAAAAAGGAGACTCAAGATGTCATAGATGAAGAAGTTCGAAAAATAAATGATCAAATTAAAGAACTTCAACCAGTAACATTTAAATTTGATGACCAAGACATTGAAGTAAATTTTAAAATGTGTCTTACAATGATTTATGGAAAAGTTGCACAAGCTTTAACCAAAACAAAGTCATCGTCAAGCTGCACCATATGCCAAAAAACATCAAGTCAATTGAGCCAACCACCAACACAAGACGATAGTTTTAATGAAGCATATGAATTTGGAATGTCACCTCTTCATACTAGAATTCGTTTTATGGAGCATATTCTTAAATTGGGATACGATTTGGAATTTGGCCCGTTAGGCGAAACAGTGAGAAACAACAAAGAAAATTTGGAAAAAAGAAAGCAAAAAAAAAAAAAAAGATATTCAAGAAAAATACCGTGAGATAGGCCTTATAATTGACCAGCCAAAGCAAGGAGAAGGAAATTCTAATGATGGAAACACAGCAAGGAGATTTTTTTCCGATCCAGAAACTGCAGCTTCTATAACTGGAGTAGATTATGATTTAATACGACGATTCCAAATCATATTACAAGTTATAGCATGTAGCAAAAAGATAGATGCAAAAAAATTTGGTCAGTATGCTAATGAGACAGCAACCCTTTATAACCAAAAATATTCTTGGAGACATATGCCAACCACAGTTCACAAAATTTTGTTCCATGGGGAAGAAATAATTCAGCACAATATGCTTCCAATTGGAGATCTCTCAGAAGAAGCCCAAGAAAAAAGGAACAAAGACTACAGATTCTTTCGCGAGCACAATACAAGAAAAATTTCCAGATATTGTACTAATGAAGATCTTATTAATATTTTGTTGTGCACATCAGACCCATATATGTCCAGTATTCGACAAAAATGGATATCAACCTCATTAGAGTTAGACGAAGAAGCTAAACAACTACTGCAAAATGAAAATCAAAGCTATTTGGAAGAAATTTTTACTAATATTGTTTAATTAATACTAGTTTAAAGATTATAATTTGTTTCTAATTTTAGTATAAATTTTTATTAATACATTTAAATAAAATATATGTGCACTTTCAATAGTAAAAGTTTACTTAAAATTTTATCGATGTTGTGTTCTGTATATAATATATCCAAATGGTATTGATATTGTTGGGAATTTCAGTGTTATTTTTCAGTTTAATCCTCACAAGAATTAGCTTTCTTCCAAAACAACCAACCTTTGGCCCTTGTGAATATTGAGACTAAATAAATGTCAGGGGCCAAATGTTGGCATTTTCTGACCAAAATTAAGTTTAGGAATAATAAATAAGTATTGGTTGTAAAATACTATTGAAGAAAATAAGAAATTATAAAAAAATACCTATTTAAAATGTCAAAATATTCAACTTTTACATGGAAACTCAACAAAAAATTAAAATGCATTTTTAACTCCAAATTACTTACGTTCCTATCAGTCGATTTTTACGTTTGAACACGCAAATTGAAGCTTAAAGTCCCTCCTATTGAACAAAACAAACTGCGTAAAAAAAATACCAATCCGGTCAAAAGTTATAGAGTTTTGACCGCTAACTCGCGAAATTGACCCCTGTGCGATGGTCATATACTAAATTTTATCAAAATATATTCACAATTGCGACCTGTAGTTTGATAACAAGGTTTACATGGACACACAGACGGACAGACAGACGGGCGGATATCGCCCGGGTTTAGGTCTAATATTTTTGGTAGTTACAAACATCAGCACAAAGTCATTATACCCTGACCACATGGTGGTCACAGTACATATTTTGCTCTCTAATTCATTGTTGTATTTCTCAACACTTCAGACATGTCCTAATGAACTGAACTCTGATCACGTCCCAATAATATGCGACTCCTATGGAAGAGTTCATTGTACTGACATCAAAGTTCCGTTGTATCATCTAACCAACTGGACAAACTAAAAATTATGGGTTGAAAATGAAGTAATAAATCAACAGCTAATGTCAAGAGAAATTAATGTTGAAAAACGTCGACTCAGTCTTAGAGAAAGTTACTAATATTGTTCAAAATTCATTCGATAATATACCAAATGGTAACAAAGCTGAACGGCAGAGACAAATGTCTGATTTAACTTATTAAAAACCGAGACCATTGTAAATTAAATATTTTAAATAATTTATTTATTCCAAATGAAATACACTGTAATACATCATGACTAGGGGCAGGAACTTCATGCGAATGCATGTTTGATGTCGTCATTCTGAGATGGACATAAATCATGAATCATGAATTTTGTAATAAAATGACATCGATTCGTTATATTTTTATATATTTCGGTAAAAAAATTCACGATATGAATATTTCTAGTTCACTGTTGAAAAAAAATCATGTGGATACCTATCGATGATACAACAGACATAGAATGAAGTTATATGGCCAATGTAAAGGTACGTGTTTTGGAGACTGAAGAGAACTAAAGCAAAGAAAAATTCTTGCTCAATATGCTCGTGTGTTTAATGATTCAATGGCTTTATTATAGGAAAAAATTTCAACAAATAACAGTTAAGAAAATTATAGTCAGTCTAGACCCTATACCATTTAGCGAAAGGGTCTTAGGTCCAATTTATAGAAAATTTATATAGAAAATAAATATAAACTAAAATTGAGTGCCTTAGTTTTTAATTTCTTTGCCTGCCGATTTGAAAAAGTTCATATCAGATGCTATATTTATGTGGGGACTAGACCGAAAAATGAACATATGCAAAAACATATGTATACAAACCAAATTTGAGAAAAATCTGTGCAATACTTTTAAGTTTTTGTACATTTAAGTGAAGATCGGGAAGCAGCCTTTTATGGTTGCAGATTTTGAACTACTAATTAATGAGTATAATAAACATCCATAAGCCAAATTTGACCGGTTTGGTAATTTAAGGCGATCTGATAAGGGCATTTATATGGGTACTTGGTCTGAACATGCAATAGCGTTCGTCCTATTGCCGATTAAAGTCAACATTCTAAATTTAATCAAAATATATTCATATTTCTAACCCGTAGTTTGATTACAAAGTTACATGAATACACAGACAGACGGATATAAATATGAACGGATGGACGGACGGACATCGCTAAATCGACTTAGACACAGAGTCAATAAAAAAAATTTTAAAGTTAAAAAATCGTGAAATATTAAAACTTGCATAGTGCTTCTATTATCTATCATCATCACCCGGAAGAAATTTTGGTCATTAAATATGATGGTTGTAACAGGCGTTATTATATTGATTATCATCAATTATATATTATTATCAATTTTACATTATTTTGATTCATTAGTATTTTACAAAAGAGTCATCATTATTTATGTTAATTGTCATTTAGAATTTTGTCATTATTTGTTTCAATTATTAAATATTATTTTATTGTTTGTAATTATTTTATTGCTTTGCCTGTAATTGAGTCATTATGATTTATTCTTTTGTTGATTTCTTTTAATATATGTATGTTGTTTCTAAAGCTATTGATCTCTTGTATATTAGTTAACGTACTATCACTCAATAATGCATTTTACTCATTGCTCACTTCAAACTTTCTTACTTTTCTAAAATTTTAATATAACAAGAGATCACACATTTAAAATTGTCATTCCATAACTAGCGCTTGAATAATAAATACTTAGTAAAATATTAATGAACCCCCGACGGACTTCTTATTTAAAAGGAATAGAAAAAAATAATGAAAACTAAAATATAAAACAATATTAAATTATAAACTATTGTAAACCTATAATAAAATAGAAACGTAGGCGAATTTGACGCTTCGGCAGTCTGTTCTTGCCTCGTATACATAACAATAGTAAATATATATTAAATTGTTAGTGGCCAGCTTGGACGATTACGTCTGGCTTTGACCCTTTTTATTTAATATATATCTATAACTGGAGTCTCATCCCCTACATTGGCGCCCAACTTTAAAAAAAAACCTGCTTTGGTGTCCAACATTAACACCAAATCTTAAAGAAAAAGCTTGACGTATATTTTTTCAAAAAAAGCCACCAACACTGCAAAATTTACCGTAACAGTCCAGTACCATATTTTTGTTGTTGTCTTGGAGCCAACCAGATCAACGTCATTGTTTTGGGTTTGCTACGTGTGTGTTGTTGTTGTTGGAGCATCAAACAAAATAAAAAAAAAAATTAATAAAATCATCGTCGCTTTTGTTGTTATGATAATCTCTACTTGCATGTTGTTTTGTTGTTGCCTAATAGTAGTTGCTTGGGAGACAAACAATTTTAGTTTTGAGTGATCCATCATCATTTTTTCAGTTTCTGTCATCTACAAAGATTTTTTTTCTGCTCATATTAAAAGAGTAATACTGTGGTACATATTTTGTTCTCAAATATTGAGTTAAATTGAATAAAATAAAAGAAAAATTAATGGAAATCTCACTGGAAAGTTATTCTCACATTTTATATAAATCGCGCTCACGTATATCATTTGGTAAAACAAAAGAAGGGTTTTAAGGGTATTCGATAAAAATTACCAATCGGTTTAAAATATGCGAATCGAATAATTATTTTCGAATTAAACAACGAAAATTAAAACAATTTAGAACACATTTCAATCTTAAACCAAATTCAATTGAATTTTAATTTTTGCAACATTTTTAAAAATTGAACAACAAAATGCGTAGAAGTCCACGTAATACGCCAACAAATTCGCATAATGCGTCTGCGTCGCAAAATGCAGGTGTAAATCGAAATGCCAGCAAGGTCGAAAATTCTAACCAGGTTCACACGCCTACGGCGTCCGCATTGCCAAATTTCACTGATTTGTTACAAAATCCTACACACAATGCAAGTATGACTCAAAATTCAGTTTTTTCGCAAAATTCTACAATAAATGCTCCTACAAGAATTGATTCTGAAAACGTCTTGGCTAACAACAATTCTGTCAATATAACATTGACACAGGGTCAATTTATGGACTTACTAGGTGGTCTAAACATAAGACAAGAACCTAAAACCACGTTTGTCAATTGTAGTGCACGTTTTAGTGGTGGTAGAAGTAGCACTAAGGTTGATGATTTCATTGCGACTATTTTAGTTTACAAGGATGCGGAAAATGTTTCTGATACACTTGCGTTGACTAGTTTGCCCTTACTACTTGAAGGTTATGCCTCCTCATGGTGGCAAGGTGTCAAAAATGAAGCGGGAAATTTTAATATGGCGATCGATTTGTTGCGTAAAGCCTTTTCACCGCCTAAACCAGATTGGCGCATATTTGCTGAAATTAATCAGGAAAAACAAAAGACTTTTGAGTCTACCGATAATTTTATATGCAAGAAACGGCGTCTTTTTGCCCAATTATCTGAGAGATTGTCAGAAAATACAATGCTCAATATGATTTTTTCACAACTACTTCTTTCAATTAGAGAAAAAATATCAAGGGAAAGCATCCAGTCTTTCCAAGATTTGCTACAAAAGGCTAGAGATGTTGAAATGCTCATACATGAAAACAAAGATGTAAAACCAAAAGCTGTCGAATCCACTGAAAAGTCTACTGCTCGTTGTTCTTTTTGCAGAAAAAAGAACCATACAGCGGAATCTTGTTATAAAAAGATTGAAGCTGACCGAAAAGGAAAGCCAAAAGTTCAAGAGTCTACATTAAATTGTTACGGCTGTGGTTTAACCGGATTTTACAGGTCAAATTGCCCAAATTGTAATAAAAAAAATCCCATAAATAGCCCAGAAAAGCTTGATTTTAATGCGGTCTATACAACTATAATCGGAAGAAATGTCCCAACTGTCGGTATTAACGTAAACGGAATGAACGGCGAAGCATATTTCGACACAGCTGCTCGCACAAGTGTTGCAGGCTATACTCTTTTTCAAAAACTAAAAGAAAAGAAGGTCGATTTTCAAAAAGCTACAGCGGAAGTGATATTGGCTGATGGTATTCCACGAGAAGAAACAGTATACTCTACAATCGTTAATATTTTAGTCGGAAAACGTTTTAAACGTATTCGATTCATTTGCTTGCCTAGTGCACGAGGAAACCGTACTCTTATTGGTATAGACTTTCTCGAGCAGGCAGGTATTGTGTTAGACTTGGCTCAAAGGACTTGGCATTTCAAAGACGATCCTAATACTCACTTCGAATTTAAGATGCATGAACCAAAATTGGTGAAGTCTATACCATTAACACAGGCTAATATAACTGAACACAATTCAGTTAATGATTTTTTAAATTGGTTTGAAAATTCAAATGCAATCTGTAATGAAGGTGGAGTTACCCCTAAAAATTCAGATAATACATCAACTTATGATTATTCACCTGGTGGTATAAACAAAATTTTCGAAGGTAGTATACCTCTCGGGTTGCAAACCTCTATTGTGTCGAATTTATTTCCACCATTAAAAAGAGTTAAAAGTAGTGAAAATCAACATAAAGGCAATAATGATAAAACAACAATTGAGTTGAATACTTTTGATTTCAAATTAAAAGAACACGAAGGATCCAACTTAAACGACAGTGAAAGACAAATACTAGAAGATTTGTTGTCTGAAGTACAATTTGTGTTCAAAGATAATGCTGATCCCATCCCACAGGTGGAACATTTTATTAATACTGGCACACATGCACCAATTTCGTGTCCACCGTACCGTATTTCACCTGTAATGAAAGAAAAACTTAAAATTGAACTAAAGGAAATGTTAGAAAAACAAATAAATAAAGAAGAAGAATCACCTTGGGCGTTCCCAGTGGTGCTCATTCCTAAGAAAAATGGAGGTATTCGAGTTTGCGTTGATTATCGTCGTCTAAATGCTATAACTACCACAGATAAATATCCACTCCCTCGAATGGACGATTTATTGCATGCTGCAAAAGCGTCAGCATTTATGTCTACTATAGACTTGAAGTCAGGATATTGGCAGATAAAAATGTCTGAAAAAGATAAAATCAAAACTGCGTTTACTACTCCTTTCGGCATTTATGTTTTTAACCGTATGCCTTTCGGTCTTAAAAACGCACCAGCAACGTTTCAAAGACTGGTTGATAAATTTCGTAATGGCCTTCCAGAGATTACGATTTTAGCATATTTGGATGACATAATCATATGCTCGAGAGATTTTGAATCTCATATCAATGATTTGCGTAAAACATTTGAACGAATAAAACTTTACAACCTTCAACTTAATCGTGATAAATGTTATTTTTGTAGACCAGAAGTCAAATATCTTGGTCTTATATTAACAGTAGATGGTTTAAAAACTGATCCGGAAAAGACAACTGCTGTTTTGCAAAGACCAAACCCAAGAAATTTAAAACAATTAATTTCATTTTTACAAACATGTTCGTGGTATCGACGTTTCATACCAAATTTTGCGGAAATTTCTAAGCCGTTATCAAATTTAACAAAGAAAGGTATAAAATGGAAATGGACAGATGAAGAACAGAATTCTTTCAATAAACTAAAAAGTCTTTTGTCAGCTCCACCCATTCTGCAGCAAGTTGATGAAAACAAACCTTTCTACTTGAAAACTGATGCGAGCAACTATGCGCTCGGAGCTGTTCTACTCCAGGGGGAGAAAGAAAACGAACATCCCATAGAGTACGCGAGTCGTCTCCTGCTACCTGCTGAAAGAAACTATTCCACTACAGAGCGAGAAGCGTTAGCTGTCGTGTGGGCTGTTAAAAAGTTTCGGGGCTATATTGAAGGTTCTACCATATCAGGTTTAACAGACCACCAACCGTTAAAGTGGTTATTTAGCTTGAAATCACCAACAGGGCGATTAGCCAGATGGGCTCTGCAATTGCAACCTTTCAATATACAGTTTGGGTACACGCCTGGAAGACAAAACGTTGTGGCAGACACTCTGTCTAGACCACCTTGTTCTATTGAAAGCCATACAGATATAACTTGCGAATGCTTTTCGATATCCATAGACTTTCCTCAAAAAGGTTCAGCTGAAATACGAAAAGCACAACTGGAAGATGATGAAATAAAAATTATAATAAACTCTTTTGAAAGGGATGATGATGAAAATGTATCTAGATACACAAATCGCGGATACATAATGATAGATGGAGTGTTGTACCGTTATTGTTCGGAACAAGATTCCGAAAGTGGTCAACTGGTAGTGCCAAAATCGATGCGTAGCACAATTTTGTGGAGATTTCATGATGATCCCACAGCAGGGCATTATGGAATTGAAAGAACAATAAACCGTATTATTCCTCACTATTACTGGCATGGTATGCGATCAGAAATTGCAGCTCACGTGAAAAAATGTGTACAATGTCAAAAATACAAATCAACAAATTTAAAACCAGCTGGTTTACTTCGCACAGTGTCGAGCAATCAACGATTTGAAGTTGTGGCCATTGATCTCGTTGGACCACTACCACGTACAAATCAAGGTCATCAATGGATTTTGGTAATCGAAGATATCTGCAGCCCTTGGGTCGAATTATTTGCGCTTAAAGAAGCCACAGCAGAAAATTGCTCAGTAATCATGTTAAACGAAATTGTATTACGATACGGGGTTCCAAGGCGAATACATACAGACAATGGATGCCAATTTATATCTGGAATTATGCAAAAACTTACGTACTGTCTAGGCATTAGCCAAACATTCACACCTGTTTATCACCCTGAAGCGAATCCGGTAGAAAGGAAAAACCGTGATCTAAAAACACAATTAGCGATTTGCGTCGGAAAGGAGCATACAACATGGCATCTGAAATTACCAATGATACGTTTTGCGATGAATACATCAAAATGTGAGAGTACAGGCTACACAGCAGCATATTTACACTACATGATCTCAGATCAATAATTACTTCGGAAAATTTTATTCCTCAAATTACACCACATTTAATAAGACTTGCAGATACTCTGAAAAATGCCAAAGAAGCAGAAGAAAAGATGCAAGACAGAAACAAAATTTATGTAGATTCCAAACGTAGACCACAAATAAATTTCAATATTGGCGATAAAGTTATGGTTGCTACACATGTATTAAGCAACGCTAATAAAAATATAACATCAAAATTTGTACCTCGTCGTGATGGTCCTTATAAAATTATCAGCAAAAATGGTACGTGTTTCACCATAGCAGCAGAAGAGAATCCTGACGTACCACTAGGAACTCACCATGCATCAGATTTAACACCATTCAAAGGTTCTACAGAATTACCGATTTATCCAATCAAACGACGTGGTCGTCCTAAATCTAATAATGCTAACGTAACTGCAACAACAACTAAAACAAACATAATGAATAGAAATCCTACGGATGTGAATACAACTCAAACAAATGTAATGAATACTAATTCTATGGATAGCACTACTACAACTAAAACTCAAAGTATCGTAAAGTATTCAAATCCTGACTGTGCACCTACAACAAAACTTGACCAACAATCTGCGCCAGCAACACACACAACACATGAAGGCGATATAAACAATGCTAGCAGCAGAATCCTTAGACCAAGGCAACTTAAGAAATACAACTGAAAAGTCCTGCCACATCATCGAGACGATCAATGAGGCAGAGGGGGAGGCTGTAACAGGCGTTATTATATTGATTATCATCAATTATATATTATTATCAATTTTACATTATTTTGATTCATTAGTATTTTACAAAAGAGTCATCATTATTTATGTTAATTGTCATTTAGAATTTTGTCATTATTTGTTTCAATTATTAAATATTATTTTATTGTTTGTAATTATTTTATTGCTTTGCCTGTAATTGAGTCATTATGATTTATTCTTTTGTTGATTTCTTTTAATATATGTATGTTGTTTCTAAAGCTATTGATCTCTTGTATATTAGTTAACGTACTATCACTCAATAATGCATTTTACTCATTGCTCACTTCAAACTTTCTTACTTTTCTAAAATTTTAATATAACAAGAGATCACACATTTAAAATTGTCATTCCATAACTAGCGCTTGAATAATAAATACTTAGTAAAATATTAATGAACCCCCGACGGACTTCTTATTTAAAAGGAATAGAAAAAAATAATGAAAACTAAAATATAAAACAATATTAAATTATAAACTATTGTAAACCTATAATAAAATAGAAACGTAGGCGAATTTGACGCTTCGGCAGTCTGTTCTTGCCTCGTATACATAACAATAGTAAATATATATTAAATTGTTAGTGGCCAGCTTGGACGATTACGTCTGGCTTTGACCCTTTTTATTTAATATATATCTATAACTGGAGTCTCATCCCCTACATGGTTCAATTAAGTAATGATCACATTAATTAAATTAAAGCAGTGGAAGGTCAAATTGGTAAGAAATTTTGTACCAAACGTAATAATACCAACTTAATTTCTAATAAAAAATTATGGATTTAAAACCATCAAGCAAATGGCTAGCAAAATTAATCTTAACTCTAGCGATAACTGTAGTTTAAAACAAATTTACCTAATAAAGTCGAAGCATTTCTGTCGAAGTTGAACGAACATTAATTTCTATGTATAAAAGTTTTTTGAGATCAAATAGAGAGAACTTTATTTTTGGAAATATTAAATAATCTAACCCATAAAAACTAAGTTTTTATTAAAACTCTTTTTTGCTTATGCATATGAGTTTTGAATCTCTCCGTGACTGTACGTGACTTTGCGTGGCTATTTTAAAATTAATCTTTGGTCACAACAAGTCTATGGACCAAGTTTGAGAATGATTGGAAGAGGTTAAAATGGGTTTAAATCACTCAGACAGACAGACAGAGAGTAAGAGTCAAAAGAAAGAGTGTAAAATACTTAGTCCCGATTTCCACATGCAAATTTTAGTTTGCTAAACTTCGTTCGAATTTCATTAAGAATTTCGTTAGCGTTTCCAATGACAAATTCTTGTTTCGAAACTTTTGACTTGAAAAATAAGAATTAAAAGAAACGTCAAAATATTTTTTTTGCTTTATATGCATTCATATTGCTGTATTAAAACGATTAATTGCTCTACATCAGGCTGAAACCATTTCAACGACATTTTTGGCTTAATTTTATAATTTTATATTTTATTTGTCACACTGAATGATTTTAAAGTTTAAATTGTCTTAAAAGTATATCTGACTACAACGAATGTGAAGCAAAGCAAAATGTCAAAAAATCTATTTCAACGAAAAGAGCAAAGAGGAATTTGGGAGCACGGCAAACTCAGTACACAAAATTTTCCTTCTCTTTCCTTCACCCTCTTGCCTACAAACTAAAGAGTTTTCGAACTAGAATTTGTATAAAATTTGCGTGTGGGAACACAGACTTATCAATCTAAGTTTATAAAAAAAAATAATTCTTATTGCTTTTAATGCATCATATATATTTAATCAAGCGAATGAATATTTTTTTATGTTAATTTTATTTTTTGTTTTTATTATGTTTTTTGATTTGTTATTTTTAGCAGAGTTCAGAAAAAAACACATACTGAATAAAAAAAACTCGTATATATATGTATGTAAACAAACATAGCTCAGACCAACAAACACATATTTTTATTTTCATATCAATTATGTGTGTTTCTAAATTTTGTACGGTGCCCAACACAATCATGACTGTATTTCGTTTCAATATTTCGTTATCTACACGAACATTTTTGTACCACGTATTGTTTGTTTCGAACACATATAAGCCACACAGATTCGAGTTTAGCTTTATTATAAGTTCGTTTTCTTGCACGTGTACTGCTTAAAAAACAGAGCATGTTCTTCAACTCGTACATCTAAAAATTAAAACATTATCCACTCGCTATCAGAAAAATCTGAAACACCCCTAAAATAACGACAACAATTGTTTCAACCAAATTTATTAAAAAAATTTAAAATAATTCATTAGCAGTTAAAAAAAATAATATTAAAAAGATAATAATAAAAATAACAAGAATATAAATTAAAAGATAGTAATAAGATAGTAAACAGAGAAATTTTATATGTTGTCTATGACTTAATTTCGTTTTTTCCGATCGCGAGTATTTTAATTTTGAGATGAACGCGTTGAAGAACATGTTTTCTTTTTTTTAGGAGTACACGTGCTAGAAAATGAACTTCAAATAAAGCTACACTCGAACCTGTGTGGTTAATGTGTGTTCGAAACAAAAAATACGTGATAAAAAAATGTTCGTGTAGATAACGAAATATTAAAACGCAACACAGTCATGATTCTGTTGAGCACCGTACAAAATTTAGAAACACACATAATTGATAAGAAAATAAAAATATGTTGGCTGCTATAAACAGAACATTGTGTGTTTCATTTGTGCATTTCTGAACCTTGATTTTTAGGTTAAAAAAAAATTTTTTTTTAAATATTAAAATATTAAAAAAAAATTTTTTAAAATATTAAAATATTATATTTTTTTAAAATATTAAAAAAAAATTTTTTTTTAGGTGGTAGTCATCAACAAAACAGAACTAAAATTCATAAGCCCATTAAACTACTTTAATGTATTATATACTATCGCATCGGCCTTGTAAATACGTTTCATATGCTGCCCAATTTGTTTTTCTTGAAAAAATGTGAAAAGCTAAAAAAAAAAAACTGAAAAATGTTACGACGTTAGTATAAATTTTGAGATTGGACAGATAAAGAAATAAGTATCACTAATTTTTCGTATTCTCTAAAAGATCGAAATAGACCTTCTTTGTAAAAATAAATGTAATATTTCAAACTCTGGCTTTTATGGAACGCGAAAAATCATTAAAAACTCTCAAGAGTTAATCAGCCCAATTCTAAACAAAAATTCCGCATGAAATATCTCACTTCTCCCTTTTCCCCTATTATGAATAAAAATTCCTTCGGAAAAAAATTCGATGGGAAAAAAGTAGTTATTCTGAATGCACTTGATTTTAGTTTTTTCCCTCAAAAAATTTCCCTTGCAAAACAGACGGGAGTTTACATAAAAATGTAAAAAGTACTTTGATAAAAAACAAGTAAGAGTGTTAAATTCGGCTGTGCCGAATCTTTGATACCCTCCACCTCGGTTTGAGTATTGATAATAAATGTAAACAATATATTTGAAAAAGTAAACAATTTGTTAAACTTAATACCAAATTATTTCAGCAAATTCTTTGGGTTGATCCGCTTAACAGATGTTTTTTGTTTATTTCAAGAGTTGGTCTAAAAAGCTTTCTCACATTAGTAATTCGCACTCGAACGAGGAAAGATCGTTTTCGTCTTTTCTATTATTTCGGATAAAAGAAAACACGTTTCGGTGTTTGCTTTTTGGACATCGTTGTTGCTGATCGGCATGCATTTAGGTTATATACCTATATTCATGCGTTTCCGGTTATATGATATAACCTCTCGATTAATTTAAAATTTTTGCAAATTAAATAGCTCACCCTAACCTTCATTGCGAAAAAGCTCTCTCAATTGTTTTTCTGTTGTTAAAATATTATCATATTTGGAAAATAATTTTTTTTACAGTTAAAATGGAGTTTTCTCTATTAGATTTTGTGGCAACACAAAATAACACCATACAATACAAAATCTAACTCAGTGATGCCAACTTTTGATTTTGAATTAAATTATGTTAATAAAATATATTTTCATTTATTGACTCCAAATACTACTACCTGGGAATTATCATCGAACTTCAATTTTTGGGGTTTACTTTGCCTACCATGAAGTCAAATTTTGAAGTCATCCAAGGACTATACATAATGAGGATGTGCAAAACGATAATGGAACGGTTAAACCAAAAGTCTGTATTTACTGCAACATTGTTGATTAATAAAAAGAAACATGTATATATAATTTTTTTTTTATTCACCAATAATGTTGAAAATGTAATATCGTAAAAAAAAATATTTATAGAATTTTATATGAAATTAAATAAATAAATAATTATTTTTATTAGATCTTATTGATATGTTAAGAATTTACTGTTTTCAATAAGTTTGAAGAAAAAAAATATGATAAAAAAAAAATACAACATTTCTTATTTCATTGGAATTCGAACATAAGCGAAAAAGATCAAGAGCCAGCGCACTACGCACTCGACCACCAATATGTTATTCGGCAGATGTCATATAAATGTTTCTTTAGCTAAACAAAATCATAGGCAGAACGTTCAACAGAGAATATTGTGATGGGAAAGTTGTGGTGAGAACGTTGGGATAGAACGTTGTGGTGAGAACGTTGAGGAGGGAACGTTGATACGTTTAAAATTTTATCCCAACAAACGATGCCAGTAGTAAAATGCAAATGAAATGGAGAAAAAGTTATTCATACAAACAGTTTTTAAATTATTTTGCTTTGTTGGGATGTTTTGCATGTAGTAACAGTAACAAAGTCGACCTGATTTTGGCAAGCAGTGAATTTAATTGAGAAATGAAAACTACAATCCATGTACAGTCCTATCCACTTGAATAGCACACCTAAATGTATATATATCAAAAGCTTAAAGCACGCGCTATTTAAGTGGACAGGATTGTATGTTCATTTTAAAATGATATGTTTATTTATATCATTTCTACCACCGTGTAACATTTCTACAATTACAATATTAATATGTTTTTTGAACCAAAAAAAGAAACATTAATGTTATATTTTGTGTTCTTGTACAAAATTGAAATAATTCATTTGATTTTATTATGTAATCATATGCATGAAATTTTCACAATTTTAATAAAAATATTTTAACTATAATTAACTATACAAATTTATTTTAGAAATTCTTTTTGTTTTTTTTTCATATGAAAATATTACATTTTATAAATATTTGAAGAGTATATAATATTTTTCAAATTTATAAACGAATATTTGAAAGCAATATGAAATGTTATTATAATATATATATATATATATATATATACATATACATATTTATTTATTTTTTTTTTTGTAAATAAGTATATAATTTAAGTTTGTAATTAATATATAAGATATGAATATACATATATGTATTGCAACAGTTTTTATGTTCGCTATTCTTAAATAGCATTTGTCGTTTTCTAAAATTCATTGAATTTAAATCAATGTTTTCTGTAGTCCGATTCTGAAAATTTCAACGATCCGACAATCGCAAAATATATCGACAGCTATTGTTGTTTGCACTAAGGATTAAGTAATTCACTAAGTACATACATCTTAACGACAGTCGACAAATCTATTTTTCTATTTATTTAAATTGTAAACGAGTGGCATCTCTGCCAAAATAAGCGAAAAACACAAAGAAGAATAAAAAAAAAACAAAATACTTCATGTTTGACAGGATGATTTTATGTTTATGTTTAATATCTTTATTTTTTTTTTTACTAATATTTCTGTTTATTTATTTGAAAATGAAATAATGAATTGAATATGCTATTTAATTTTTTTATTTATATAAAAAAGTTTTTTCATAAAAGCAAAATATTTTCACTATTTTATGATTTTTATTTATGTATGACGACATTTCAACCTAAAAATTTAAGTTTTTATCGATTGAATAAACAACACAAAAATGGTTGTCGTTTAGATAACAACAGCTGAGTTTAATAATAGCGAATATCGTTTAAAAATGTTACTGGTAATTTTGCGATTTTCTTTTTTTTTAACGATTCGACTATCGTTAAAAGAAGTTACTGAATCGCGGTAGTGAAAAGCTATTAATTTCTCCTGAATGTCAATATTTTTTTTTAAATGTAAAAATTTTTTAAATGTAAACGTAGGTATTGGGGTTTTTTTTTTTAATTTCAATTTGTGTTTAACGAATAAAATTTACATATATGTATATTAAAGATGCAATAGATGTCTTCTAAATTTAAAATTATAATTTCCGACGTTTTGATATGATTTTCTGAAATTCAATTAATTGTAATTTATAATTGGAAATTTTTAATTCCAGTTTTTAGAATTGATATTTTCTTAAATTTGAATGGAAAATTTAAAAAGAGCACTTTTGTATTTATGTGAATAGTAATGCTTTAGTAATTATAAACAATTTTTAAAAATTAGATGTAATCGCAATCAGATATTTTGTAGGTAAAGCAGAATAATAGTTCTATATAACTATGTAAAACTGTTTTGAAAGCAAAAAACTCATTGATGAACTCGGTAACTCTATTTTATTAAGACAACAAAAAGTTAATATGCCAAACTTATGTTCATATTTGTAAAAGAATAATGAAAAAACATATGAAATAAAAGACCAGCCCGTGTATACTCTTAACATTGTTCTGTATGATATCTAGTTGAAAATATTGACATTCATGTTAAAATAGAAGTAACTATTGCAAGGCTAATTAGAACAAAAATTGTGGCGCCATCTACTGCGGCATAGTCAAGCTGAGTAAAATGAAGTGACACTCTGTTAAAGCAAAAGAAATGTATTTTCCCCACAACAAAATATTGCAGAAAATTATGTAAATAAAATAATATACCGATTTATTTCTAACATGCAGTTGTTATGGATATACATATATATAATATATGTATATTATTTGTATTATGTAATACGTTTATGTATGTATATGTAAATATTACACACAAAAAGTACAACATCAAACGTTATTTTTGTGTTTTTCTTTTTAAATAAATTTATACATAAATTTTTTTTTGCTAAATTTACATTTTTTTTTTATTAACAACTAGGTATTTTAGCATTATTTGCTTTAGATGTTGGTGAATTTTTACTCCCTTTATATTAACTCGTAGTGTCTGCTTGTCGAAAAAATTTTGGATCGATTTTAACCCCTTTCCCGTAACCCATTCGATCTGAAATTTTGCAGGCAGGCTCGTGGTAATAACAGAAATGATTTAACAAATTTTTTTAGTGATGCCAAAACAATGGAAACTTTTAAATTTTTCTACCAGAGTTAAAAAAAAAATTTACAAATTGTTAGTTTTTATTATACTATTACCACAACGACCACAAAAACAACAAGTCCAGCTATGACAACAACACAACATTTAGAATAACAACAAGAACAATATAGAAACATCATATTTTTCATTTTTTTTTACTTTTTCAGAGATTTCCCTGGACATGTTCCACCGATTTTAATGATTTTTGAAATAGAAATCTTCCCATGAATTTGGTGAATCATTCTCATTAAAAATTATCACTGTAGCTGCACTATGGAGGGCGTGATCGTGACAAGAACAACATAGAAAATTATATTTTTTCAAGACTTTTTTTAGTTCTTCATTCAAATCTCGGGCCCTAATCGGCCGATTTGGACGATTTTAAATAGCAAACTTTTCAGGATGTTAATGAATCATTTTTTATATCAACGAGCGCCCTAGCTGCCCGATTGATGCCGTCATCGTGATTTCCACAGACGGACAGACGGACAGACGGACATCGCTATATCAACTCCGGTTGTTATAAGGATCACAAATATATATATTTTATGGGGTCCAAATTTTTTTTTCTAATTATTACAAATGGAATGACAAACTTATATATACCCTCTGCACACTGGAGTGGAGGGTATAAAAATTTAAATAAAAAAAAATTAATATTTTATTGCTCTTGTAGGTTGAAGACCACAAATAAAGCACACCTTCAACTTTTGTTAACTTTAATGAAATCCAGTTCAGACATTGATTGCGTTTTCCATAGATTCAGCCCGCAATTGACTTTTAGCAATCTTTTAGCTATTTCGTTGTTGTTATTGTACAACACAAATTTCCTCCACAAGTGCTCGCATCATAGCTATGCTATTCATTTTTATACCCTATACCACTATGTGGTTTGGGTGTAATGACTTTGTGCTGCTGTTTGTAACAACCAAAAATATTTGACCTAGACCCATCTTTAATTATACCGATCGAATCAGAATCACTTTCTGAGTTGATTTAACAATGTCCGTCCGTCTGTGTGTCCATGTAAACCTTGTAATCAAACTGCAGGTCGCAACTATGAATACATTTTGATGAAATTTGGTATATAAGCTTTTATCGGCCATGTGATGAACGCTATTGAAATTGGTGAGAATCGGTCCATGTTCAGACCTAGCCCCCATACAAATTACCCATATGAAATCGACATAAATTGCCATAAGATCCAAATTGTCATATAGATCTTACTCAAATTGGGTTTGTATGCGTTCATTACATCCCTTAATGAGTTGTCCAAAAATGATCCCCTTGACCCCATATAGAGCTGCTTCCCGATCTTCACTTAAATCTATTAAAAAACAAAAATATTGCACTGATTCTTCTCAAATTTTGTTTGCATATATTTTTGCTAAATACAAGAGACTTTACCAAACATGATCAGGATCGGTCCATTTTTGGACCAAGTCCCTATATAGATATAGCATCCGATATGAACTTTTTCATATCTGCAGCCAAAAAAAATTAATAAAAATCCCACTCAAATTTGGTTGTTGCTTATTTTCTATGTCCAGTTAGTTGGGCCTAAGAGATAGGGTCTCTAAACGCATGGTATAGGGTATCGTATAGTCGGTCTAGACCGACTATAATTTTCTTACTTGTTTTATTTAATTTTTCTTTAAAATAAATTTATATTCGTTTGCACACACAAAAAAAAAATAGAAAATTTATTGTCAATAAGCAAAACAACTGGCTTCGAAATTCGATGATGCCACTTATTCATTTTCTTATTCACGCGGAATTTATAATTGTAGAATTTTTTTCTCGATAAAAGTATTTTCCGTGAGAATGAAATTCCTTGAGACTATTCGTAATTGGGCTGAATATCCATTAAATTTCATTCGTAAACGAAAATTTCCATATTTTAATAGGAAATTTTTTTTTAGTTTTCTTTCACACAGCAAAAGTTTGGTGACATTATAACGAATAAGTTTGCTACTCATATTTGGTTTATATTAAGCATTTAAAGTTTCCTTACATATGAGTGTCTAAATAATTGAAAAAATTCCTTACAAAAGTCAACTATGAACATTATGAATTTACAAAAAGTTTAAATAATTTAATTGTGAAATAATTTAGCCGTTATTTACTCGTACGTATAAAAACTATTTTAATTTTAATCACTTGGGGGCCAGGAATTGAACCAGACACCAACTACTGCTAGCAAAAGTCATACCATATACTTACAATACATACAATAATATATGTTGCATGGTATTAAAGTGATAATATTTATATATTGGATTTTGTTTTGTTTCTTTAAGTTTGCCAAACAGTCATTTGAATAACAAGACAAAGGAATTACAATCACGTATTTGTACTTTAACATTATTACGGGTGCTGGTGTCAAAAACGTTTATGTATTTTACAACACCCACACAAATAGGCTTTTCTGATTAATTATTATTAATTACCAGCATGTCATGTTTAACATCCACTACAGAGTGGACAGCACTGATAGTGAAAGTACCCACAATTATTACAAACTAATTAAATTGCTCTGAAAAAGGAAATGTCAATAAATTTCCTGCAGACACAGAAGAATTTCGAAGCAAAGAACTGTTAATAAGGATGGTGTTTTCTTTTCTCTACAGAGTTCGTGCAAAGTTAAAAGAAAAGTATGAACTAAAAAAAAAAAAATATTCAAGGATTTAAACTTAAAACAAATAAACCGAAAATGGGAAATAAAATAAGCAACTTAAACAATTATGTTATCAATAGATGCAAAATAATTTTAAATTTTGCAGTACTTTTCGATTAAATTACCAATTATTAAAAAAATTATATTTTTGACATTATGACCTAATTAAAAAGGGAGCGGTATTCGTAACTGCCTCACTATGATCAATTAGAATGTAATTAGTTAAAACAGGTCTGAGTGTTAAACTCGACTGTGCTGATTATTAAACACAAACTAATAAAAAATTATATGTACGGGTACCACTTTATTACAGTTGTCGATACTTAATTAACCTTTAAATTCTAATACCATTTAAATAATAACTGTCCGAATAATTAAATATGAAGCCAACAAAAATTATATAATATGTAATACAAAAAAAAAAAAAAAAATAATAATAATAATATTTTGCCACACGGACATTAATCATAATTACATAAAAAAATCATAAATACATAAAAACACAGCATTTTAGAAAAAAAAAAAAATAAATGGAAAAAATTTCTTTAACCTGTTAGGAGCTTTTTTTTTTCCAAATTTGGAGTCGCTACAAAAATTCGCGACTCTGACTCCAAAATTGTTCGTTATTGCACGTGCATGAAAAATTCAAATAATTTTTAAAATAAAAAAAAAAATTCTTCGAAATTAGCGACGCAATATTTTACAGATCAATATGAATAAGTAGATTTTAATTTATTTTATGAGTGAAAGTTCATTCCAGTATGTACTTAAATTAAATAATATAAAAATGTTTCATAATTTAAATTATATCGGGATTTTATTTATTAGTGAGGGCAAGAGTCTAATTTGCATTAGCACAACTTATACTCGGTTATTGATCAAGTTGAAATTAGATGTTTGTGTTTTTTTTAAAAGGTTAGTTGTGGTCAATTTAGTTGAATTTGAACAATATTCAGCATAAAATTAAAATTGATTTTTTATGTTATAAATGTGTGTTTCTTTGTTTCTAGGTGGTAATCTCTGTAACTACTAATCTGATCTTCGTGAAATTTTTACAGAGTCTTACTGCGGCTATGAGAAGCGCTATAGGCTATAATTATTTTTAATATTTTTAGTGAGCGTGGCACCTCCCAAGCAAAGTAAATTTTTAATATCATATATAGTTGGTCAATTCACAACAGGTGTTGTACATTGTATGTTGTAGTAAAATACACAATAAAATCATTTGTTGTGAACAGATAATTGTATTTTCATAATATAAAACGTTTTCTTTAGTAATTTTCGATCCAACGAGGAAAGGTCGCTTCGTCGCTTCTGGTATTTCGTATAAGAGAAATCACGTGTCGGTGTTTGTTTTTTGGTCATAAGATATACACTGGAGTTTTAGGTACGTACGTCTTCCCTTTTAATTTAGAACTAAAAAAAAAATATGTGAAATGTTTTGGTTGAGACTGAAAGAGAAAATACATACGAAAAATATAAACATTAATTTTTATAGAAATAAACTTAAAGACTTATTTGCATTGTTTGCCATTTTTTATTTTATAATTATTTATGCTGACAAAATTGTAAGTATCTGTTTTTTCTTTCTTAAAAAACTGAAATTCACTTGGGACTGATATGTTATGATACAATATACAACATTTACTGAACATAGCAAATGAAGTTGAAGATTTTTCGATGAAAATTACCAAAAAAAAAAAAAAATTTTTACACAATTGTAAAGTAATACACGATACAACAGATACAACGATACAATACTCATTGTGAATTGCCCAATTGAGTACTATGACAGGGACAGTTTTGCAATTATCTCGAGTGCTATGACAGAGACAGCTTTGTCAAATTTGTCTTAGGTCATCTATTATTAACGTGAGTAGTCAGACAAAAAAATAGACATGGTATAATATCATATAACTGGTGTACTATAAAAGGGAAAGCATTGACACTTTGCACGAGCCCATCAGATCTTAATGTGAGTAGTACCATAAACTTGGGTGGGATGGAATTAATGGGCGTGGCACATCCTATACAAAAAAATGCGAAATACTACGAAAGCGACAATCTTGAAACTTTTGACAAGTACGTTAATTATCAATGTGAGTAGTCGTGGAAAATATGGGCGGAATCGCCAAATTCAAAAGTAGCTATTTTCAAAAAACGCCAAGATCGAAAATCGCCAAAACGAAAAATTGCCAAAACAAAAATCCTCAAAATCAAAAATGGGCAAATTCAAAAATCGCTAAAAATCAAAAATCGCCAAAATAAAAAATTTCACAAATGATAATCTAAAATCAAGGCCAATAGTTAAGTGTTGCCAGATTTAATTTGGAAAATCCATGTTCTCATGGGCAGCTATATAGGAACGCCGAAAAATTTGAAAATTGTTGAACCGAATGAAAAAACAAAAAATATTGTATATCAGCAAGCATTTTTTTTTAATATCGGGACGGCTACAAATGCCATTTCCGAATACCAAAAATTTTAGGCATGAGTTATTCATATTAGCAATAATCACGGAGCTCAGCAGAATCGAAATGCAATGATCAGGTCTCGCCCTGGGAAAGTTGTATTCATAGAAATAAAAAAAAAATATATAAAATAAATGAAATAAAATATTTTAATTGCACAATACAAACTTCGTAGAGAAAAACGGATTATGAAATAAAACATGTCAATAAGTCTGGGTATGTCGTAGCGAAGAGCGACATATTGCTACGTGCCCAAAAGTATTTTGAATTGCCGTTGGCTTTATTTTTTTCGATCGTTTATGACCAGAAATTTGAAGGTATAGATGAGTTATTGGTGACAATTTAACAAAAAAAGGGGGGAAAATTAAATTTTTTTTAATTTTTAATAAAAATTATTTACTTAAGCCTTAGCTATAATTCTGATGAAGAAAGAAATAAGAAATCTTCAATGGTTCTTTAGTTATAACTAAAAAGCTAAAAGGTCATAAAAAAAAGTTTTGCCTGAGAACGGTTTGAAGGTTTTATTATACTGGCCTATTTCTTTCACCCCTCCCTAGAATGGCTTTTGCACTGTGTTATCATAAATATCTAATTCTATGGCTAATTCCATTGTGACAGACATAACATTCAGTTATCTTTCTAATCCAATATTATACAGTAAAAGATTTTCATTGTTCATAAAAATATGCAAAACTATGCAGACAGACCTGACCAAGATATTTGCCATTAGAAAAAGTCAGAAAGTATTATTGTCATCAGCAATTGGGGACAAAAAGCAGTCGTGACAGACATGACAACAAACAGACATCACTTTAGGGGATGCTTGTAAAACACAGAAAAGCTCTGAAGTTATTTGTATGACAAATAAGAAACAGTTGTTTATAGTTAATATAAAGAGCTAGTTTATTAATAAAGCATAAAACCATGAATTCTAAAATAAAGTATAGTAAAAAGATGTATTTTGTAATGTGACCGACATGACACTGCTTTTATTTTTGGAAAAATAGGGGCTATAAAAATATTCAAAAATACATCTAACAAACTATTGTCATACCCTTTTCTTTGAACTGGTATCAATAAATTAAAATTATTAAATTGGACCTAGGGTTGACCTTTGCATGGAATTTCCCGTATAAGATTTATTATCAAGACCCTTTTGAGAAATGGTATGCCCTATATAAAGAAGCGTCCCGATAATAATCTTATTTTGTCTATCGTTGAAATCTGACCTCATGCGAACCTGACATCATTACCCAATTAAGTTTTATAATTAATAAAAATTTTTTCATTGCTCTCTTTAAAAGTTAATTAAGTAGCTAATGGATATTGTGTCAAAAAGACGTTAACATAAGTTATTCCTAAGATAAAAAAAGAAGCATTCTCTAGTAAATTTCCAATTTGGGAATTTTAAGGAATTAATTTTTGTTTAATTCGCTATTTAACATTATTTTTTTTTCTTAAATTACAATTAAAAAAGCATTTGTTTACAAAAACAATACCAAGTATTTTGTATATAAAAATGTAATATTTAGAATATACACAAAAAATAAAAAAAAAACATTGTTTTACATATAAGTCAGCTGTCAGAAGTGAAACAATTTTTGGCTTAAAAAAAACCAGAGGAACAAACAAAATATACTGAGGAGTCGTTTTGTTAAGTAAATAAAATAAAACATGTTGTTTTATAGACTCGAATTTTTGAATGGAAAAGTCATCTCTTCGGTGAAAAAGTGACACTTGTAAACACTTAAAAAAAAAAAAAAAAAAAACAAAAGACAACAACAATGAAAAAAGAAACAAGTAAATTGAAATAAAATTTTAAACATGAAAGTCAACTACCATTGAAATAAGTATGTAATCATAATGGATTGATTTTATACTTAATTCATCAATTTAAATAAATAGTCACGTTCAAAAGCTGTTTGGTTTGACACAGAATTACTCTTATGTACTAACGATATATTGAAATCATTTTCGCTCCCATTTCCTCATTTATAACAGATATTTAAAAATTTTGTTAGTGTGTGTATCAAATTCAATACTTTAATTCAATACAGTGTATCTTATAATGTGCTACGTCATTTCCACCCCCTAGATAATAGATGAAATCAATTCGAATTTTGATGCAGCAACGATGATAATTTTTTGCAAGCAAAAACCGCAAAACAGTATCCCAGAAAGATCGAAATACCAAACCGAAATACCAAAACAAATTTTCGAAAGATACTAAAGTTACAGGTCAACAAACCCCGTTATTACGTTAGTTTTGTTTTAAACAAAAATTAACTTGTAAAACTACGTTTATCTGAAAATAATATCCCTCGAAACTGTATACACGATACTGTATACACAGATACAGAACGTAATACGAGTATTTATCCGAGTTTCATATTTAATATAAAATAATCTTATATCAACAAAGTTGATATAAAATATTTGAAAATAACTGTTAATGAAAACACATTTTCTGATTGCTCGACAGACATTTTAATGAGTAATATTTATACCCTATACCACTATGTGGTCGGGGTATAATGACCTTGAGCTGGTGTTTGTAACTACCAAGAATATTTGTATTAGAAGCATCTTTTACTATACCGATCGGCTAAGAATCACTGTCTGAGCTGAGTCGATTTAGCGATGTCCGTCTGTCCGTCTGTGTGCCCATGTAAACCTTGAAATCAAACTACAGATCGCAAATATGAATATGTTTTGATGAAATTTAGCATATAAGCTTTTATCAGCCATAGGACGAACGCTATTGAAATTGGCGAAAATCGATTCATGTTCGGACCTAGTCCCAATACAAATGACCCCTATGAGATCGACTTAAATTACGCTACGGTCCAAATTATCATATAAATCTCGGTCAAATTTTGTTTTATATGTGTTTCCAATACAACCATTAATTGGTACACCAAAAATAAGCCCAACATGACCATTCTTGGTCATAGTCCCCATATAGAGCTTATTCCCGATCTTCATTAATGCCGTTTTCTTTTCTGACAAAAATGTCGCATTTTATTTGCCCTTTTTTCGAAAAGGGTATTTTTTTATATACATATATTCTGAATTAAGAGCAACCTTATCTTATACATCATTCGAAAGGTCTCAAAGTCATGCCCTCGTAAATTGCAAAAAATTGCAGCCTTTGACTTTTTTCAGGTCGTAGTGCGATAATATTTTCCCATTGTTCCCCTTTTTTGAATATTTTCACTTCAGAGAGGATAATAATTACAATTTTGTGTATTTTATGAACACAGCACTTTGAGATCTTTCGACTGATGTATACGATAAAAAAAAGTGCAAATAAAATGCAACATTTTTTGTCAGAAAAGAAAACGGCATAAGATCTACTTAAAAACAAAGTATTGCACAGATTATTCTCAAATGTGCTTTCTAAAAGTTTTTTCGAAAAATTAGTGTCTTCAGCTCTTGTCAGGAGCGGTCCATTTTGTGACCTAGTACCCATATAAAATTAGTATCCAATATGATATTTTCAATATCGGCAGGTAACAAATACATAACAATTAGCAGATCCCAGCACTCGAAATTCGAGTGCAGATTCTTAAAAATTGTATTTTTTCATTTCATAAATTATTTTATAAGACCCTAAAGGTATGCTAATCAATTTTAGGCGATTCATAACTCAACACTTTTTAAATGTCGATTGCGTTGTTGGTTTATGTCTAAAGTTATTTTTCAATTCAACACAATTATTATTGTGAATGAAGAAAACAAACTCATTTTTTTTTTGCAAACACATTAACAAATTTAATAAACACTCTCACAGCATTGTATAATTTTATCTGTTAGTAGAAACTTTAAATGCATTTTACTTTAAATAAAATTCAAAATTTAGAAAGTCTGTTAATCTGGTGGACAGCTAAAAAGAAATACCTTTCAAATGAGATACGTTTGGTCAAAATCGGGAGAAAACTGTGAAACAAAAAATTGGCCACAAGAAATCGTCTTACCTATTAATATTATAGATGTCACATGGATTTAGTTTAAGCTTATTTCCTATATCCAATTAGTTGGACATAAGACGCTTTCTCTAAACTCATAGTATAGGGTTTTGAATAGTTGGTCTAGACCGACTAAAACTTGCTCACTTGTTTAATGCATGATTTGACAAAGATCTCACACATTTACTACGTCATTTCCTACGTGTTTTCTTTTTGTCTACAAACATTACTATTAATTACCGTATTTGCACGTGTCATTCACACTAATCTTTGCATCTATTTTCATATTGTCAGGAATGTTAACATATTTATCAATTATGGGTGGTGGCGAAGTAGACAAATGGATATTTTTATAACGTTTTTTAAGGTACAAAAGCACTTTTACCTGTTTTCAACAGTATATAATAAATTGGAATTTGAAAGGTTTTCAGAAGTTGTTATTTCTGTTATATTTCATATTTGTACTGTGAGGTTGAAACCCAATCAAAAACCTGTTAGAAATATTAGTTCGTTCAATTTTTTTTAGAAATCCAATAAATACCCTCGTCATTTAGATGATGTTTCTAGATTTTAAGTGCGAAATATGAAGATTTTCGCGCCATTTAAAAATCAATAAAATACAAAACAAAATGTGATAAAATGTATAGACTAAACAAAGTAAGTGTACATAAAGAATGGGGTGTTGGAGGATAAAAACAAATAAACTGAAAAGAATAACATGAAACGAAAATAAATTGCGCAAAATTTTATACAACATGAGAGTATTTTTTATACCAAGTACATATTTGGAAAAGATAAGTAATAAAGTATATTTATTTTTAATCTCAAATTTCTTAATAATTCTTTAAGATATTTTCATCATGAAATCTTTTAAAAACGAAACTAATAAATTAGTCAGTTGATGAAGTAAATCGTTATGAAGTAAATCATTATTTTCAAAAATTTACAACAAGTAACGCTGAAATCATAAAATGTTTAAGTGGGTGGTACTTATTTCGGTGGTAAATATTAATCACGAACATAAACGCGTGCTTTAAAAGCAGTGTTGCCAAAACTTGAGAATATCAAAAGTTTTAAATTTCCTTAAAAAAATTAAAAATTAAAATAAAAAATGGATTAACAATTTCATATATCAAAATAAAGAGTTTTAACTTATATGAACATTACATTTTTGATCTCCTCCAAATTTTTATTATACCCTCCACACCTCAGTGGCAGATGCTATATATAGGTTTGTCATTTCGTCTGTAACGCATCGAAATAAATTCCTGAGACCCCAAAAATATATATTTTCTTGATCCTTATAATAAGGGAAGTTGATTAACCGATGACCGTCTGTCCGTCTGTCTGTGGAAATCACAATCACGCCGTCAATATCTAAGCTAGACTCTCGTTTTTGTATAAAATCGTTTATTAACATCCCAAAGGAGTTGCTATTTAAAATCGTCAAAATCAGTCAAAGGGTTCACGAGCTATGAATGAAACTTTGAAAAAACTCTTGAAAAAATAAAATTTTTCAGTGTGTTTGTTGTTTTTCTTAAGATATGTTGTAATTCTTCGTATTGTTGAAGTCATTACAGTTGTGTGTATATTAATACTGCACTTGTCACATTGGCCTAAACAAGTTTTACCACATATTTTTTTATCATTAAAATTAAATATTAAAAATTAAAAATTAATAAAAATAAAAAATGGAAAATGAAAAATGGAAAATGAAAATGAAAAATAGAAAATGAAAAATGGAAAATGAAAAATGGAAAATGAAAAATGAAAAATGAAAATTTAAAAATTAAAAATTAAAAATTAAAAATTAAAAATTAAAAATTAAAAATTAAAAATTAAAAATTAAAAATTAAAAATTAAAAATTAAAAATTAAAAATTAAAAATTAAAAATTAAAAATTAAAAATTAAAAATTAAAAATTAAAAATTAAAAATTAAAAATTAAAAATTAAAAATTAAAAATTAAAAATTAAAAATTAAAAATTAAAAATTAAAAATTAAAAATTAAAAATTAAAAATTAAAAATTAAAAATTAAAAATTAAAAATTAAAAATTAAAAATTAAAAATTAAAAATTAAAAATTAAAAATTAAAAATTAAAAATTAAAAATTAAAAATTAAAAATTAAAAATTAAAAATTAAAAATTAAAAATTAAAAATTAAAAATTAAAAATTAAAAATTAAAAATTAAAAATTAAAAATTAAAAATTAAAAATTAAAAATTAAAAATTAAAAATTAAAAATTAAAAATTAAAAATTAAAAATTAAAAATTAAAAATTAAAAATTAAAAATTAAAAATTAAAAATTAAAAATTAAAAATTAAAAATTAAAAATTAAAAATTAAAAATTAAAAATTAAAAATTAAAAATTAAAAATTAAAAATTAAAAATTAAAAATTAAAAATTAAAAATTAAAAATTAAAAATTAAAAATTAAAAATTAAAAATGGAAAAATGGAAAATGAAAAATGAAAAATTGAAAATCGAAAATAGAAAATGAGAAATGGAAAATGAAAAATGAAAAATGAAAAATGAAAATAGAAAATGGAAAATGAAAAGTGGAACATGAAAAATTAAAAATGGAAAATGGAAAATGGAAAATGAAAAATTATAAATCGAAAATGAGAAATGGAAAATGGAACATAAAAAATTAAAAATGAAAAATGAAAATTGAAAAATTGAAAAATGGAAAATGAAGAATGCAAAAGTGGAAAATGAAAAATGACAAATGGAATATGAAAAATGAAAAAATGGAAAATGGGATATGGAAGAAAAATGAAAAATAAGCAATGGAAAATTAAAAATTAAAATTGAAGAATGGAAAATGAAAAATGGACAACGGAAAACGGAAAACGAAAAACGAAAAACGAAAAATTAAAAATGGAAAATGAAAAATCAAAATTGAAAATTGAAAAATGAAAAATGGAAATTGAAAAATTAAAAATGAAATATGGAAAATGAAAAATGGAAAATGAAAAATGAAAAATTGAAAATCGAAAATGGAAAATGAATAATGAAAAATGAAAAGTGGAAAATGGAAAATGAAAAATTAAAAATGGAAAATAGAAAATGAAAAATGGAATATGAAAAATGGAAAATGGAAAATGCAAAATGCAAAATAGAAAATGAAAAATTAAAAATGGAAAATGACAAATGAAAAATGAAAAAATGGAATATGGAAAATAAAAATGAAAAATAAAAAAAATGGAAAATTAAAAATTAAAATTGAAAAATGGAAAATGAAAAATTAAAAATGAAAAATGGAAAACGGAAAATTAAAAATGGAAAATGGAAAAGTAAAAATGGAAAATGAAATATGATAAATGGAAAATGGAAAATGAAAAGTGAAAAATGAAAAGTGAAAAATGGAAAATGAAAAATGAAAAACGGAAAATGAAAAATGGAAAATGAAAAATTTTAAATTAAAAATGGCAAATGGAAAATGGAAAATGAAAAATGAAAAATGAAAAATGAAAATATAAAAATGAAAAATGGAAAACGGAAAATGAAAAATTTAAAATGGAAAATGGAAAATGAACAAGTATGAAAATTATAGTCGGTCTAGACTGACTATACGATACCCTATACCATTCGTTTAGAGACCCTATCTCTCAGGCCCAACTAACTGGATATAGAAAATAAGCATAAACCAAATTTGAGTGCGATTTTTATTAATTATTTCGGCTGCAGGTATGAAAAAGTTCATATCGGATGATATATCTATATGGCCCAAAAACGGGCCGATCCTAACCATGTTTGGTAAAGTCTGTAGTATTTTGTAAAAATATATACAAACAAAATTTGAAAAGAATCCGTGCAATATTTTTGTTTTTTATATATTTAAGTGAAGATCGGGAAGCAGCTCTATATGGGGCCTATGACTAAGAAATGTCCCATAGGGATCATTTTTGGACTACGGATTAATGGATGTAATAAACACATACAAACCCAATTTGACTAAGATTTATATGATAATTTGGATCTTATGGCAATTTATGTTGATTTCATAGGGGTCATTTGTATGGGGCTAGGTCTGAACATGGACCGATTCAGTTTCAATAGCGTTCATTCTATGGCCGAGAAAAGCTTATATACCAATTTCCATCAAAATATATTCATATTTGCGACCTGCAGTTTGATTACAAGCTTTACATGGACACACAGACGGACGGACGGACGGACGGACGGACATCGTTAAATCGAATCAGATAGTGATTCTGATTCGATCGGTATAATTAAAGATGGATGTAGGTCAAATATTTTTGGTTGTTACAAACAGCAGCATAAAGTCATAGGGTATAGGGTATAAAAATGAAAAGTGGAAAATGAAAAATGAAAAATGAGAAATAAAAATGAAAAACTAAAAATGAAAAACGAAAGATGAAAATTGAAAAGTGAAAAGGTTGAGGGTATCAAAGCCGAATTTAACACTCTTACTTGTTTTTATTTAGGAAAAAAACATACTATTTGGAATTTAATTTCAAAGTTAGTAGACGGCAAACTCTATCCCAAAAAAGAAAATAGAAAAACTAGTTATTCCATAGTAAACATTTATTTAGAATATTTTAAACTAGCAGTTTACCTGTTACGTTGTTAGCGTACTTATTATACTAATTATTTAAGCCATAATAATATTTAAAAAGAATAAGAAATATAGTGTGAGTGACAATACGATGGAAACTTTTAACAAAATATATTTTTGATGACTTGGACGGTCAATATCAAAAAATTTGGTCATAAAATTAAAAACTCTTTTATTAATTTAAACATTTGTATGTTTTATTTATTTAACAAAGAAGAAATATTAACATAACTTCAGAAAAAACAAAACAAAACTTAGAAGTATTCATTTTTATGCTGCGGACAAAACAATGGAAACCTTTACTATACAATAACACTTTGTAATAAAATAATGGTCATGGTCTTGGAGGGTGGATGATTCCTAAAAGGAACGATTTTATTAGCCGTTTTATGTCAATTTAAATATTTAATTTTTTCGTCAACACTATTCGCTAACAGTATTCTAATTCCAGTTCATGCGTTCTTTTGTTCATAGAATATTTCTCACAAATATTCTATTCTTATCACCATCACTAAAATCATCTATTATTCTGGTTTTTAGCTCTTCATAATACTTTATTCTTGCCATTATTTTATAATAATTAAAAGAAAACATCAGAATTTATAAATATTTAAATTACGGTTAAGACTTTTTTTCACATTCTTTCATTCGTTCTTCTATTTTTATTATTTTAATTAACTCTGGTAATATATTTTTTTTAATTGTATTTTTTGTAACAAATGTGTTATCTTCCAATATAGAACACACCAAATAGTGATTTCGTAAAAAAATACATAATTTTATTACTAAGCGCGAAATTATTTAAACAAAATTGGCAAATTTAGAATTTTGTACCTATTTGGAAAGGAAGTAACTCAAGCCATATGACAAACGCTATTGAAATGGGTGAAAGTGGGTGCATGTTCAGACCTAGTCCCCATTCAAATGACCCCTATGATATCAACTTAACTTGCCATAAGATCGAAATTATCAAATAGATCTCAGTCGAATTGGGTTTTTGTGTGTTTATTACATCCATTAAGCCGTAGACACAAAATAAACGCTTTTAGACAATTCATTTAAACTTATAAAAAACAGAAATATTGCACAGATTTTTCTCAGAATCGGTTTGTATATGTTGCTGCAAAATATAAATGACTTTACCACATATTGTCAGGTCATAAGACCAATTCTCTAAACGCATGCTATAGGGTATCGGTCTAGACCGACTATAATTTTCTTACTTGTTTTCTTAAAAAATGTACTTTCAAATGAAAATTTACCAGTTGAAAAGTATCAGTTTTCCCATTTTTTTTTGCCGTTTTTACTCCATAAAGGCTCGAATTAAAACAAATTTTATTCTTGCCAGATGTTTGTATCTCTAGTGGAATCTACATATCAAATTTCGTATTCCAAAATTACTTTGTAAAGAAGATACAAAAAGTTACACTCTTACACTTACGGTACGTTTTTACCCCCTTTTAACATCCGAATTTCCAAAAGATTTCGTCTTATTTGATGTGTCTATCTCTAGTGGAATCCACATATTGTATTTCATATTCCTAAATGCGTTTGTTTAGAGGATACCATATGTAAAATTTTTTCTCTCTTGGCCGGTTTTCCTCCCCTAGAACTAGCAACAAGTTCATCATTGACTGTTGTCCACGTGTTCGGTGGAGTCTGTATACCAAAATTTATATATATAAATATGTTAATAAGATGCCGAAAAGTACCATTTTTACCCTTTCTTGCAATTTTTCCCATTAAATGGCCGAATTTAAAAAAAAAATCCTGGGCCAATGTTTGTTTCTGGGATGGAATCTACACACCAAATTTTATATTCCTAGATTCATTTGTTATCATTTTCCCCCTTTTGGGCCGTTTTTACCCCCTTAATGTACGAATTTCTAAAAGTTTTCCTGTCATCTGATGATTATATCTCTAGTGGAATCCACAAGCTATATTGTTTTGTTTAGAAGATACCAAATGTACACTTTTTCCTCTTAGCAATAAATTCATTATTAAATGATGCCCACATATTCGGTGGAGTCTATGCACCAAAATTCATGTATAAAGATTAACATGTTAAGAAAATGCATAAAGGTACCATTTTTATCATTTTTTGCGATTTCCAAAAGTTTTTCTCTCATCTGGAATCCACATATTACATTTCATATTCCCAGATTTGTTTATTTAGAAGATATAAATGTTTAATTTGTCCATTCTGGACTGATGCCCGCATATTCGGTGGAGTCTGTATACACTTTTTGGCCATTTCCCCCCCTTAAATGGCCGGTTTCGAAATTACTAATCCTGAGCCCATGTTTGTTTCTCGGATGGAGTTCTACACACAAAATTTCATATCCCTAGACTTATTTGTTACAATTTTCCCCCCTTTTTGTGTGCTTTTACTCCCCTTAATGTACGAATGTTTAAAAATCCCTTCTTAGTGGATCTTCACGCCGAGATATGAACCTACAGTCCAAATTTCAAGGGTTTGGGCTGGGCGATGATGATTAATCACGCAACTCTTTTATATATACTAGCAGATTGCAGCGCTCGAAATTCGAGTGCAATTTCAAGGCAGCTTTATTTTTCAACTTAGCTAATTCACGAATCAACACTTTTGTTATTGCGAATGAAGATAACAAACTCATTAACAGACACATTAACAAATTTAATAAAACATACATAGCGTATGTATAATTTTATGTATGTGTTAGTAGCAACTTTAAATGCAATTTACTCAAAATGAAGGAACAAATTTAAAAATCTCTAAATCTGAAAAACGGCTAAAAAGAAATACCTTTAAAATAATGTACGTTTGGTCAAGATCGGGATAAAATAATAGAACAAAACATCGGTCACAAGAAATCGCCTAGCCTATTAATATTATAGATAGATAATTTTTTTGCAGCGTTCCTGTCTGGACCTTGTATTTTTTCAAACCTGCATTGGCTTTAACTTTTCGCTAACTATTGATAAAGAAAAATTAAATAATGTTTTAAAATGTGTTAAAACTTTTCGATCTCACTCCTTAGGTTGATATCAGTCTAGTTTCTAACCAATTTCAATAGCGACCATCATCAAAATATTTACATTTTCGACCTGCAGTTTGAGAAAATTATTTTGAAATTCGCTATTAAGGGAAGCACCCGCTTATGAACCATCAGCAAATTACGTAAACCAAAACAACATGCCTAAATTTTGGAGAGATACTGAAGTCTTAACGCCAATTTTAATAGGCAAAAATCTATATGCTCTAAACACGTTTTTTTTTTTCAAAACCAAATTTTCCGAAGCTGTGTGCACGGTTACGGGATATTTCTTATACGATATTCGTAATATTTTTTTGTTTTAACGCTGGTAAAATTCAATTCAATATGAAAAAACTACTTAGTTCTGAGCATTTATTTTTAATTTTTTCCAAACGGTATTCAGAACTTGATGAAATTTGGTAACATTGTTTGCTTTGGTAACCTAAAATAAAAATCGAAAAAAAAAAATTTATAAATCTCAAGATGGCGGAAAAATCCAGCTCGGAAAATAGAGGAGGATTTTGAACCGTTTGTACGATTCTGGTCATTTTAACAGTTTTGAATAAGAAAAAGATTATATTTAGTACAAAAATTATTTTAAAAAATATCTATAATATTAATAGGCCAGGCGATTTCTTGTGACCAATGTTTTGTTCTACCGTTTTATCCCGATTTTGACTAGACGTATATTATTTGAAAGGTATTTCTTTTTAGCCGATTTGCAGATTTACAAATTTTTAAATTTTTCCCTTTATTTTGAGTAAATTGCATTTAAAGTTGCTACTAACACATACATAAAATTATACAATGCTATGTGTGTGTGTTTATTAAATTTGTAATGTTTGTAATAAAAATGTGTTTGTTTTTTTGTGTTGGTTTAAGAATTGAAATGAAATAAAATTTCCTAGAATTTGCACTCGAATTTCGAGGGCTGGAATCTGCTAGTTTATATAATTTTATTTCAAAATTTTCGGGAAAGCTTTAGAAAATGTGCTTTTTCAAAAAAGCTTTGTACCCAAAACTTTTTGAAATTTTTTTCAGAGATATCCTAAATTATGTTCTGTTAATGGTATAAATTACACGATCCACAGTTTTTAGGTTTTTGAAATGCTTGTGTTGTAGCAAAAATATATTTGAAGATATTAAATAAAAAATGAAATATTTATTTGAAAATATTTATATTCTTAAAAGTCAAGTCTGAGGAACTATACCGAACATTTAGTACATTACTTTCAGACGCTGATGGTATAAATGAGTGCCATTTATGTGTACCTTTAATAGTTATTGGCTTATACTTTGAATAGCGCTCTTTCAATTCGAGATTACAGCATCTATATTCATCGGCAGCAACATATATGAATTGTATGCCTGTACGTGAGGTAACGAGCCATTCATACAATGTTTTTGGGTCGGTGATTGTAGTTTCGTATCCCATTCTTAGCACTTGTTACCTTGCCATACGCTTCAAAGTGTCTCCAACTCCATCACAGGGCCCTTTTCCATGGGAAGTCCCAAAAAAATGCCACTCTGCTTCCATTCAAAAATCGTGGAGTCTCAGATTCTGAAAAATTTTCTTATTTTTATATTGTGAACCTGCACCATCCGTAAAATAAATATTTTCTTTGTTTTACCGCGAATAAATGCGTTCAATTTTCTCAAGAAAAGATGTACTGCACTTGCATCATGAATCATTTCATCGGATAGAACAACCATACTGTGATAGACTAGCAGTGATTTTGTATCTCGATGATAGACTACAAATGGGTGCACTGTTGCCTGTAAATTGCTCCAATGAAAAGATTTTGCCTATATAATAGGGTGATCGATTATTCGACGTTTTGCTAAAACCGGTTTTCGGTTTTTCCGAATAGTTAAAATTTGAAAAAAACCGGGTTCGGTTTTGCAAAAGTGAAAAAAACCGGTCACCCGGTTTTTTCCGAATATTGTAGAATAATATTTCAACCTTAAAAATTAAAAACAACGTTTTTTTTTATCACATAAAACAATTTATTTAAACAAAAACAATTCAGGGAACTCTTAAAAAAAATGAGATCAAATATTTCATTTATATATTTTTTTAAATAATTATTTCTAATTAATTATTTCTTTTGAAATAATCTTTTAAAAATAAAATGCAATTTAAATGTTTTGGTGTATATCGATTTTTTTCTTTTGTTTTAATAAAACTTGACATTGAAAACGATCTTTCACTTAGTGTGCTAGTAGGACAAACAGTTAACAGAGCATTGAGTAACTTTTCAAGCTTATCAGATCTCTTATGGCAATTGTCCAAATATAAAAAATCTTCTAAAATGCTTTGTTGATTATTTATTGAAGAAGAATTTTTTGGTTTTTGAATATTTTTAATGGAATTATTCAATTCATATTCCAAATTGTATTCGGAATCATCACTTTCCTGCTCATCATTTAAATCAGAGGTAGTGTCTTCCATATCGTTAAATAAACGATAATATATTTGGGAAGCAAATTCTATTGCCTCACTTTTTGTCGAATATTTAAGGAATGTATCGCTAATAGGAAAGTTTGCAGTGCTTAAATATAATACCAACGTGTTTAGAACTTTGATACGTCTTTCGCTTATACGTTTTTTTAAGCATTCAAGCAATTCTTGTGACAAAGGGTTTTGAATCTTAGAAACGTTTTTAAACAAAAATTGAAAAATGCCTTCAGCTTCTACCAAGGTTGTCGAATTTTTAGACAATTCATTTATAGCAATTTCTAACGGCTTTAGAGTATTATTAAGCTCTGACAGCGTTGTTATTTCATTTTCACTAAATGGTGTTAGCCGTAGGTCTAAAAGAGCATGATTTACACATTTATGAATTTTTAAAAATTGTGAAATCATTTTTACCATAGAATTCCATCTATGCTTTACGTCATGTATAAGCTTAAGCCCTCTCTTCTCCTGTATTTTAACATAAACTTGAAGTTTTTTTTGTTTGTCGGAAGATTTGTTAAACATCTTTACGCATTTTCTTATGCGATCTATAAGAGTTCTTACGTTCACATTTAAACAGACATTTTGTAATGTTAATTTAATAAAATTTTCTGGATCGTCTTCTTCAAAGTCAGATTCATTAGAACTTGAATCATCTTCTATATTATAATCTTTCTTTGAATAAATTGTGTCAACAACACAAAGATGAATTGCATGGTTAATGCAAAGTTGAGATTCGGCCTCTATATTCTGCCCGTATTTTTGCATCACTGCAGCACCATCATGTGTTGATGCGACAATATCATGTTGAATATTAATTGAAAACTCAGTCAACTTTTTTTTAATAATTTGTTCTAAGTTATATGCATTTGCTTTAACTTTAATTTCTTCTAATCCAAGATTATATATTTCAAATGATTTCCTTTCAGGATTATAGTGTCGTATAGTCACATTTACATATTTTAAATATGATATGTCTGACCACTCATCAACGACAATGGAAAATCTTCCATTGCTTTCTTTTATCTGAATTACTTTATTTTTCAATTCTTGTTGTTTCATAAGATAAAACTGATCAATTCTTTCCCATATTGTTGATTCTGCTGGCATATTGTAGTTTTTTGAATGTAAATATGCTAGTGCTACGCGGGATTTTTTCAACGCCCTTACAGACATCCCATCTTCAGCCACACAGCGAGCTAATATTTCGCCTATGGACTCATTTTTAGAGACATACTTTAATAAAGTATTATCTGGGGTTAATTTAAAAACACTTGGAGTGCAATCAATTTCTTCTTGTTGTACTTTTGAAGTTATGGTAATTTTATGGACGCATTTGGCATGATTTAGCAGTGAAGATGTTGAAGAGCCTTTGCAACTCAATATTTTAGGACACTTAAGGCATCTGGCCTTTTCTTTTCCTTGACGTTCAAAATACTTCCAAACTTCAGACGACATCTGCACAAAAACAGAATAATTAACACTTGAGTTGAAATAAAAAATAAATAACATTACTTGCAATTATCTTCTTTAAGTTAATTTAAAACTGAAAAAAGTTGTAAACATGTTTTTTACTTCAATTAGAATCTTGGCTTTTTTTTAAACAGCTGTTGTTTTAAGGTTGCCAGATGAATAAAAAATAAACGAGTGTTTACATTACACTTAAAAAATTTATAGAAATGATAATATAATAGATTATTTAATAAATTATCATATATTAAAGCTAAAAAGTAATATAAAAAAACCGGGTATTCGACAACAAAAAACCGGGTTATTCGACATTCGAAATATGAGCAAATTCAAAAAACCGAAACCGGCAATGCAAAAAACCGGTTTCGGCCGGTTTTAAAAAACCGGGTCGATCACCCTACTATATAACCCAAAGTTGATGATATGAACAATTAAAGATAATGAATAATTTAATGATTAATTCTAAAAATTACCTCATTCGCATGTAAAAAAGAGAAATTTTCAGCAAAATCTCCAACTACCAGAACTTCATCTGGTTGTAAACAAGATTTTCTGCACTTTATGTATTGATTTTGAGATTTTGCTATATAATGACGATATGAAAATTTTGGTTAGCCGGTTTGAGGATTATATTCAAGTTACAACGATCTGTTGTTGTCCATCGTTTGATTGCGATATACTCATCCTCAGTTTGCTCCAACAATGCTTCAACTTCTTCTTTAAAAGCACACATATTTACACAATCCGAACAGATTCTCAAAAAACATTTAGCGGACCCATTTGAGCATGTAATTTTTGCCACACAATCAACTTCCCTTAAAAATCCAAGATCCGATGGAATTTTTATTGTATGAAGAAGCATTTGAAAGTTCTCATGAAAAGAGCATAAACATACATTGTGTACTCCCTTCGAATCGGGCAAAACACAATTATCGGGTCGAAGAGTATAAAATTTCGAAATTGATATTTTTTCTTCTGGAAAATCTGATTGAAACCGGAAAAACGCCTTATTCACTGTTGATAGAATGAGTCGATTTTGAAATTTTTCCTTAACTCCGTTTTGTTTTACGATCGTATTTATTCCGGGCATTTGACGACTAATTGAATCGCCCAAATAAAACTTTGTAACTTTTTGAACCAAATTTTCATTCGTAGATCGTTTTTGAAGAGGTTCAGTGACAAGTGGACCAGAACTTTTTTGCAATGCTTTGGCCTTACTAGCCATATGATGAGTGGTGCCACAATTTGAGCTGGGGTCCATGATTTTGGCAATATTGTTAAAATTTGGTTTTTTTCGTTTTTTGTCGTATGCTCGGAAGTGTATTTATCTTTAAGTTGCCCAATTATTTCTTGATAATTATTTTTTTCAACTAGAAAATCATCCTCAAGACTTGATAATGTATCAATATTAAAAATTCTTCTTCTGCAAATTTTAGTGCAAACACGTTTTGCTTCCTCTTTCCGATCTCCAACTGGGTTTCTACACACGTCTACACTACACTGTTTAGCTCCAATGAAATTTAAAGGTTTGTTAAGCTCAATTATAATATTTCTATTATTTGGCAAATAATGAGCGTCTGAAGCATCATCTCCTCTTCTAAAATTTCGTTGATTTTAAAATCTTGGGCGCATGAAGCATCATTTTCCAATTCTTGAGCTTTGTTGATATCAATAGCTGGGACATTTGGCAATTCGATGGAATTATTGATAATTTTTCGATGAATTTTCAACAAGCAACTATAACAAATTTTCGCACTGGGTAAAATGGAATCTTTTTGATCTTAATGAAATCGTCACTTTTAATAGAATATGGTTTGCTACATTTTTTTTTCGATAATGGTCGACAACACATGTATTCAACTATTTCACCCATATTGGAAAAACTTATAATTAAAGCAGAGTTCAGAAAAAAAAACACACACTGAATAAAAAACTCGTACATATATGTAAACAAACATAACTTAGACCAACACACACATATTTTTATTTTCATATCAATTATGTTTGTTTTTAAATTTTCTTCGGTGCCCAACACAATCATGACTGTGTTCGTTTCAATATTTCGTTATTTACACGAACATTTTTGTATCACGTACTTTTTGTTTCAATCACACATAAACCACACATTTTTGAGTGTTGCTTTATTTGAAGTTCATGTTCTGGTACGTGTAGTGAAAAAAAAAAAAATAAACATGTACAATAAACAGGTTCGAGTTCAGTTATATTTTAAGTCGTGTTGTGGCTCGTGTTCTAAGAAAAAACAGAACATGTACAATAAACAGGTTCGAGTTCAGTTATATTTTAAACACGACTTAAAATATAACTGAACTCGAACCTGTTTATTGTACATGTTTATTGTACATGTTCTGTTTTTTTTTTTTCAGTACACGTACCAGAACATGAACTTCAAATAAAGCAACACTCAAAAATGTGTGGTTTATGTGTGATTAAAACAAAAAGTACGTGATACAAAAATGTTCGTGTAAACAACGAAATATTAAAACGAACACAGTCATGGTTGTGTTGGGCACCGTAGAAAATTTAGAAACGCACATAATTGATATGAAAATAAAGATATGTGTTGGCTGCTTTTGAACAGAACATTGTGTGTTTCATGTGTGTATTTTCTGAACCTTGAATTAAAGTTCAAAAACAACAAATACATGATATCTCGTATGAAGATGTGTCACTTTTTAAAACAGATCCGAACAATTACAAAATAATTTAATTCAAAGACAGAATAACAACTTCTGATAATTTTGCACAATGATTGAAAAATGAGAAATTGTTAAAATTGACAGATAATATAAAGAGAATGTGTATTAAAACGCCTACTACGTTTTTTATATACGAGAAAAATAATCTTCCCTAGATAGATGACTCACAAATCCGATTTCTTTGTAAATATCGTATATTGCTTTTATGTAATATATTCAATATATCCTTGCTAAAACACAAACATTTCAAAAACCTAAAAACTGTCGATTTTAGGCTATCTCTGAAAAAAATTTCAAAAAGTTTGGGCACAAAGCTTTTTTGAAAAAGCAAATTTTCTAGAGCTTTCCCGAAAATTTTGTTACAAAATTATATAAATATTATTTAAAATAAATTTTGTACTAAATATAATCTTTTTCTTACTCAAAACAGTTAAAATGATCAGAATCGAATAACATAATTGAACAGTTTAAACAGCATATGATAGATAACTGTTCAGCCTATGAAATGAGTGTCTGGAAAGGTTGCTACGCTTTGTAGGGGTCTACTTATGGGTTATCAAAGTTAAAATTTGTAGAAAAATCAATTTTATGGTAACTAAAAAAAATTATTTTTACATTTTTATATGGTTTTTATTTTTTTTCTTTAGGGTTTTATGTTTTAAATTATTACCCAACAAATTAAAAAAAATTACTTCTTTTTAAATTTATTTTTTTTCAATTTTCTGTAAAATATTCATCACAATTCGTAAGAGAAGGTATATCTAAAAGACTAATCATTTCTAAACTATAATTATTTTCTAACTCTATTCGTGACTTCACATGTCGCAGGGAAGAAATAAGTGGTTCGGAAGATGCTGCCAACATGTTGAAGAGGTCCGCATTTTGCCTTACCCTTGATGCTTTGAATGTGTTCTGCAATCTATATTTTTTATAAAATTTGTTAAGAGACTCCTGTGCTTCTTCAGAGAGCTCTCCAATTGGCAAAGACTGGTACTCAATTATATCTTTGCCATGCGCCAATATTTCATTTCATTTCATTTTTCATTTCATTTATTTCAGTCAATGGAACATGATTTCCTTACAGACTATGATTAAAATAATTACATATGCATTAATTTAAGTACAAAAATTTACAAATTAAATAATGTAAAGAGAAGTAACTTAAAAGAATCTTTTGATGTACAAAACTCTATTAGTTGGTTTGGGATTCCATTTATAGCTATTTCATTAATAGCATTTATATCGGCACACGCGCGATTTAAAGTACTGTTTTGGGCATAGTTTGTGCGATGATATGGAATACAAAAAATATTATGGTGACGAAGTATTCTAGGTGGAATATACAATTTTATTTGCGATAACAAATCTGGACAGTCGATACCACCAGAAATTATATCAAAGACAAATAGTGCAGCTTGAAATCTGCGACGATGTTCCAATGTTTCGAGACCTAATAATAAACCTCTTGATCTATATGAGGGTATAGGATCAACAAACTTAAATGATGAAAGTGCGTACTTAAGGAAAATACGCTGCACTCTCTCAATACGAGAAATATATATTCCACAATGTGGGCTCCAAACAGCAGCAGCATATTCTAACTTTGATCTGACGTAAGATGTATATAACAATCTTAACGTACAAGGATCAGAAAAGTCAGAACAACTTCTTCTTATAAACGCAAGTATGGCATAAGCTTTTGGAACAATATAATTAATATGTGGAATAAAAGACATTGTTGAGTCAAAAACAACACCTAGATCAATTGTTGAGTCTGCAGTTTTCAATTTATAATTACCAATTTTGAAGACCGATTGAATTGGGTTTCTAGATCTGGTGAAAGAGATATGAAGGCATTTATCCAGATTTAACTGAAGGTTATTGAATAAACACCATTTATGCAGGTTGTCCAAATCATTTTGAAGGTTTAATACATCATTAATAGAATTTATTTTACTATATATTTTTAAGTCATCAGCATATAACAAATAATTTACATTAGAAAAACAGCTTGATATATCATTTATGAAAAGATTAAAAAACAGCGGACCCAAGATGCTACCTTGAGGGACGCCTGATACTTGCTCATATGGCGAAGATTCATAACCTTCAACAACTACTTTACGTATTCTATTTGATAGATATGACTGTATCCGCATTAAGAAATTTGAATGGAAACCCATCCCTTGCAACTTAGAATAAAGAATTTCTAAAGACACCTTATCGAAGGCCTTAGAAAAATCAGTATAAATGACCTCAACTTGTTTGCCTAATTCTAAAGCTGATAAACAATACTCACTAAAAACTGTAAGGTTTGTGGTAGTTGACCTTCCTGAATAAAACCCATGTTGACATGGAGATATAAGAGACTTGGTTAAGAAAAATAGCTTTTTATACACCACATGCTCAAAAACTTTCGAAACGCATGACAACTTGGATATCGGCCTATAACTAGTTACATCATCCTTTCTGCCATTCTTATAAATGGGTGTAATAAATGCCAACTTCCATCTATCAACAAACACTCCTTGGTTAAGTGACAAATTAAATATATAAGTAAGAGCAAAAGTTATTGATGGTGCGCATTTTTTCAATAAATAAGCACATAGACCATCAGAGTCAGACTTCATATTGTTTTTTGTTTGCATTATAGCGTTATAAACGTCATCTTCTGAAACTTCTAGGATACCAATGTCTAGCATATCAAGTAAATTTGAGTATATAGCTGCATGGATCGTTGAAGATTCAAAGTTTGAACTAAAATATTGTGCGAAAATATTGGCGGCATCGTTCCCCGATTCAGAAACACGGCCACCATACATAATCTTCGATGGAATATCCGAAACCTTTTTCTTCGATTTAACGAAAGACCAGAAAGATTTCGGATAACTTCTTATTTGCTCCTCTTTCTGCAAAATAAATTGTTTATACAAAAATTTGTTTAAAAAATTAAATTCTCTTTGATAATAGATAAACTTATCATGGCTTTCTAGACTGCCATAATCAATATAATGTTTATGAAACTTATTACGGAGGTTTTTGATTTTTTTAAGACCTGGAGTATACCAAGGTAGCTTATACGGTTTGGCTTTCTTTAAAGGAATATTTAAATTGCAAATTCCCAAAACAGTACTTAAAAATTTCTCATAACACGATGATGCTGATTTGCACGAAAATACCTGTCCCCAAACAACATCCCTAAGTAAAGTATTTATCACATCAAAATTACATCGGTTAAAATTGAAATTAAAAGATACTGGACATTGAGAATATTTAAAAAAACAATACGAATCTATTTCAAATAATAAAGCACTATGGTGTACATTAGGAGGAGAAATTGCCAGCAAACTCTCACATAGATAAAACTTACAATCATCCGGAACAAAAATCGGATCCAAAAAACGGTTTAAGCGGTTAGAAACATGATTAATTTGAACCAAATTTAAACTCAGCATACTATCAATGAAATTGATCTCCTTACATTTATTTATATTACTAGGTAATAACTCCGTACTATCACAAATTTGTGAGCAAAAAATTTCGCTAAGATTGAAATCTCCTAAAACACAGATTCGAGAATTTTCGGCCAATTTCTCATCTAATGCAATGATATTTGAAATATGTGCCTCATACACTTCATCTGCACTTGCAGGTGGAATGTATGACACACAAACATAAAATAAAAAAGTAGGGTTATAGATTGATACAAACAGTTGATCGATTAAACCATCCTTATTATCGATGGCAATTGAGGATGACTTATATTCACGCTTGACTGCAACAAGTACTCCACCACCTCTGGAATAGCCGGTGAGAATCTCATTTCTATCCTTCCGATAGACATTAAAAAGATTAAGATCAAAAAATTCAGCATCAGAAAATTCAGCATTTAACCATGTTTCCACCAACACAATTACATCATATTCACATTGAGAAGAAAAATCATGAACCATTTTGGACTTTGTACGCATTCCTGATAAATTCTGGTAGTAGATTTTAAAGCCAGATTTTCCACAAACTAATTCTGCCTTTCCGGCATTGGTTTTCTTGGAAAATTTAAAAAAGGACGCACTTTAATATCGGTTGGCCATATTTCAGCATTCACAACTTCATTAAAAAAGCATGGAGATAAGCCGAGTTTGAAATTAACTCGCCTAAGTTCATTTAAATCGATATCCTTTTTTACTAAATTAAAACATTCCATATGTTGTTAACTTATTTTAATATGTTTTTCAACATATTGAATTATTTGTTCCATTGAAACAGTAGGCTTAAACGAAGATATATGAATCCACTTTTTTTGTATAACAACATCGAGCTCATCAGAAGTGTTAACCCCAACTACTACAGGCCCCTTCTTACGTCTACGCTTCTGTACGTTCACCCAGCCAGATGTTTTTTGTAATGGTTGCATGTTGTCATCAAACATATTAGCATCGTTCTCTCTAACATTAGATGCAATTGTTGGAAAAGATGATATAGACGAAGCAGCAGACAAAAATTGAGTATTTTCTACATTTGATAGAGCATTAACAGCTATCACACTTGCATTCACATCAGCAACAACAACATCATTATCAGTTTCATTAGCAATATGCAAATTAGTGTTATTGTTTTTTTTTAGATTTTTGTTGAATTTTTGGCTAATTCTTTATTTTTTTGCAAAGTCAACGAACTGTTGTTTTAACTCTCGCAGATCTTGATTTAAAGTTGAGTCAATCTTATGTTTAAGCTCTCTTATTTCATCATGTAAAGAAGAGATGTGAGACAGCAAGTTAAATGTAACACTCAAACAATTATTGCAATTAAAAACAATATTTTTGTTATTGTTAAACACCACATAATTTAACGTCAATCTAAGCACAAATTAAGTGATATTTTGCTCTACATAGATGACAAGCAACGAAGTCTTTCTTTAACGCGTCAAAACACTTCGCGCAGTGAGTATTTAACGGAGCATCCATAGTACACGACTGGATTGTTAAACAGTCAGATAACAACTTCCCGGTCGGACAACAACTGGACGGTCGGGGTCAACTTCTTCTGTGGACATATTTCTGCTAAAAGAGATGCAGTTTTCGATGCATATTATCCATATTTTGTAGAATTGACATTTTCATTGCAGTTTAAAACATTCAAGATCGTTCCTAATCTTTTCACGATTTGATTGCCAATTTCACTGATTCTAGTTACTGCCTCATCATTTTCAAAAAATCTCCTAGAAGTGTTTCCATCGTTTGAGTCACCGTATCCGTGCTTGGGACAGTCCACTTTTAGTCCAACTTGTTTAAAAAAAGCAGCCTGTATTTGCTTCTTTCTGATCTTTTCCTTATCCTTTATTGATGTATTTTCCTCCTCTTGTGGTAGGGTATACGCCAGTTTTAGCAAGAACTCCATACACCTTATCCTTGCGTGCAATGGTGACATTCCATACTCGTAATTCTCCTCGTTTGTAGAATCGTTTAAATTACCAAAGTTCTTCTGACTATTTTTGCAAATCGGGCATGACAATGTTGAGGTTGTTCCTGTCAGTTCGTTTACGACTTTTCCGTCAACCATGGTCAGGTGGAACTCGTAATTGCATTCAATATATTTTTCTTCTCCAATTTGCAGCATTGTACTTTTAATCTTGCTTATTTGTTCTTCAATGTCCTTCACCGTGGTCCTTATGAGTTCTGCCGATTCCCTTGCAAACTGAAACATTATTGGTCGGCAATAATGCACTGATGACGGACGTGGATTTTTCCAGTATAGGGAAACATCAGATTTTAGCCGCAAAGGAACAACAGATGCCATAAACACATTTCCGTCCGATATTGTAGCGTCATCGGAAGATATCCTTTGCTTATAAACGCTTTGTCCGGATGATCCATCGCAGCCCCATTTGCTGATCAATGTCAGTTTCTCAGGAAGAATTTTCACCTCATTTTCAGGAAGACTCTCCAACAACCGTTTTGCTGTATGGCCCATGAGATCCTGCAGATTGGCTTTCCCATAGACTTCCGTAAACTCCGTATGCAGTGGTCGTGAATTTATTTTGGCTTGCGTAATATGCTTGTATCCTGGTAAAACGTCAGCCCCGTGTCGCATCAAGGATGCCCGTAGTATCTCATATTTTTCTTTGGAAAGTTGTAAGTCCATAAACAAGGCCAAGGCTTCTTCGGAACCATACTTTTTAATGTGTGCGTTTGTGGGCGTGGGAATGCTTTCCTTAATCCTTTTTAGTCGTAGATTTTGTAATCTGCGACCTAACTCTTTCACTATCCTTTGTATATTTAATAGACAGCGCGTCCGATAAATGCGTCGTAGTCAAGTCATTGGTGGCATCGGCAAGTTTCCCCTTTCTTGTGAAAATTGAACACTCCTCAATACTTTTTTTTGGTCTTCCTTTTGCTCCTCTGGTTGATGTGGTGGGTTTATCTACTGCCAATATATCCAGGATGGTGTCTTCATTAAGCCAGTCCTCGTATTTGGAGTTGAAGTTCTGAATGGTTCGATTAGATTTCACCCATTTTGCCGTAATATTTGCATATATCAGATAAAAATTATTTTTTATAATTTCGCTTCTCTCAATATTTCCGTACTAGTTGATTGTGTGGCGCCTAGGCGCCCGTTTAAAAATTATGAATAAAACAGTTTTAAATTTAAATACACGAAAAATTTATAATAAATTAAATTCCTTTTAATATAGTAGTAAATTGAAAATTATATTTTACATATGTACATATGAAAAAAGATTGTGTTTGTAGAAATTGTATACATAAGTATCAAAACAGATGAGAAATATTTGGCAAAAGAGATTTTCAATTTAGAATCTCTTGAAAAAACTATATTTCGTGTGAAATATCGTTGGTCATTTAATAGTTTTCCTTGCTGTGGGTTCGATTGAATACGTATCTTAACTTGGCTTGCAACTTTTGATCGTGACAAAGCCACATACAGTTGGCCGTGTGAAAATACCGCGGTCTCCAAATTAATGCCAACGTAATCAAATGACTGGCCTTGAACTTTGTTTATGGTAATTGAGTATGCAGGTATTACTGGAAACTGGCACCGTTTTAATATGAAATGTAATGTGGTATCGGTTGGTGCGAGATCAATCCTAGGAATTAGAACAGTATCATTTTGGTCAGCGTTACAGAATCAGTCAGTCTCTCAGTCAGTCAGTCACTGAGTCAGGGATCATCGTAAATATATTTAAGATATTACCCGGCCTTCACACGTTAAATTTTTGGCTTTCAGGTTGTAATGCACTCACACTTATTTACTCTTTTTTACTAAACAATTATACGTTTCAATTCTCTCTTTAGATTTTTCAATGGGACAGTTGCTTAACAATTTTTTGACTATTGGATGTGTGATCATTTTGACTTGAACATGGGAAGGCCGGGTAAAGTGAGGAGATTGGAGATTCCCAAAATTATTAAAATTTAATACAATGGAGTTCGCTTATAACGAACCCTGGTTGTAATAAATTTTTGTTTATAGCGAAGAATTTCTTCGGTCCCAACAGTTTTAATCACATATTTCATACAAATTGCTTCTCTTATAGCGAACAGTGGTTATATCAAACTTTTGACTTTAACAAACAAATTTTTTTTTCCATTTCAGAATTTTCGTATATTTTATATATTTAAAAAAAATTAATTTCAATTTAATTTAATTTTATTTTCATTTAATTTTAATTTTAATACAAAACAAAAACTTCGATTTTCAAATGAAGTTTTGTAAAAGGTCCTTTTATGTATATTTTCGTAAATGTTTGCCAGTAGCCAACCTTTGCTTTGTACTTTCTGCTTCTATACATAAGGAGTTTTTCATATTATATGATTTTAAAAAAATATTTTATTTTGATAGAAACTCGGTAATTTTAGTCTTATTAAGGCAAACTATTAATATGTATCTTTTTTAATAATTTAATTTATGTTTTATAACTTTTTAAAATGCATCAAAATAAATAAACTTATTCAACTAAAAAAACTTTTTAAACCTTTCGGACAAATCATAAAAATACTACGGTTATAACGAACTTAGTCTATAAGGAACTAATATGGCCCGTCCCGCCGAGTTCGCTATAACATAACACCACTTTATTGTAGAAAAATAGAGTAGCATAGAAAAAAAAAAAAACGTTTTAGAGCATGGTTCCTAAAGGTTTCTTAAGGGGGGTAAAGTTTTAAAAGTTAAAAAAGTCGTATTTTCATAATTCTTTTTTGAAGATATGAATAATGTTGGATTATTTATTTCATATATACGTTATAGCATTATATTTGAAGAATCTTTGAAAAAAAATTTCAATTAAAAATTTTAATAAATAAGTTTGCGTTACAGAATTAGTCAGTCAGTCAGTGAGTCAGGGATCAGTGTAAATATATATAGAAAAATATGGATTTTTTTTATTTTCCGTCAAAGTTGAAAAATAGTGAAAAACGGATAGTTTTTATACCCTATACCACTATGTGGTTTGGGTATAATGACTTTGTGCTGCTGTTTGTAACTACCAAAAGTCTTTGACCTAGGCCCATCTTTAATTATACCGATCGAATCAGAATCACTATCTGATTCGATTTAACGATGTCCGTCCGTCCGTCCGTCCGTCTGTGTGTCCATGTAAAGCTTGTAATCAAACTGCAGGTCGCAAATATGGATATATTTTGATGAAATTTGGTATATAAGCTTTTATCGGCCATAGGATGAACGCTATTGAAATTGGTGAGAATCGGTTCATGTTCAGACCTAGCCCCCATACAAATGACCCCTATTAAATCGACTTAAATTGCCATAAAATCCAAATTATCATATAAATCTTAGTCAAATTGGGTTTGTATGTGTTTATAACATCCATTAATCAGTAGTCCAAAAAAGATCCCTATGGGACAACTCTCAGTCATAGGCCCCATATAGAGCTGCTTCCCGATATTCACTTAAATCTATCAAAAAACAAAAATATTGCACTGATTCTTCTCAAATTTTATTTGTATATATTTTTGCAAAATACAAGAGACCTTACCAAACATGGTCAGGATCGGTCCATTTTTGGGCCTAGTCTCCATATAGATATAGCATCCAATATGAACTTTTTCATATCTGCAGCAAAAAAAAAGTAATAAAAATCCCACTCAAATTTCGTTTATGCTTATTTTCTATATCCAGTTAGTTGGGCCTGAGAGATAGGGTCTCTAAACGCATGGTATAGGGTATCGTATAGTCGGTCTAGACTGACTATAATTTTCTTACTTGTTAAATAGTGATTTACCAGGAGAAACACAAAGCAAACAGTTAATTTTTTTTTATCATTATACATTTAATAAATACATCAATCAATACAAACAAAAAATAAGGCGATTCGTTACCTATTTTTCGTGATATTACACCTGAAATCGCAACAAATTGACTAAAAATTGATTGTTTTTTTTTAAAACCGAAAGTCGGTCAACTCTGAACGGTTATATCTTCTAAACTAAAAATGTGCTATTATTAAGAGTAGCATATTTGAAATCGTTGAAAAGTTTCCTATAACATGGGTTTATTCAAAACTTCGTCGGCGCACATGAAAATTTTAATTTTTGCAACCTCGTTTGCTCTACGGGCGCCACTGTGAAACGGTTCAAAAGACACAGCCGTTAAAAAAAAATCCTCTTCCATTTTCCGAGCCGGATTTTTCCGCCATCTTGTGATTTTTCAAATTTTTTTTTCGATTTTTTTTTAGGTTACCAAAGCAAACAATGTTACCGAATTTCAAATATTAAAAATAATTGCTCTTCCTTAAAATAAAAAAACCATAGTTTTAACAGAAAAGACCCATACAGTTTTCACACAAAATACCATTAGAGTAGTAAAACTAAGAGGTTTTTTGTTGTCAAATTTTGTTTGATACTCTTATATTATACTAAAATGAACCAACCGATACCAAAAGCTACCGACCATCCAATATAAAAAATAGTACAATGAAAACAACAGTTTATGTTGAAGCATTAAAGTATTCATAATATAAATAAATAGAAAAAAACATTAATAAACACCTTTCACAATGTTGGTCTATAAATTAAGTAGGTAAACACGTGAGTATACTCGTATATAAGTGTGGGTGTATGTATAATGAAAACTGAGTTTTGTCATTAATAACTTAAGGAGAAAATTGATTCTAGACCAGGAAATATTTTCAGTTCTACAATATTGTCTTGAAATATATTACAACAATTTTCTCATCGCATCGGCATACAAATACCACCGTACGCTAATAAGTATGCACATAGATTAATATCCACAAGTACGAGTACATTTACTAAGTATATAAGTAAGTGTGTGTGTATGTAAGTTTTAAACTTGAGATGGGTATTCATCGATCCTCTTTCAACCTTAATTTGATTTATGGTATTATGAGTTTATAAGTACTTATGAATTTGACATCATCACCTAACAAAGAGTTTTATTTACACTTAAATAGTTTTAATTAACTGAAAATTATAGTTCAAACAATTTGTTATTCGATAGCTCAGAACAAAAATGTTTTTCTGAGAAATGCTATGCACACTTTATAAGGAAAATAAACGCTAAAGAACGGTCCAGTTTAGCCCTATAATTTAAATATGTCCAATGATGGGGTATAGGGATTTACGCTAAAGGTGCCTGAGTTAGCTAAACTGATAGACATTTCAAAAAGTGCTATACAACGTAAATTGGCCGTAAATTTGGAGATGTGAAAGCTGTCTGCAAGATTAGTGTCGCTTTTGCTCAAAGTAGAACAAAAAGATCATGAAGATGTTTCAATAGAGTGTTTCACCGCAATAAAGCAGAAGCAGTATGTTGAGAAATAACGAAATTTTATCCCCAAATCTGTTGTTTTCTTTGTGAGGACGGATTGCTCTAGCACTGCCTTCGTAAATAATAAACTATTTAAGATAAGAAATAATAGAGAAATAAAGGTGTGATTTTATTTCTTATATTATGAACTCATAGTCGCATATATGAAGATAACGTTACATTTAAAAACAAGTTAGAGTGTTAAATTCGGGTATGCCGAATCTCTGGTACCCTTTACCTGGGTATTACGTTAACATTACAATATTTGAATAAATAAACAATTAGCTAAACATACTACTAAATTATTACAACAAACACACTTATTTTTTAAAATTTTTCAGAGGTCTCTCCATATTTTAAGTCATATCTTAGCACAATGGGGTAACATTTTAAATACCAACAATATTATCCTAAGTTTACATAGGACAATGGTTTATTAAACTCTTTCTTTTAACTCATACTCTCTGTCTGTCTGTCTGCCATGGATTGACCCCATTCCCCCTTATCCAATTGATCTGAAACTTCGCCCATAGTCTTGTTGTGACTAAAGATTAATTTTGGGGTAATCACGCACAGTTACGCATGGTGATGCACAGTCACGGAGTGATCTAAATGTCATTTACCCTCATCCGATCGATCTCAAACATAGTCCATACACTTGCTGTGAAAAAAGATTAACTTTGACTTAGTCACGCACAGTCACGCACAGTCACGGAGTGATCTAAAAGTCATTTACCCTCATCTGATCCATCTAAAACTTGATCGATAGACTTGCTGTGAAAAAAAGATTAACTTTGACTTAGTCACGTGCAGTCACGCATGGTCACGCACAGACACGGAGTGATCTAAATGTCATTTCCCCTCATCCGACCGATCTAAAACTTGGTCGATATACTTGCTGTAAAGAAAGATCAACTTCGACATAGTCACGCGCAGTCAGGCATAGTCACGCACAGTCACGGAGTGATTTAAAACCCATTTTCCCTCATCCGATCCATCTAAAACTTGATCGATAGACTTAATGTGAAAAAAGATTAACTTTGACATAGTCACGCACAGTCACGGAGAGATTGAAACCCCACTTCCCCTCATCCGATGGATCTGAAACTTTGTCCATAGACTTGTTGTGGCCAAAGATTAATTTTAAGATAGTCACACACAGTCACGCACAGTCACGGAGATATTCAAAACTCATATGCATAAGGAAAGAAAGAGTTTTATTAAAAACTTTGTTTTTATGGGTTAGATTATTTTGTGAATGAGCTTGATTTCAACAATTTAATACACGGACGGACATCGTTCTATGGACTCGATTTTTTATAAGTATCAAGAATATACTTTATGGGATCGCAAATTAATTTTTGGATGCGTTACAAACGGAATGGCAAACTAATAAGTATATACCCTCTGTACAGTAGTGTGGAGGGTGTAAAGTAAAGAAGTAAATTTTTAATTTGTATCTTATACCAGGGTACAATGAGTTTCTGCTGATATTTGTATCTACCAAAAAAATTTTACCCTTAGCTATTTTTTATAATACCAATTGACTCTGAATCATTTTCCAGACCAGTATAGTAAAACCTCCAAGGGGTTTGGCGTCCGCAGGCCATAATCTTTTTGAAATGGATATATTACATGGAAATATTTTATTATATCTGTGGTCACAAGCATTAACCGACTAAGTCGAAAATCATGCTTTCGAGAAAAATAACTTTTTATATAAATGTAATGAGGATTCATTACGACTTAGGTCAATATATTTTTATTTATATCTTTTTAAAAAATAGTGTTAAAGAAATGGGGATTTCACGTAAATATAAAGCGTTTTTAGTAGAACAAGATAGCATACATAACCCAAATCATCGAATATCATGCTTTTGAGAAAAATAACTTTTTGTATAAATGTGATGGGGCTACATTACGACTTAGGTCAGCATGTTTTCATTAATAACTTTTAAATAAACAGTGATACAGAAATAGGGCTTTCACGTAAATATAAAGCGTTCATTCTTAAGTCGAATTAGGCGGTTATCGCTTGTGACCACAGATATATTATACTAACTGTAGCCTGATGCGCTTCGTTACACCCATCGTAACAAATTAAATAACTTGTAATAAATAAATTGTAGAGAACTATTTGATTTATTTTTGGCCATTTTTGATTTTGTCGATTTCTGTTTTTGTGATTTTTGATGCGATTTTTCATGGCGTTTTTTATTATTTTCGGATTGTAAATTTTTGCCGATTTTTGTGATTTTTGTTATGCGCGATTTTCGGTTTTTGAAAATTTTTGGGGTGATTTTTGATTTGGCAATTTCTGTTATTCGCGATTTTTGGTTTTGGCGATTTTTGTTACTTGCGATTTTCGGTTTTGGCGATATTTGTTCTTTTGCGATTTCTTTTATTTGCGATTTTCGGTTGTAGCAATCATTGTTTTCGACAATTTTTGCTATTCGCGATTTTTGATTTTTTTTGGCGATTTTTCTTATGTGCAATTTTTGATTTAGGGTATTATTGATTTCGGCGATTTTTGTTTTTGTGCAAAATTTGTTTTTCGCGATTTTCGGTTCTAACAATTTTTTTATATTCTCGGTTTTCGGTTTTGGTGAACTTTGACTTTGACGATTTTTTTGTGATTTTTGATTTTGGCGATTTCAATTATTCGCGATTTTCGGTTTTGGATATTTTTATTATTTGCAATTTTCGGTTTTGCGATATTTCTTCTTTTGCGATTTTTGTTACTTGTTACTTTTCGGTTCTGGCTATCTTTGTTTTTGGCGATTTTTGTTTTTTTTTTTTAGCGATATTTGTGATTTTTGGTTTCGGCGATTTTTTTTGTTGCGATTTTGGCGATTTTTGATCTTAGGGTTATTGATTTTAGCGCTTTTTGTTTTTAGTGATTTTTGTTATTCGCGGTTTTTGATTTTGCCGACTGTTGTTTTTTGCGATTTTTGGTTTAGGGTATTTGATTTCGGCGATTTTTGATTTTCTTTTGCAAAATTTGTTTTTCGCGATTTCGGTTCTAATTTTTTTTTTTTTTTTTTGGCGATTTTTGATATTTTTGGTTTTCGGTTTTGGTGAGCTTTGACTTTGACGATTTTTTTTGTTGTTATTTTTGATTTTGGCGATTTCTGTTATTCGCGATTTTCGGTTTTAGAGATTTTTATTATATGCGATTTTCGGTTTTGGCGATATTTCTTTTTTGCGCTTTTTGTTACTTGTTACTTTTCGGTTCTGGCAATCTTTGTTTTTGACGATTTTTGTTTTTAGCGATATTTGTGATTTTTGGTCTCGGCGATTTTTTTGTTGCGATTTTGGCGATTTTTGATCTTAGGATTATTGATGTTGGCGCTTTTGTTTTCAGCGATTTTTGTTATTCGTGGTTTTTGATTTTGGCAATTTTTGTTATTCGCGATTTTTGATTTCGGGTATTTTTGATTTTGGCGATTTTTGTTTTTTTTGCGATTTTTGTTATTCGTGGTTTTCGGTTCTTGCCACTTTTTTTTTTTTTTTTTTTTTTGCGATTTTTGATTTTCGCGGTTTTCGGTTTTGGTGAGTTTTGACTTTGACGATTTTTGTTTTTTTGTACTTTTTGATTTTGGCGATTTTGTTTTTTGCGATTTTTAATTTAGCCGGATTTTGATTTTGGCGATTTTTGTTAATCCGATTTGCGGTTTTGGCGATTCCGCCCATATTTTCCACAACTATTCGTATTGGTAATTAGTGTACTTGTCAAAAGATTCAAGACTGTTCTATTAATAGTATTTCATATATTTTGTATAGGAGGCGCCGTGCCCATTGCTTCGATCCCTCCCATTTTTGGGGCATCTACTTACATAATAAGTCATTAACTCACACAAAGTCGCAAGCTAAACCGATTGGAGGTTTTAATATACTGTCCTAGTACATTCACTCTGACTTGGATTTTCTCACCCCCCAGACAATGATCACGAAAATGTACCACAGTGATATTTACACTTCGAGTGCTTGAGAACAGGTTCAACAAACACCATCGCACTCAGGAGCTTTCACGAGTGGGTCTGAGGTTTGTCTAGAAATTAAACTTTTGGCTGTCTGAATCCTTTAAATCAACCACTGTGTATTGTCACTCCACTCTAATGCACATTGAAAATTAAGTAATCAAGACAGAAGTGTGTATCAGAAGTGTCTGGTAAGCTCTTAGTAAAATAAAATCAAATTGTTTGAATCAATTTAATGTTTTTTAAATTATAGTTTGGAAACTGTTTTTGTCAGCTTTAAGTTTTATTTAAATAACAAAAGTTTGCAAAACTACCAAGTATGAGCAGTTAACCTACCATAAACAATTTAAAGATAATTGGTGAATAGTGTTTAGCATGTTAAAGTTGTGGTAAACCACAAACTTGAAAAGTTTAACACATACTTACGTAATAGAGAAACTTAATTTAATAGCTCATGAGGAAAACCTCAACTGACCTTCCATTTGTAAGCTTGATTCGTTTAATCAATTAAGTTCGCATAAATTATCTTAGTTGATTAGCATTTTATCTTAAAACATGATAATTAACTTAATCATTAATCAGACTAAATATAAATGAGATCTCAACATTATTCGACCAAAGAGTCTCCTACTGTTGGGAGTATTATTTGTCAACCTAGTTCGATTTGCTAGGGTAGACTTGACAAATTGCTTGAGGTTGTAAAAAAATTTATATTTTATCTAAACAGTAGATACGTATACGTACGTATGCACATGTGTATGCGCATGGCATTAGTGAAAATTGCTATTAAGCCGTAAAAAAGCCACCCTGTATTTATTTTCTAATGATATACTTAACGAGTAATAAAACCACTTAACACCTCCCTCTCATATGGTTAGTACAAACTGTAATCATCCATTGCAGTCTGTTGTTGTATTGCTTCACTTTACAAAAACCGGCTTTCAGATATCTGATCCTAGTGTATTTATTTTTATATGAGAGAAAAATTTTAATGATTTACGACAAAAGATAGAGAGACTTTTCGGCTAAACATTAATTCGCATTAACAGTAACAAATAGCAAATTGTGGCAGTTGCATGGTTTGGAGGGATTCTCACATATAAACAACATTAAAATATGAGTTCAGAGTAAATATAAATACACTTGCTAGAAAAAGTAACGGTACACTTGAAGATGATGATTTTAAATAGTAATAAAATATTTGGAATTACGAAATTGTTAACATTCAGAATTTTTAGGGAATATTTCTACTTAAATTTTTTAACGCAAAAAACAAAGTATGCCAGCTACAGGGTGGCTCATAAGTAACATAATAATTTAATTTATTAATTTTTTGTTTATGTTTATTTTCCGTGTTTCTTTTCAGAAATAACTTTGAAAAAATTGGGAAAATTATAATGAAAAGACCCAGCATAAAACAAGGAACAAGAGTTGTAAAATTATATTTTGAAAGACAGTATTCAGACATAAAGAACATATCGCACCTGTACCTCTAAGTCAACTCAATATTTTTCAATTTTCACTTTTTGCAAGAAAACGATACACACTGGTCACATCTATCCACTGTAAAAATCCTACATCGATTTTTCTAGTCTTTAGCAAAAAAATACAGTTGTAACCCTTTTTGCGTTATAAGAGTAGCTTCTTTAGAATCCACTAAAAAGACATATTTTTAGTTGCACCCAAAAAACTTGTTATTTTTGATGATCACTGAAAATATCGCAAAAACAACTACTGTTGTGTACTTATTATTCGCAATTCTTTACAACGAAACAACTGTTTTTAAATTTTATAGTAAATATTAAAAAAAAACCGTTTTTTGCCTTTACTGAAAAATTGTAAATTTTGAGTTGACTCACTTTAGAGGTACAGGTGCGATATTTAAAATTAGCGCATCAAATACATTAAAAATCATTTGACTTATTCAGAGAATCAAACAACTTTTTTAATTTTGTTGGGCTGTATAATTTTCGCAAAAAATAAACTGAACCTTAAATGACTAATGATATGTATTTGTACCAATAAAGTGTGTTGATTTCGTCGACCATCTACGCCGGTTCCAAAATTCTTATATTTTCCGTATTTGAAACTTTGTAGGGTTAATGAGCTATTCACAAAAGACAAGTTTGGCTATAATATAACCATGGTCAAGCATATAGATATTAAATCACTGAAAAAGCTCTGAATTCACAAAAGCACCCCTGAAACCCTTCAAACAGATAAACTTTTTTGTTTCTTCAATACAAATCTTAACAATATGAAATAAAATAGCTTAAGCTCCAAAATTAAAATTTTATGGGAAAACAGTTTTTTCTTAATTATTTTTGCTTTATCTTTAGCATGTAGACACACTAAGAATGTGCATTTAAGATGAAATTGTCTTTGATGTTAATTCGTAACGGTACTTCGTACAGGTCAGAAATAGTCTTTATATGTATCTAACGGAAATTTTCGTAAATTGTCGATTTTAATAATTTTGGTTCGATACCAAAATTAATTTTGGGAATTACAATTTGATATCGGGAAATCAAAAAATTTTTTTTTAAAATAAAATAATTATATTAAACTGAGATTAGTTAATAAAAGTTGTCATTTGGAAAAGCAAGATAAAATGTAGATTTAAAATGAAAAGTTTAAATTGTAACAATTTTTCTTAAAAAAATACGACAATCCTGTGTACTTCAAAATGTACATAAAAGGCAGCTTCCAACCAATTAATGATACAAAAGCCGCATTGGCGCTTATTGTTTTTCTTTTTAGTGGCTTATAAATACAACAGTTCATGGTAAACAAAATTGTACATATTTAAACAACTTCTCCCTCCAAATTTAAACTTTTTGATCAAAGAGAAAATAATTGGGGTTTTATTCATCACTAGGATAAAAATGATACAACAAGAATTATAAGTTGATAAACAAAGATTACGATATGACAAGAAAAATTCCGATGGTAGCGCCAACCAAATGGATTTCTATAGAAGCAGTATTAAAGCAATTCTGAATATGTGGCTTGAGTTGAAAATTAAAAATTGTTGTTGTTAATGAAAAATATTTTGAGTTGACGCTGTTGCAAAATAAGTTTTAATTCAATTTTATCAGAAGTACAAAAAGTGATTCTGGCATTTGACGCCAAAAATGCGGACCACACAAATTCTTTAGATGACCTATATCGGTATTAAAAAGTTTAACAAATATAATTGCACATATAAATTTCATTATTTGGAGGATGAACTCGATTCTGTACTTAATGAAATTTTCATAGTTTTAAAAAGACAGTAATACTGAAAATTGAACGAAGAGCGACAAAACAATGGTTGATTGGATTGACAGAAACTCTTCTTTACGAGCTACGAGCTAAATTGCAATACAATTCTTTTTTTTTTATTAACAAACATTCAGGGGATGCCCCTTACAAATGCAGTGTATTGTGTTGATTTCAGGAAAAAAATGTTGTGGGAAGGAGGAAAGAGGGAGTAGTGTTTGTGGATATTTGTCTTTAATTTTATTAGATTATAACTGTCAGGAAAGACCTCTGCGGGGAGTTTATTCCACATACGGCTAGTTTGACTGATAAACGAATTCTCTCTGTAGTGCGTTGTGCGGTCAACTGGACAATATACTACAAACGGATGTGATCTACTAGAGAAGCGGGTAGAGCGAACCGAAACTCGGGCACTTGGAATAAGTTCACTAGTCTCAGAAGAACACTTCCCATGGTAATATCTATAGAACAGTGCTACACAACCCACATTCCGACGGTGTTCCAAAGAATCAATAGAGTTGGATTCCCCTTCTGTCATTGATGAGCGCCAATGCCCTCCTTGGCACACAGTCCAGTAGCTCCAAAATAGACTTTGAAGCTCCTGCCCATATATATGAGTTGTATTCCATTTTCGGTCGGATGTAAGTGGTATATATTTTAAGGAGATCAGAAGGTGTGAAGTAATTTTTACACCGTTTTAGAAAACCAAGACACTTGAATGCTTCTTTCGACACTTGAAAAACATGCTCGTTCCAACGAACATCACATTGAATTCTCATGCCTAGAACATCAAGAGTGTCCTATTCCTCAATACCTATACCACCCATATATACAGATGACATTGTCGAATCCATGGCCCTATGGGTCAAGATACAGCATTGAGTCTTCAGCGCATTAAAATCAACCCTATTCGCTTTACCCCACTCAGAGATTGTTAACAGGTCTTGATTGAATGTGTCATTCATTGTCTGCCTTCTGCCCCCAACCTCCAAGAAGCTTGGCCAACAATTAAAGGAAAATGAATGACAAATGTTGCTGTCATCTGCGAAAGAGTAAATAGAATTAAAAGTTTGACTAAGAAGGTCATTCAGAATGATAGGGAATAGAGAAGGAGAAAGAACGGAACCTTGGGATATCCCTGAATTAAGCTGGAACTCATTAGATGAGACCCCATCAATAACAACACGTTTTGTTCGGTCTCTGAGAAAACTCGATATAAATCGAGAGAAGTCGTTACCGACACCAAATGCAATAAGCTTTGATATCAATGCACCGTGCCACATACGATCGAATGCCTTGGAAATATCCAGAGCAACCACTTTACTTTCGCCAAAATTGCGAATGGAGCGACTCCAGCGCTCAGAAAGTAGAGCTAACAGGTCTCCCGTGGATCGATTTCTACGGAAGCCATACTGTCGATCATTAAGAAGTGAATTGGCCTCTAAGTAGTTCACAAGATGGAAATTAATCATGCTCTTCATCACCTTTGAGAGCGCAGAGCAGATTGCAATTGGACGGTAATTTTCAGGGTTATTAGCCGCACCCATTTTAGGGATTGGTTGGACATTAGCAAGAGGCAAAGACACCCGCACAGTACGAAAGGCTGAAAAGGTTGGCCAATGGACTGGCTAGCGTCGAAGAGCACTGTTTCAGCACCAGTGCTGGTATACCATCCGGTCCCGAAGACTTATTAAGGTTGAGATCCGAAATAACCTTTTTAACTGCACGTGCTCGAAAGAATATTTTAGGCATAGTACAAGATACACTTTCAAGTTCGGGCAGAGGTTGATCGCTATCCGGCAAAAACGAATTTTTTGCAAAAAGTTCAGCTAAGAGGTTAGCCTTATCAACCGGTTCAGTGAATATCTGGTCATTCATTAAAAGAGTTGGGATAGCAGAACTAGCATTGCTCTTTACCCTTTTAACAAATGACCAAAAGCTCTTACTATCCCGAGGAGCATAGAGAACTTTAGCACGAAGACGCTGATCGTAAACAAACTTTTGGCGCCTTAGTGTTTTGCTACGCCTGTTTGCGTTGCAGTTCAGTGGCGGAATTTTTATTTTCACGCCAATATCTGAATGCTTCCTCTCTGGATCTGACTGCATCTATGCAGGTCTGGTTAAACCATAATTTTTGATTTGGTTTAGCCGAAATGTGCTTTGATGGAATGAATAATCGCATACCAAGCACTATTATTTTTTCCACCATTTTCGCAGCAGCATCAAAATTTTTATCCAGAAAACAAAGTTTCCAGTTGAAATGTTTGAAAACAAATTTGGGTGATATCAGCGAAGAACAAGGAGATAAGTTTCACCAAGATATCAAAATTATGGAGAATCGATACCAGGGAAGGTGGGATACACGTATGATGGCAGACTACAAAGAGACTCTAATCAGGGTGTTCATTCCAGAGTGTCTCTTAAGAGAAGCTTTCTTTCCTGTAACTAGAATTATAATTATATTATTTTTTTAATATTTTGTATTTTGTTTTTTAAAAAATCTGTATGAAGCAGTTTTATTTCTTTGTTTTTTTTTTATAGAGACAAACGGACTTCGGATTTGAATTCAGCACACCCACATTAACCAGAATCAGCTGATAAATTTAAAGACACAAAATAAGTGTTGACCTGTGTTATCAATCTTATGATAATTATGCAAAGGTGTAAACACTTACATCTTGGCACAACGATGTCCGATTTATCCCATTTTAAATATCAGCCTTCTCAAAACAATGCCAAACGATACTATTCTAAGTTTACCCATGTAAATGGTTTATTTTGTGAATGACTGTGATTTCAGTAGATGGACAGACAGACACAGTGCCAGGAGGACGAACAGACGGACATCGCTATATCGCCTCGAGTTGTTATAAGAATCAGCAGTATATGTACTTTATGGGGCAGCAAATTTAGTTTTGAATGCGTTACAAACGGAATGATAAACTGATACATACCCTCTGCACAGTGGAGTAGGGAGTATAATATAGAAATTAAGGTGCGTCGCGACGCGTCGTCGCATACGTGCGAGTGAATTTGATCGAAATTTGTCATTTTGAAATCACGGCATTCGCTATCGTGTAAGTAGTATCGAAATTTGAGATGATTGCATACGATGACGAGCGATCGATCGAGTGTCTTCTTTCTAAATGTCATTCGATACGTCAAAGCCAATCGTAAACAAAAGTGTTAAACTTCTTGAGAACAACAAGCGAAAAAATAAAAGCGAGATATATAAAATAATAACTAAAAGGTCTTAACATTTAAGTAATATTAATCACTTGATAAATTAAAATTTCAAAAATCTAATTAAAAATTTTCAGGGCAAATATATTTAAAATAAATGGCAAACAAAAGGAACTCATGACTGAATTTATGATTGAGCACCCACATTTGGCAAAAAATATTTTACCTAATTGTGGCCAGGGAAAAGCTGTTTCAAAGCGATTATGCGGTCAGCTTACAATACAACTAAATAAGTTTGGCCCTCCAGTTAAACATGAAAAATGTGGAGAAAGGTACAATTATTTTGAGGTGTTTTTTAAGTGTTCCAATTATACGTACATAGATACATTTTTCTAGGTTTATGCCGACCAAAAACACAATGTAAAAAAAAGCTGTCATTCAATAAGGCATCCAAAAAGAGAAGAAAAAATTCTTCAGGCTGCCGGTATATGAGTTTCTGGTGATGGTCTTTCATCGAACAAATCTTTTGGTTCTTCTAAAACTACGAAACAAATTTGTGCTGATGATATCGAAAAAGCATTTAATGATATGATAGATGAGGAAGACGATGAACATATAAATGAACCTGGGGCAGTAGAGAAGGAACCCACTATAAAAGCAAAAAAAGTTATTGAACGTGAATTTAAATTAGACCTTCTAAGGTGTCACATCGAAAAATATGCAGATTCCCAACGAAGCATAAACTGTAAGCTCGATCGGTTATTGAATATAAAAGAAAGATCGTTAAAATTAAAGGAAGAAGAACATGTTGCTAATATTTCAATAAAAAAGATTGATTATAAAATAAAATCAGTTGAACTAGAAATGCTAGAGGAAAATGGTTATCTGACGAAGTAGTACAAGCTCAACTTTTTTTTTTATATCAAAATTGATATTTTAACTTATAAATTCATATTCAATACGTGAAATATATTTTATTTTAGAAACATTTAATTTTTTTAATTTTATTTAATTTAAAAGCGTATATTTACGTAGTTCAAATTCCTATTTTAAATGTCTTTAAAACCACAACTTCTACAATTTCAATTCATTTTCATTTAACATGTGTTTTTCTTTATTTACATTAAAAATAAATCTTTTACAATTTTTATTAGATCTCGTTTCGATTCTAATCGTATGCCGTGATTAGGCTATTCGATACGTTTCGAAATTTCATTCGATACGAAAGCTTACTCGATCACGAATACGACGATTAGACCCCTGATTTCATAATTTTTAAATATAATTAAAAAATAAAAAACAAACTCCATTTACTGAAAATACAAAATTTTCGCATTATAGGGTTAAAGTTCATGCAAGCTAAACAATGAATAACTAACAAATTCATAGTATTTTTTATGAAATTCCCACGTATTAAATTATAGAAGCTTCTTTGTTGATCAAATGTATGCATAAAGTTATATGTAGGTGTGAAGAATTTTTATTAAAGAAATCAAATCTAAATTAAAAAAATATTCCATAAGTGTTAATATATATACGCACTTGTAATACATATTCCTACATAAGTTTTATTATAATAAGATGACATTAAAGCATTTAATAATAATGGAAATAATCATCAAAGGTCATCATGATGGACAAGAGCGAATGAAATATGTTTATTATATTCGTTTTCATGCTGTACTTCAATAGATTTATTTTAGCAGTAAATATAAAGTTTAAATTATTTTATATGTGTCACTTTTATTTAAACTATCGAATTTCCTTAAAAAAAAAAATTAAAAACACAATATTAAAATCGACACTAAATACTTAAGTATTTAGTTCACTTTTTTATTTTAGCAAGATATATGTTCCTCAAGCTGCAATGCTATTCCATATGCAAATGTTTTCATGGATTCTTTTAATGGTGAACATGCTGCTGGAGCGAAACGTATTTTTAATTATATGTGTTGAACTCTCGATTAACGAATTAAATTTTCAAAATCGGAATACATGGCAGCCTGTGGATGCTTTAAGGAGCTAATTTGGGCAAGGACCATATATAATGAGGATGTGCCTGAAAATGGAACTGCTTAACAAGAGAGGACAAAAAGCGTATAAACAAAATTTGATCGTTCAGCAACAAAAAAATTTTGATTAACGGCCATGGAACCGGCTAAAGCAAAGTGTTGCCGAAACATTTTATTCTACGATATTTTTAGAATCGTACGATATTAACGATATTCACTTTCTGTCTCGTCTCTCTTGTCTCTCACAATGGCGCTCAGCAAGAAACAAAATGTATACACGCACACATTTGTAGGAAGCAAGAACAAAACACATCTATAATATTAATAGGCTAGCCGATTTCTTGTGAATGATGTTTTGTTCTACCGTTTTATCCTGATTTTGACCAAACGTATATTATTTGAAAGGTATTTCTTTTTAGCCGTTTTGCAGATTTACAGATTTTTAAATTTTTTCCTTTCTTTTGAGTAAATTGCATTTAAAGTTGTTACTAACACATACACAAAACAAGTAAGAAAATTATAGTCGATCTAGCCCGACTATACGATACCCTATACCATGGTTAAGAGACCCTATCTTTTCCGGCCAACTAATTGGATATAGCAAATAAGCATAAACCAAATTTGAGTGGCATTTTTATTAATTTTTTTCGCTGCAGATATGAAAAAGTTCATATCGGATACTATATTTATATGGGGACTAGGTCGAAAAATGGACCGATCTTGACCAAATTTCAGAAAAATCTCTGCAATATTTTTGTTTTTGATAGATTTAAGTGAAGATCGGGAAGCAGCTCTATATGAGGCCTATGACTAAGAATTTTCCTATAGGGATTATTTTTGAACTACTGATTAATGGATGTAATAAACACATACGAACCGAATTTGACTGAGATATATATGATAATTTGGAACTTATGGCAATTTATGTCGATTTCATAGGGGTCATTTGTATGGGGGCTAGGTCTGAACATGGACCGATTCCCACCAATTTCAGTAGCGTTCATCCCATGGCCGATGGAAGCTTATATATCAAACTTCATCAAAATATATTCATATTTGCGACCTGTAGTTTGATTACAAGCTTTACATGGACATACAGACGGACGGACGGACGGACATGGCTATTTCGACTTAAAAAGTGATTCCGAGTCGATCGCTATAATTAAAGATGGGTCTAGGACGAATATTTTTGGTTGTTACAACCAGCAGCACAAAGTCATTATACCCAAACCACATAGTGGTAAAGGGTATAATTATAGAATGTGTGTTTATTAAATTTGTTAATGTGTTTGTAAAAAAAATGTTTTTTTTTTTTTGTTAATTTGTGAATTGGCTATAATTGATTAGCATACCTTAAGGGTCCTTATTTAACGAAAAAAATACAATTTCCTAGAATTTGCACTCGAATTTCGAGGGCTGGAATCTGCTAGTATACATAAATAAATACACATTGGTAAAGAGTAAAAAACTTGCAAGAAATCAGAATGTTAAATTTTTCAACATTTTTATCAATTCATGGAAATGGAATAAAAATTTTAAATGTAAATAAAGAAAACAAAATTTTTCATTTTTAAAAAAATTTTAATTTTAAACAAATTCAATTTAAACAAATATGAGTGTTAAATTCGGCTGTGCCGAATCTTTGACACCCTCCACCTCGGTTTGAGTATTGATAATAAATGTAAAAAAAATATTGGAAAAAGTAAACAATTTGTTAAACTTAATACCAAATTATTTCAGCAAATTCTTTGGGTTAGTTTTCGTCTTTTCTATTATTTCGGTGTTTGCTTTTTGGTCATCGTGGTTGCTGATCGGCATGCATTTTGGTTATATACCTATATGCATGCGTTTCCGGTTATATGACATAACTTCTCGTTTAATTTAGTTTTTGCTAATTAAATAGCTCGCCCTAACCTCCATTGCAAAGGTAATGGTTGTGTATTAAATCGTGTTAATTGGAGATGGCTGTATAGTTTCTTTTAACTGGCCAAATATTTCTTCACTGCGGCCATATAGGTCGGATGGAGTAACAAAATAATAACCAAAAAAGAGCTGTCCAAACTTTTTATTAAAATATTGCCATATTTGGAAAACATAGAGAATAAATTTATAATAATAAATAATTAAATTAGGGATGCCAAGCGCAAAAAAACCAAATGTCGCAAACATTTTAAATAAAATAATTTGTTATCTTAATTTTCTGAAAAACTTCAAATTTTCATCAAAAAAAAAAAAATATGAAAATTTATATATAAATAACATTCTCATCAAATTGCGTTTATTTATGTGACAATTGCTATGTTCGCAATTCTTAAGTATCATTTGAGGTTTTCTAAAATTCATTGAATTTAAATTAATGTTTTCTGTAGTCCCATTCTGTAAATTTCAACGATCCGACAATCGCAAAATATATCGACAGCTATTGTTGTTTGCACTAAGGATTAAGTGATTCACTAAGTACATACATCTTAACGACAGTCGACAAATCTATTTTTATATTTATTTAAATTGTAAACGAGTGGCATCTCTGTCAAAATAAGCGAAAAACACAAAGAAGAATAAAAAAAAAAACAAAATACTTCATGTTTGACTGGATGATTTTATGTTTATGTTTAATATCTTTATTTTTTTTTTACTAATATTTCTGTTTATTTATTTGAAAATGAAATAATGAATTGAATATGCTATTTAATTTTTTTTTATTTGTATAAAAAAGTTTTTTAATAAAAGCAAAATATTTTCACTATTTTATGATTTTTATTTATGTATGACGACATTTCAACTTAAAAATTTAAGTTTTTATCGATTGAATAAGCAACAAAAAAATGGTTGTCGTTTAGATAACAACAACAGCTGACTTTAACAATAGCGAATATCGTTTAAAAATTTTACTGATAATTTTGCTATTTTATTTTTTTTTAACGATCCGACTATCGTTAAAAGAAGTTACTGAATCGCGGTACTGAAAAGCTATTAATTTTTCCTGAATGTCAATATTTTGTTTAAATGTAAAAATTTTTGAATTTCAATTTGTGTTTAACGAATAAAATTTATATATTAAAGATGCAATTGATGTCTTCTAAATTTAAAATTATAATTTCCGACGTTTTGATATGATTTTCTGAAATTCAATTAATTGTAATTTATAATTGGAAATTTTTAATTCCAGTTTTTAGAATTGATATTTTCTTAAATTTGAATGGAAAATTTAAAAAGTGCAATTTTGTATTTATGTGAATAATAGTGCTTTAGTAATTATAAACAATTTTTAAAAATTAGATGTAATCGCAATCAGATATTTTGTAGGTAAAGCAGGATAATAATTCTATATAACTATGTAGAACTGTTTTGAAAGCAAAAAACTAATTGATGAACTCGGTAACTCTATTTTGTAAAGACAACAAAAAGGTAATATGCCAAACTTATGTTCATATTTGTAAAAGAATAATGAAAATACGTATGAAATAAAAGACCAGCCCGTGTATACTCTTAACATTGTTCTGTATGATATCCAGTTGAAAATTTAACATTCATGTTAAAATAGAAATAACTACTGCAAAGCTAATTAGAACAAACAAAAATTGTGGCGCCATCTACTGTGACATAGTCACGCTGAGCAAAATGAAGTGACACTCTGTTAATGCAAAAGAAATGTATTTTCCCCACAACAAAATATTGCAGAATTTTATGTAAATAAAATAATATACCGACTTATTTCTAACATGCAGTTGTTATGGATATATGTATATTATTTGTATTATTTAATATGTTTATATAAATTTATAAATAAATTTATAAATAAAAATTTTTTTTGCTATATTTACATTGTTCTTTTTTTTATTAACAACTAGGTATTTTAGCATTATTTGCTTTAGATGTTGGTGAATTTTTACTCCCTTTATATTAACTCGTAGTGTCTGCTTGTCGAAAAAATTTTGGATCGATTTTAACCAATTTCCCGTGAGCCATTCGATCTGCAGGCAGGCTCGTGGTAATAACAGAAATGATCAAACAAATTTTTAGATTGATGCCAAAACAATGGAAACTTTTAAATTTTTCTACCAGAGTTAATAAAAAAATGTACAAAGGGTAAGTTTTTATTATATTATTACCACAACGACCACAGAAACAATAAGCCAAGCTATGACAACAACACAACATTTAGAATAACAACAAGAACAATATAGAAACATCATATTTTTAATTTTTTTTTTTTACTTTTTCAGCGATTTCCCTGGACCTGTTCCACCGATTTTAATGATTTTTGAAACAGAGATCTTCCCATGAATTTGGTGAATCATTCTCACTAAAAATGATCACTGTAGCTGCACTATTCAGGGCGTGATCGTGACAAGAACAACATAGAAAATTATATTTTTTCAAGACTTTTTTAATTCTTCATTCAAATCTCGGGCCCTAATCGACCGCTATGGAAGATTTTAAATAGCAAACTTTTCAGGATGTTAATGAATCCTTTTTTATGTCAACGAGCACCCTCGCTGCCCGATTGATGCCGTCATCGTGATTTCCACAGACGGACAGACGGACATCGCTATATCAACTCCGGTTGTTATAAGGATCACAAATATATGTATTTTATGGAGTCCAAAATTTTTTATCTAATTATTACAAACGGAATGACAAACTTATATATACCCTCTGCACACTGGAGTGGAGGGTATAAAAAAGGGAAAAATAAAAATAACATAAAAACAAGTAAAATAAAAAAGTTTCAAAATTAAGAAAAAAAACATTTTACAGCCTTAAATTATTCAATAACCCCTTGTACAATGCATCATTTTTTATACGCTCAGCGTAAAGGCTTTGTTCAGGGGTCATTCTTCTTAATTTTGATGCGACTGTAACCGCGAGTACGTCAAAATCATAAATATCTTGCATTCTTTTAAAAATTAAGCTACGTACAGCAAATTCTTTTGAATTCTTTGGAACCAAAAAAAAATGAATGCGTTTTACTCCTCGACGAGGCTTCAATAAGAAAGGACTGTATGTATAATAAATCAAATTATCGGATTGGTTGGGTTGTCGATATGTCCCATGATGAAAGATTAAAAGAAGTAGAAACGAAAACAAAGGGATTTTTAGTAACTAAAAATATGTTATCAGCTACTATGCAACCTCCGAATCGCTTAAAAGGAACCAATTGAAGAACTTGCTACTGGAGAACATTCTAAAAGTCTCAGAAATCGGATTAAATGTTGCATGCATCGTTATGGATCAGGGACAGACAAACATAGGATTGGTCAATCAGTTAGGAGTTACACCTGATACTCCTTACTTTAAAACTGTGGATAACAAGGAAATATTTGTTATGTACGACTGCTGTCACTTTCTGAAGATAATTCGGAACACACTACTTAATCATGACATTGAAACAAGGAGTGGTATAGCAAGCATAGATGTTTTAAGAGCTGTATATGAATCAGGCAAGAAAAGTCTGTGCATGATGATGCTGCCGAAACTTAAGGATTTGCATCTAAAAGATGAATGTTTCGAGAGCAGAGCTACAGAATGTTTGCAGCTATAAAAACTAAATTTGATTCTGGGTTCTTCAATGAAGAATGACTGAGAAAAGTACCGAGTTCGCCTTTCTTCGTTGATCAGTTCAATAAAATAATTGCCTATAACCTTTTGGACAAAAATCCAGACAGGAGGCCATATACCAGGAATGAAAGCGCACTAAGTGATTTCATTCTTTACTTTATTGAATACCTGGAAACAATTAGATTTGGCGGTCAATCGAGAAACAAAAGTATCAATGGATTCGTTCTTACATTAAGGTGTTTCCTCAATTTAATCCGACATTTGTTCAGAAAGCATAACGAAACAAATTTCATTTTGTTTGGGAAATTTTACCAGGATACGATAGAAAATTTTTTCTTTAAAATACGTTCGAATGGTGGTTCAATACGTTCAAATACGTTCCTTAAAATACGTTCGAATAGTGGTTCAAACGATCAGCCTTCGGTCAAAGAGCTACAATACATTCTATCGCGTCTGATTTTTATGAAAATAATAACGTTTAAATATAAATCAGCGAATCAAAATTGTGAAGAGGACGAACCAAAGGACTTATCTGATCAAGAGCCAATATTAAGAAAAAATCTTAATATTGAGATATCCACGGATGAAGCGGACAATGACAATGATACCGTTATTATTGATCCGGAACTTGGAATGACTAGAAATGAGTTGAAAACGCTGCCATATTACACGGGATATGTGATTTCTGATATGTGAAGAAAATCAAATACGAAAAAATTTTAGATATGGCAAAGGAGCAGCAGGATCAGCGCCAACCTACGTACAGAACCAGGCTTATAATGTGGAAAAAATTTTGGTGACATCCAAAAAACTTAATTTCCACTTATTAATTTATTTATTTATTTATTAGTCTATGGAAAATTTTCCTTACAGACCATAAAAGTAACATACATAACATTTGTGAACATACATATATATTTTCGATCAAACATGTTTAAAAACAATTTAAAATTAAAAAATGCAAGCTAAACATTTATTACATATTATTTAGATAAAGTATTATATTATAAATATTATGTTTAAACACAATTTATAATTGAAAATGGCAAGCTAAATATTTATCACACATTATTTAGATAAAGTATTATATCCCTTTTAATCAAATCCAAACTTTTCTGAAAATCAATAATGTTATACAGTTGGTTAAATTCTATACTCAGTTGACGAAAAGGATCAGAGTTGGCATAATTTATACGATAATACTTTACTATTAGGAACTGAAAATACCGTGAACAGCGCTGTGAGGTATTAATATTGATTCTGCTAAGGAGAAATTCGGAATATATATTTCCATTTATCAAGTTGAACAAAAAAGTTATATTAAGCATACTTCTTCGGCTTTGAAGCGAGACGGCTTCTATTAGAAGGTAATTGTATATTTGGATCCCATCCAAGTCCACGAAGGCAAAATATTAGAAATTGTTTTTGAACAGACTCAATTGAATTTTAATGAACGGTGTAAAAAGGATCCCAAACTACAGAACCATATTCCAAAATTGGTCTTACTAGTGTAGTTGCTTTGTTGTGTAAGGATCAGAAAACTCTTTCGACCAACGCTTGATAAAACCAAGCACACAAAATGCCTTGTTAATTGTGAGTGATATATGTTTACGAAAATCCAGGCGCTTGTCCAATAAAACTCCGAGATCATTAAATGTTTCCATCATTTCCAATCGATCGTTGTTCATCAAAAACTGGCCACCATATATTTACATTTTTTTACATTAAGGTCCATTAAGTTTATATTACACCATGCTGTGAAATTATTAATATCCAACTGTAAACGTTATTGTTTCTCATTATTGTTGGATGAATAAAGTATTTTAACGTCATCTGCATACATCAGGCATTTACAGAACTTAATAGCTGAAGGCAGATCATTAATAAATAGTGTAAATAAAAGTGGACCCAAATGACTTCCTTGAGGCACACCAGATAAAACATTAATCGATTTTGAATGAAGATTTCGAAATTTTATACACTGTTTTCGGCCAGTTAAATAGGAATATATCCATTTCAATAGCGTATTACTAAAACCCATACGATCAAGCTTAAACAATAAAAGATCATGGTTAACCCTGTCGAATGCTTTACTAAAATCCATATAAATAGCATCAGTTTGAATTTTGTTTAAAAAAGCTTCATTAACAATAGTTCTAAGTTCAAGAAGATTGGTAACAGTTGAGCGGGATTTACGGAAACCATGTTGTTCAGGAGCTAGGATTGTAGATACTTGGTGAGACAAAGCATCAGTTATGTGTTTTTCAAATAGTTTTGGAATAGAGCTTAATTTTGCAATACCTCTGTAATTTGAAATCACGGATTTACTACCAGCTTTAAATAATGAAATTATAAAGGATTTTTCCAAATAATTTGGGAAATATGCCAATTTAAGTGATTTATTATATAGAAACGTTAGGGGAATATACAGCAGGTTAGCACATCGCTTCAAAACACAATTTGGAACACCATCAGGACCAGGAGCATATGAAAAATTTAGTTTCATCAAATTATTTAAAACAGCTTGTTCTTGAGTAAATGGAATATTTATAAAAGATGCATCGGGAATCAAGTATGGATACTCAGAAGTATTGTCAAAAACTGTTGAGGAGTATGTTGAAGCAAAAAAGTCAGCAAACATGTGGCATATTGAAATATCGTCAGAGGTTTCTATATTATTTAGTTTCATTTTTGTTGCAAAATCAAGTGATCTCTTTTTAGAGTTTACAAATTTATAAAATGATTTAGGATCGTTTTTAAATTGTTTTTAACTTTAATCACATAATTGTTGTAAGCAGAACGATTTGCCAAATTGTATTCTGATCTAGCAATAGAATATTTCATGTAATTTACAAATGATCCACGTTCTTTATATCTCTTGAATATTTTGTTTTTCCTGTTTTTAAGACCTGAGAGAAATTTCGTACTCCAAGGAGGGCCAGTAGATTTCGGTGGATACAATTTAGGTATCGATTTTAAAAAACACTCTTCTAGCAACTGATAGAATTGTAACGGGGTTTCAAACTATGGCTGGGGTAAATCAGGCGTGTCCAGGGTCAGCTTAAGGACCCTCAAACCTTATGCAAAGAAATACGTTAATTCTTGTCCCTCTTCGGGCTATTAAATAACTTTATTCAAAGTATATATAGTTAACACAAATGACAATAGTCGTTGATGATACGGGTGATCGTTGGCAAAATCGCTAGTGGAGTAAGCGGCGGCAATAGCTTCGGCAATATAGGCTGCTCGGTGAGCGGTAGTGACAGCTTCGGCAATATTGGTGATTCGGTAGCTGGCGGTGCTGGCTTCGGCAATATGGGTTGCCGATGGAGGTGACGGCAATCGATTCGTCGGTGATGGTGGTTGAGTTGTCGGCAGCAATAGCTTCGGTTGGATCGATCGGTCGGCAGGCGACGACTGTAGACCTGTCGGTGATGGCGGCTCAGTTGTCGGTAGCAATATCTTCGGCCGAATCGATCGTTCGGCAGGCGACGGCAATAACTACGTCGGTGCTGGTGGCTAAGCTGTCGGCAACAACAGCTTCGGCGGCATCGATCGGTCGACAGGTGACGACTGTAGACCTGTCGGTGATGGTGGTTAAATCGTCGGCAGCAATAACTTCGGTTGGATCGATCGGTCGGCAGGCGACGACTGTAGACCTGTCGGTGATGGCGGCTCAGTTGTCGATAGCAATATCTTCGGCCGAATCGATCGTTCGGCAGGCGACTGCAATAACTTCGTCGGTGCTGGTGGCTAAGCCGTCGGCAACAACAGCTTCGGCAGGATCGATCGGTCGGTAGACGACGACTGTAAACCTGGTGGCTAAGCTGTCGGCAACAACAGCTTCGGCGGCATCGATCGGTCGACAGGTGACGACTGTAGACCTGTCGGTGATGGTGGTTAAATCGTCGGCAGCAATAACTTCGGTTGGATCGATCGGTCGGCAGGCGACGACTGTAGACCTGTCGGTGATGGCGGCTCAGTTGTCGATAGCAATATCTTCGGCCGAATCGATCGTTCGGCAGGCGACTGCAATAACTTCGTCGGTGCTGGTGGCTAAGCCGTCGGCAACAACAGCTTCGGCAGGATCGATCGGTCGGTAGACGACGACTGTAAACCTGTCGGCGATGGTGGTTAAATTGTTGGCAGCAATAACTTCGGCTGGATCGATCGGTCGTCAGGCGACGACTGTGGACCTGTCGGTGATGGCGGCGCAGTTGTTGGTAGACTTCGTTGGTGCTGGTGGCCCAGTTGTCGGCAGCCACAACTTCGGCAGGATCGATGGTAATCGGCAGCAGACAGCCGTTAAGCCACTGGAGTAATCGGGAGCAGACAGCCGTTAAGCCGCTGGAGTAATCGGGAGCAGACAGCCGTTAAGCCGCTGGAGTAATCGGGAGCAGACAGCCGTTAAGCCGCTGGAGTAATCGGGAGCAGACAGCCGTTAAGCCGCTGGAGTAATCGAGAGCAGACAGCCGTTAAGCCGCTGGAGTAATCGGGAGCAGACAGCCGTTAAGCCGCTGGAGTAATCGGGAGCAGACAGCCGTTAAGCCGCTGGAGTAATCGGGACCAGACCGCCGTTAAGCCGCTGGAGTAATCGGGAGCAGACAGCCGTTAAGCCGCTGGAGTAATCGGGAGCAGACAGCCGTTAAGCCACTGGAGTAATCGGGAGCAGACAGCCGTTAAGCCGCTGGAGTAATCGGGAGCAGACAGCCGTTAAGCCGCTGGAGTAATCGGGAGCAGACAGCCGTTAAGCCGCTGGAGTAATCGGGAGCAGACAGCCGTTAAGCCGCTGGAGTAATCGGGAGCAGACAGCCGTTAAGCCGCTGGAGTAATCGGGAGCAGACAGCCGTTAAGCCGCTGGAGTAATCGGGACCAGACCGCCGTTAAGCCGCTGGAGTAATCGGGAGCAGACAGCCGTTAAGCCGCTGGAGTAATCGGGAGCAGACAGCCGTTAAGCCGCTGGAGTAATCGGGAGCAGACAGCTGTAAAGCCGCTGGAGTAATCGGGAGCAGACAACCGTTAAGCCGCTGGAGTAATCGGGAGCAGACAGCCGTTAAGCCGCTGGAGTAAAATTTACTTTAAGTAATGTGTCCCCACAATGTTTCGTATCGAAACTTTTCATACTTTACTCAGCTCAACTTCGCCTTCTTATCCAAATTATTATTCTAACTAAGTGAGAATTATAAGTCATGGTTTGAATATAATGTAAAATTCATAACACATTATGGTTCTATTAATACATTATAGGCTGCTATTGATGTTTAATATGATGTGTGGTTGAATGTATATGGCTGTGGACAGTAGGCTGCTGTTATTAATGTGTGGTTGGTTGTACAATGTACAATGTACATGTACAATGTACATGTTTAAAGATGGTCTGGTTGGTTGTGTATGGCCATAACACATTATGCTATTGATGTTTAATATGATGTGTGGTTGAATGTGTATGGCTGTTGATAGTAGGCTGCTGTTAAAGTGGTGTGATCGTTTGTGTTGATTTGATGTTGATTGTATATATGGTTGGACTACTGGTGATCAGTGTTTATGTACGATGCAAAGGCGATGCCATTTGCGTTGTTACAGAATGATGTTAGCATCATGTCTAAGTCATCATTGTGACGAGCGAAAACAACATGCCAGTGATAAAGCAGAGGAAAGAACATCATCATTTGTTCTTGAAAAACAAAATATTTTATCATGAATGCGACTTTTACTGAAGGCTGTATTTGGAATGTCAAAATTAATTTGTAGAGTTGGATGATAACGATCTTCTGGTTTTGAGATAGGAAATGTTTGTGTTATCCAATAGTCGGTCGGTTCGTTCACAAAAACTAAATCCAATGACTTACCAAAAGCATTAACGACGTTATTTATTTGAAAAAGACAATTTGAAGATAGTCCATTTATAAAATCGACATTTGATTCAGCTGATACTGGCACTAAATGCTTACAATCGGGTTCAGACTGCCAACATATTGATGGAATATTGAAGTCACCAATTAACATGACCGAATCGGTTGGTTTTAATTTTTTTTAAATTAAGTACATATATAGATTTTTTATGTTCATCATAGATTTCGATGGAAGACTTTGGAGGAATATAAGAACAAATGATATACAACATTTTATTCTTATGTAATTTTAACAACACACAGATAATTTCAATGTTAGGAAGGTCATTTAAAAATATTTCTTCAGCTGAAATAGTGTTCATCACGGCAATTAAAACTCCACCACCTTTACGATTTCCATCATTTCTGTTACGTCTAAAAAGCTGATACTTAGGACATAAAATTTCAGAATTGTGGATACCTTTATGGAGCCAGGTTTCAGTCAGAATAATTATATGATTATCAAAACCAAAACTGTCAGCAAAAAGGAATGGTAGCTTAGTGTTAAGGCCTCTAACATTTTGATAAATAGTAGTGATAGTATCGACAGCAGAATTAATTAGTTTTTTGGAACAGGAGCAGTTGATTTAGGTAAATAGACAATATCATTTTTCGGCTTATCCTTGTAAAGGGTGTCCCAACAAGAACGCAATTTTTAAATTTTAAATAAAACACAGATATTTTAAAAAAAATCGTGAAACTTTATTATATCGTAAAGTAGACAGAATGAGGTTATGTATGGAACAATATATCGTGCAGATGGCCGCCGCGGTTTTGCTGGCATGCACGCAATATTTTAATGAAAATTTCAATGACCGTTTTGCATAAATGCTGCAGTATTTCATTAATGCAGCGTCCAATTTCCTCTTTTAAGGCTTGAGTCGTCGTCGGCTTATTCGCGTAAACCATCGACTTCAAAAAACCCCAAAGAAAAAAATCTAATGGTGTTAAATCGCACGATCTAGGCGGCCAATTCTGATCTCCAAAACGCGAAATAACACGACCGGGAAATGACTGATGCAGCAATTGAATTGTTTCTCTGGCTGTATAACATGTGGCGCCGCACAGTGGGTTCGATTTCCCCAAAATGGAGATTAATTCAACGAAGGGTCTAATTGATTAGGTAGTATTTTTTTTGGATTAGTTATACATAAGTTATAAAAAAAAAAAACAAAAATATTGTATACTTTTGAAGAGAACTTTTTTTATTTATTTAATTTAACTAATATTATATTAAAGAATTTGCATTAATATTTCTCAAATCAAGCAACTGGAGAGCCTTACGACATCCGATTTTGATGAAATTTGCTATGAGTGTTGTACCTTACACCACCAAGTGAAAATGACAATTTTGGAACTTTAACCCATTTTGTCCCACACTTGTCTAGTCATTAAATCATTTTGTTGATGTTATTCTTGGTTTTTATACTGTTTTCCTATATTATTCGAGAAATGAAAATTATATTTATAGCCTTTTATCGAAAAAGTAGCAAAAATATATACATTTTATTTTGTAAAGTGTTTCTAACCTGTTTTTTTAGAATATATGTCCAAACTCTTCAGATTCCCATCCATCGACACCGTCACCCTCATCATCGTCATCTATATAATAAGCGATTTCTGTTTCTGTCGGCAAAATTGACGGCGAAATTAATAGCTCCACTGCTGATTTTGGGAGGTGTTTTATTTTATTTTTATTTAACTTCATTTTTCCAGAAATAATTGGATCTGAGGTTAATAGAAACCTATTTAGTATATCCCGATTCGATTCCTCCCGGCTACATTTACGCGAAAAGTTTTCTCTGTAGTTTTTAAAATCCTTATTTCGAGCTTCTTGTGCTTCTTCTGACAGTTGGCCAATCGGTAATAAAGCGTGCGAAATGATTTCTGGACCATGTATTAAAAACTTATGCAGAGTAGGAGGCATGTTAAACCACGGATATTTCTCTACAAAAAGTCGAGCTGTATTATATGAAAATTGCCTGAATTTTTCAACATCGATTTCATGACCAGAAGATACAACAATTAAAATTGTGTGCATCTTTTCAATTAGTTCAAAATCAATTTTCGTTATATCTACCAGCGTTTTCAAAAAATCTTCTAGCCGTGTTGCCATCATTCGAATTGCCGAAGCCGGGTTTTGGTTGGTCTATAATAAGACCAGTTTTATTTCTAAATTCCGTTTGAATTCGTCTCTTGTTTTCAGCAACTATTGTTTTATCGGAATCAGTTCTAGTTTGCCATTTTTTTACTGGTAATTTATACGACACGTGTAAAAGACATTCATAAAAACGAATCCAACCATGTAATATAGATAGACCAAAATCCAACATGTCTGTTTTTACCTCCTTGGCGGTCATTCTTTCTACATTATTAAAATCTTTACTGGATGACCCACATAAATAACACCTCTGGGTTGATTTTGTGTCTGTGAGTGCATTGCAAACTTTTCCATCTACCATTACTAACATAAGCTTATGAGCTACGCTTACAGATCTGTCTTCTGTGAATACTAGAGAATTTTCAAGCTCATTTATCTCTTCATCCACCCTTTTTTTTTCTTGTGTGGAGACACTCAAACATTCTTTAACAAATTCAATTTTTAATGGCCTACAAAATCTTGTTGATGATGGGCGAGGATTTTGCCAGATAACTTTTTTTTGACACACCATTCTAAGTGAAACAATGCACGTTATGAAAACCGCTGCGTCACTTGCACCATGACCATGGAAAACTTGTTTGTATGAGCTGTGTCCGGAGCTTCCATCAAATCCCCACTTTGTGTATAAGATAATTTTTGACAATTCGTAATCAGATAAGGTGGCAATAACATCTTTTTGCAGTAAAACTAAACGCTCAACAGTGTGATTAAGAAGAGCTTGCAGACTTATTTGAGCTGTTGTTTCGGTTACTCGTATTGCGTCTTCCATTGGGTAACAATCTTTTTTCGCTTGTTGGACGATTGTGTAAGAAGGAAACTTCTCCGGAGCAGCTTTTCTAATCACATTATACTGGCTACGAGTAAGCTTTGCTTCTGCCAGCACTATAAGCGCAGATTCTGCACTTAGTTGTTTTGCACGTTCTTGTGATGTCAAACTTGCCTTATATTTTGCAGCTCTAGATGGGGAAGAAGTAACATCTTTCAATATTTTTGATGCTTCTATATGGCCAGAAGCTCGTAAACTCATTTGAGTGGCATAGCTTAACACAGACAGCGATGACTTATCTCTTATATCCTTGCATTTCTTTGTTTTTGTTTTTGATGAACATTCATCAAACTCCATTTCTTTGCGGCCTCTTTTATTTGTGTGCACTACAAATGAGATGGAAGAATCTAACCAGTTTTTATTATCTCTACAAAAACGGCCATCATGTCTATTTGATTTAGACCATCGACTCTTTGAAAATCTTTCATATCAACAGGGTTTGTACGTTTTATTATTTCTTCTTTCAAAATATTAATTTTTTCTTTAAATAGCAAAGAGTCTGCATTCCGAAAAATATCGTAAAGACTCTGACGAGAGAAAAATACTGTTTTGGAGCTTGTTCCTAAAAAGTTTAGATAGTAGCATATTATAAATCAGAAGCTTAAAGTATTTGTTTGTACCAATTACCCAATAACAAACTTTACAGCACTTTCAGTACATTTGACGTTTTCACAAACACAAAAGTAACGAATAACTAGTAACCAGGCTTGCCACCAACATTTTTAAAATTTGCTATTTTTTTGTTTAGCTCTTTTTAAAACTTTTTTTTATTGTTTCTAAATTTAATAATTTTATTTTTTGCGTATTTAGTAATTTTACTAGTTTTTTTTCTGCAGGGCCTTTAATTAATTTTTAAGAGCTGCTTAGCAACTTTTTTTAAATGCCCTAGCACTATTTCATATTTATCTTATGGCAACACTGCTACCAACAAACAAAAAAATTGTAGTATAACAATAACAACAGTAACAATCATAACAACGAAAACGAGAACAAAACAAATTAAAGACAACAAGAACCGCTTTTTTATGAGTGGCTATTTTTTTAATTTATTAAATATATTTAATTGGCGCAAAAACGCGCAACATTTTTTTTTATAAATATGAAAGCTTACATAATACGGTTTAATACACAATTTACACTTTTACCCAATTTTGCCCCATTCCCATTTAAAACTCCACATATATTTTAAAAATAGCCCAAATTTAAGCATATTTAAAAAAAAAAGTTAAAAATATTTCTACACATTTTTTGTTAAATTTTTTTTTTTTAAATTACGTTAAAATACCTGACGTTGTAGATTCCATAATAAAAGTATCACTTTTGACTGTTAAAAATAAAAATATTTAGCTTTAAAGTATGACAAATTTCAATTTTCACAACTATTAGAAAAAAACTTAAAAATTTCTTAGCTTTAAGGCTACGTAGCAAGAAAAGTAAAAAACATATGACATTGAAATTTTCGGTAGTGATGTAGAATTTAGTACTCTTTAATCGAGTAATAAGTATTTTTTAAAAAACTTCATTTTCATTATTCAATTAATCTCCATTTTTTGCGATTTCAACCCAATGTGCGCCGTCTTGTTGAACCACATGCCCTCCACATTCATTTCTTAAATTTGAGGCAAGAAAAAACTGGTTATCATTTCACGATACCGAACACCATTGATTGTTTGCGCTTGACCTGCCTCATTTTCACAAAAAAAAGGTCCAATGATTCCTCCAGCCCAAAAACCACACAACACAGTGACACGTTGAGGATGCATTTGCTTCTCGTGAATCACTCGAGGATTTTCCTCACCCCAAATGCGACAATTCTGCCTATTGACGAAGCCATCAAGATGGAAATGGGCCTCGTCACTGAAGATGATTTTAGCGGCAAAATCAGCATTTTCATGTTGTCTCTCCAATACCCAATTAACGAACTCCCTTCGCTGTCCATGGTCAGCTGGCTTCAGTTCCTGAGTCAATTGAACTTTGTATGCATGAAGATGCAAATCTTTCGTCAAATTTCGCTGCATAGTGGATTTGGAGACACCAATTTGCTGAGCTCGGTGTCGAATTGAGGTGGATGGAGTTCGAGTGACATCATCACGTACAGCTGCGACATTTTCGGTCGATCGACCTGGTCGATGGCGCGTTTTTGTCTTTACATCACTAACAGACCCAGTTTCGGCAAATTTATCCATTAATCTCTTTACAGTTGACTCTTTTGGAGCATTATTGTGACCCCAAATTGATCGCAATTTGCGAACTGTAGCCGCAAAACTTTCACCATTTTGGTAAAACAATTTCACAATGAGAATGCGTTGTTCATTCTTGTAGCGCTCCATTTTTACTAACCTCGTACCTTCTACTAGCAAACAATAACAATTGTTCAAATGTCAAACAATGACACTTCGAATGTTGCCAGATTTAAAAATTGCGTTCTTGTTGGGACACCCTTTATATATACTCACGAGTAATAAAATTTGGTGGCCAAAAGTGTGGATCAACAACGATATCAAATAATTCATAAGGAACTATAACTTTAAAAGACACTTTGCTTCTTTCATCAGCATAATTGAATTTAAAAACATTTAATTGATGGTCTTGGCCGAGTTTGGATATCATATAATTGGAAACGTCTTCAATAGAAATATCAGATGATAAACGAGCCACAAATATTGTTTTTTTCTTAGGTTTTTGAGTTGTCGTAGCTGAAGTAGTTAAAGTTGATATTAAATGCGAAATAACATTATCTTGAGGTTTTAAATATTTATTATTATTATTAATGAGATCAATAGAATTCTGATTTGAATTTTGTATTATTGTATTTGGCTGAATAATTGAAATAAATGGAGACACTGGATTATAATTCCTACATATTATTTGTTGACGAATCTTGAGGTAATAGAATAGTTGAATCAGTAGGATTATTTGATTTTTCATTAGGATTTAATTGATTATCCGATTTTGCAGCAAGACGTTTAGATGATCGCTTGCGTTTTGGAGAAGATCCATTTGGAGATGCATCTAGCGATTTAAAATGATCAAAAATCTCTTCGTACTTATCAATCAAGGATGCAAATGTAGAAAATTCTTTCTTTATATCATTAAACTTGTGACGATTAGTTTTTATAAATTTAAAGAAATCTATGTCGTATTTTCTACAATCATTACAGCACCAACCTAAACCTAAGTTGCCGCTTAGGTCATCAGCAATATGAGTAGGAATAAATAAGCATTTTGTATGGTAGGTTTTATTACAAATCCAACAAGCAATCATTTTTTCATTATTGTCAGGATTTATGCAGTACGAATGTGAACAAATCATGTTATGTTTTAGGAGATTTAGGTATTACGATGAATTTAATTTGGGATAAATAAATAAATAAATAAATAAATTGACGGCAACACTTAACAAGTATAAAACCACAGGCAGTTCTTCCCCGAAATTTATCACAAAATAAACTTTTTATTATTATTTATTAATCCTTATATCTGTGGTTTTCTAGAATAACCGCGTATGTCATAAAATCAAAATTTTCAGGAGAGCCAAAGAACAGTTTTTATAAGTGGTTTTATAAGTGGTTATAAACTGAAAAATAATCCAAAATTATTTTGAATTTTTTTTCATTAATAACAACGTATGTCGCTATGTGTCGTTTTCTGAGAAAATAATTTGTCAGCGATCAAACGTAGGTTGACATATATCATTAGTGCTGCAAATTAATTTAATAAACATTTAAGTTACGTCGTTATTTAGAGAAAAATCTCAGAAATGGTCAATTTTTTTTTTTTTTTTTTTAATTAAACACATGTAAAGAGCATTAAAAATTATTATATTTGGCATCGTTAACTCAAAACTGACAAAAATGGACATACACAGTTATTCTAGAAAACCACAGATATTTTTTACTGGTATATTTTTATATGTAAATTTTTATGTTAACTATTTTTTTTTACATACACGGAGGAGTGTGAAATTTGATATAGTTATAGAAATGGTCAATTTTTTTTTTTTTTTTTTTAATTAAACACATGTAAAGAGCATTAAAAATTATTATATTTGGCATCGTTAACTCAAAACTGACAAAAATGGACATACACAGTTATTCTAGAAAACCACAGATATTTTTTACTGGTATATTTTTATATGTAAATTTTTATGTTAACTATTTTTTTTTTACATACACGGAGGAGTGTGAAATTTGATATAGTTATAGTTCATATAGAGGAGAAGCGGAGAATGACAAAATTTGTATATAATAATATAATAATTAAAAATATATTAAATTAAATAAAATAAAATATTTATAATAATTCGTGACACCATGTTAATGGGAATGATTTAAATTATATATTAGACGCTCCGTGTTGAATTGTGAATGGCTAAAATTGATTAACATACCTTTAGGCTCATTTATAAATTCACAATATTCATAATTCGAAGTTCGTGTGCTGGGCTATACTAGTACTATTTAATGTAAATGGATGAATAATTATTTAAACAAAAATGTAAGTGTTGAGAATCAATTTGTTTATATACTTATTCGTTCCTACTTTTTAATTATAAATTTTTTATGTTTCTCTTTTGTAGAAACAAATTCATTGTTTTGTATTTTAGTTTTTAATCAAATAGAGAAAATGAAATTCACAATTTATCTACACTAAAGAAAACAAGTCTTTCTCTCTGCTAACAAATGTTTATAACATCCATTTTACTTTTGAACAATATGTTCAACTCGATTGGCTTTAATTTGGAAAAAAAAAACTTGAAAAGAAAACTTCTTTGAACATTTTGAAAAATCTTTAAACAGCAAAAAATTTCCTTTACACAACATCACTTAAAAGTTGTGAAATTTCTTTGAAGTCAGAAATTTGCTTTAAAAGCCTTTTTCCTCAGCGGAAGTGTTCAACATGTTCATGATTTAACTCAGTAAATCTGGCCCCACCACCCTCTAATAAAATGATGTTAACTTAAGCTATACCGTTAAATGAATTCAATGTTTTGTTAGCTACAAATAAAAGCTTAATGTTTATGACCTTTCGTCAAATGACATCCGTAAAATTAACTAAATTACTAGTTTCTGTTGATTTTTCATAGAAGCCTGCACACACCCGGCCAGAAGCAAAGTTCAGTTTGAAAAAAAAAATGACGACAAAAAATGACTATGCCATCTTTTTGTGGGCGATGTGTACTTCAAAAAACCGTATCTCATGAAATCCTGGATGATCCTGTTTCAGAAATATCAATATTTCAACTTAAAAAAAAAAAAAATGGGAAATATTATTTGATTTGAAAAAATATTTAACTCCAAGTTTAACAGAGTTGATATCATTTCCACACCATCCTTGGGATGGACACCTCGGCGCTTTTTTTTAAAGTGGTATTTCCAATAGACCTAATTCAGTAATAAACAATGTTTTTTTATTAATGCTGCGAAGAAAAAGTAACAACCGCTTTTTTTAATCGTGCCGAAAAAGTTGGATCATCGTTAATAATGATGAAATTTGGTATATAAGCTTCCATTGGCCATAGGATAAACGCTATTGAAATTGGTGAGAATCGGTCCATGTTCAGACCTAGCCCCCATACAAATGAACCCTATGAAATCGACATAAATTGCCATAAGATCCGAATTGTCATATATATCAGTCAAATTGGGTTTATATGCGTTTATTACATCCATTAATGAGTAGTCCAAAAATGATCCCTATGGGACAACTCTTAGTCATAGGCCCCATATAGAGCTGCTTCCCGACTTTACCAAACATAGTCAGGATCGGTCCATTTTTGGGCCTAGTCCCCCCCATATAGATATAGCATCCGATATGAACTTTTTCATATCTGCAGCCAAAAAAATTAATAAAAATGCCACCCAAATTTGGTTTATTCTTATTTTCTATGTCCAGTTAGTTGGGCCTAAGAGATAGGGTCTCTAAACTCATGGTATGGAGTATCATATAGTTGGTCTAAACCGACTATAATTTTCTTACTTGTTTAATTTTAAAAGCAAATCAAATAATATTTCCTATTTTTTGTTTTTTTTTTTAAATTGAAATGTTGATATTTCTGAAACAGGATCAGCTAAGATTTCATGGGATATGCTTTCTGGAAGGGAAGATCGGTCACAAAATGATGGCATAGTCACTTGTTGTCGTAATTTTCTTTAAACTGAACTTTGCTTCTGGCCGAGTGTGTGCATGTGGTCATCATAAATAGTAACGGGATTGTCATAGAAAACTCGTAATTTCAAATGATGAAAACCTTTTCGTTACAATGTTTAGTTTTTCAATGAGCTGTGTCTGAAAACATAAAATTGGGGTAAACAGAAACAACAAATAAGATCAGATGTGTGTTTCCATCGTTGTTTATCATAAAAGTTTGCAAGGAAACCATTAAACTATGATAGACCGGAAACCATAAATACGACTACTTTTTTCGTATGTGCATAAAATTAGGTCAGAAGGAAAACATGGTGGAACAAATATCGAAAAAAAAAGAATAAAAAAAAAAAAATAGCAAAACAGCATAAGTTGTTTCTAGTCTGTCTGAAAAAAAAAACTCTTCTTCATAGTCATGAAAATATAACAGTGACACCTATTTTCTATTTAATTATATCGACTACTAAAGATTTAAACTTAAAAATGTCATAGCATAGACGTACTCTAGCATTCTACCATTAAATGAACAAAATTTCCAAGAAATTCCAATTCCTGTTGGGCAGTGGCACTCTGCACTTTTGTTTTTATTGCAATTTTAGCAACAAGAATGTTAACGAAAATTTCAATAAAATTTTAGACAGATGTCCTCAATTGTATTTTGAGACATGCATGCATTTGTAAGCTTTGTTTTATAATTTGTTCATTTTGCTGACATTTGCATTTTCAATGTAAAAAAACACACTGAACAATTTTCAGCAAACAGTCAAGTTATCGCATAAGGGAATTTTTTTTCACAGAATTAAAATTTTGTATTCCGTAGTTTCGAATCTTTAATATCCTTTTTTTTTTTTTTGAGGAAAACAAATCTCTCCAATATAAATTTGAATTCAATTAACTCTTCTGTTTGTGACAAGGTTCCTGGGGACCTTTTTAATTTTCAAACTCTCACAACTCCTTAATGTTGTATGAGTTGAATAACAAAACCGTACATGCAATCCAGGAAAAAAGTTTGCTGAATCGATTAAAGTTGGTTTTGAAGCGATGCGAGCCATGGCATACATTGAGATTTAATAACGTTTAGTGCGTGGATTAATCAAAAGGTCCCTTGTACAGTTATTAGACGAAATCACTAATGTGTTTTGTTGAATTGTGTTTTTTTTTGTTACCTGTATTTATTTTCTCAGTTGAACGCTTACAAGAGCGATTTAAATTTTATACGAACAGGTACACGAGCGAAAAAAGCAACAACAACTTATGCAGTACAAAACAAAAAAGAGCAGTAAAACAACATTAGAAAAGGTTGATAAGTGTCATATATTTAATAGTGAATATCGAGTGCGGAATTTTTAATTTTGTGTATATATTTTATTTATTTTTTTTTTTTTTATTAATCAACACTCAAGGGATGCCCCTACAGCTGCGATGCATTGTGTTGATTTCAGGAAAATAGGTTGTGGGAAGGAGGAAAGAGGGAGTAGTGTTTGTGGATATTTGACTTAAATTTTATTAGATTATAACTATCAGGAAAAACCTCTGCGGGGAGTTTATTCCACATACGACTAGTTCGACTGATAAACGAATTCTCTCTGTAATGCGTTGTGCGGTCAACTGGACAATAAACTAATAACGGATGTGATCTACTAGAGAAGCGGGAAGAGCGAACCGAAACTCGGGCACTTGGAATAAGTTCTCTAATCTCAGAAGAACATTTCCCATGGTAGTATCTATAGGACAGTGATACACAACCCACATTCCGACGATGTTCCAATGAGTCAATAGAATTGGATACCCTGCTGTCATTGATGAGCATCAACGCCCTCCTTTGCACACGGTCCAGTAGCTCCAAAATAGACTTTGAAGCTCCTGCCCATATATGGGAGTTGTATTACATTTTCGGTCGGATGTAAGTGGTATAGATTTTAAGGAGGTCAGAGGGAGTGAAGTAATTTTTGCACCGTTTTAGAAAACCAAGACACATGAATGCTTCTTTCGACACTTGAAAAACATGCTCGTTCCAACGAACATCGCAATGAATTCTCATGCCTAGAACATCAAGAGTATCCGACTCCTCAATACCTATACCACCCATATATACAGATGACATTGTTGAATCCATGGCCCTATGGGTCAACATACAACATTGAGTCTTCAGCTCATTATAATCAACCCTATTCGCTTTACCCCACTCAGAGATTGTTAACAGGTCTTGATTGAGTGTGTCATTCCTTGTCCGCCTTTTGCCACCAACCTCCAAGAGGCTTGGCCTACAATTAAAGGAAAATGAATGACAAATGCATCTGCGAAAGATTATATAGAATTAAAAGTTTGACAAAGAAGGTCGTTCAGAAAGATAAGGAAAAGAGAAGGAGAAAGAACGGAACATTGGGGTACCTCTGAATTAACACGTATTTTTCGATCTCTGAGAAAACTCTATACAAATCGAAAGAAGTCATTACCGACCCCAAATGCAATAAGCTTTGATATCAATGCACCGTGCCATACACGATCGAATGCCTTGAAAATATTAGAGCAACGACTTTACTTTCGCCAAAAATTGTGAATGGATCGACTTCAGTAGAGCTAACAGGTCTCTCGTGGAACGATTTCTACGGAAGCCATACTGACGATCATTAATAAGTGAGTTGACCTCTAGGTAGTTCACAAGATGGAAATTGATCATGCTCTCCATCACTTTGAGAGTGCAGAGCAGATTGCATTTGGACGGTAATTTTCAGGGTTATTAGCCGCACCCTTTTTAGGGATTGGTTGGACATCAGCAACCTTCCAGCAAGAGGGAAAGACTCCCGGATGGTACGAAAGGCTGAAAAGGTTGGCCAATGGACTGACTAGCGTCGAAGAGCACTGTTTCAGCTCCAGTGCTGGTATACCGTCCGATCCCGAAGACTTATTAATGTTGAGAACCGAAAGAACCTTTTTAACTGCACGTGTACAAGATACACTTTCAAGTTCGGGCAGAGGTTGATCGCTATCCGGCAAAAATGAATTTTTTTCAAAAAGTTCAGCTGAAAGGTTAGCCTTGTCAACCGTGTCAGTGAATATTTGGTCATTCATTATAAGAGTTGGGATTGCAGAACTAGCATTATTCTTTACTTTTTTAACAAATGACCAAAAGCTCTTGCCGCCCCGAGGAGCAGAAAGAACTTTAGCACGAAGACGCTGATCGTGAAGAAACTTTTCGAGCCTTAGTACTTTAGTATATTCTTTTCCCGCCTGTTTGCGTAGCATTTCAGTGATGGAATTTTTATTTTCACGCCAAAGTCTGAATGCTTCTTCTCTGGATCTGACTGCATCTCTGCAAGTCTAGTTAAACCAAAATTTTTGATTAGGTTTAGCCGAAATGTACTTTGATGGAAAGAATAATCTCATACCAAGCACAATTATTTCTTCAACCATTATCGCTGCAGCGTCAATATTATTGTCCAGGAAACAAATTTTCCAGTTGAAATGCTTGAAGAAATCGTTGAGCTCGGCCCAACGAGCCTTTTCGTAAATAAAAAACGAGCGTTTCGTAGCTGGTGTTGAAACACTATGAAGTGCAGAGTACGAAAAAGATGCGGAAATGGTGCACTGATCCGAATTACCGAGAGGTGCAAGAATTTTCACTTCATACTTGTCAGGGTGTGAAGTTAGAAAAAGGTCGAGAATATTTTGGCTTTGAACTTTAATGCATGGAATGTGCGGTGGTTCTTTCACTTGTTGCGCTAAGTGGTTATGCGCGGCAAAAAGCTCAACGTAACGGCCTTCGAGAGTTGTTTGACTCGAATGGCGAAGCCAAGAAGAGTTGCGAATATTGAAATCGCCGGCAACTACGATTTCGCTATTCGGGCAACTTTCTAATATTTTAGTTATAGTTTCAGAAAGGGCATCGAAGCCATTATAGGTATGCTTCCTTTCTATGTTTGGGCTTCTGTATAGAAACCCGAAATGCAAAATGTGTGACCTGATTTTTAACTTAGCCCAAAGTGAGTTAAATTCTGCATCATTACAGTTCAGATGTTGCTGGAACTGGTACACAACATTGTCGCGAGTGTACACTGCAAGGCCTTTATGAAAAGTAAGAAGGGATAGAAGGTGATAACCAGGTAAGTGAAAATCCTGTGGATCAGCATTCTCACTTACCTGGGTCTCACATAAGGCGAAAACATCCGGCCGATGGAAGCGAGTGTGGGCATATACAGAGAAAAAAATTCGTCCACAGTCCACGTATGTTACAGCAGTCTATTCTGAATTTGCCTGACATTACAAAATTAATAAAAATGTAAGTCAATATTCCAAAAAAAAAAAAAAAAAAAACAATAGTACAAGTGACAAGTAATCGTTTTGCTGTTACTCGGATAGTCAGCAACCAGTGTTATACCTTCATCACTAACATAACCAACAGCAAAACGAATACATCACCACTTGTACTATGTTAAAAAAAAAAAAATTGTGGGAGAGGAAATGAAAAAAAAAACAAGTAAGAAAATTATAGTCGGTCTAGACCGACTATGCGATACCCTATACCATGCGTTTAGAAACCCTATCTCTTAAGCCCAACTAACTGGACATTGAAAATAAGCAAAAAACCAAATTTGAGTGGGATTTTTATTAATTTTTTTGGCTGCAGATATGAAAAAGTTCATATCGGATGCTATATCTATAAAGCGACTAGGCCAAAAATGGACCGATCCTGATCATGTTTGGTAAAGTCTCTTGTATTTTGCAAAAATATATACAAACAAAATTTGAGAAGAATCAGTGCAATATTTTTGTTTTTTAATAGATTTAAGTGAAGATCGGGAAGCAGCTCTATATGGGGTCAAAGGGATCATTTTTGGACTACTCATTAGTGGATGTAATGAACGCATACAAACCCAATTTGAGTAAGATATATATGACAATTTGGATCTTATGGCAATTTATGTCGATTTCATATGGGTAATTTGTATGGGGGCTAGGTCTGAACATGGACCGATTCTCACCAATTTCAATAGCGTTCATCCCATGGCCGATAAAAGCTTATATACCAAATTTCATCAAAATATATTCATATATGCAACCTGCAGTTTGATTACAAGCTTTACATGGACACACAGACGGACGGACGGACGGACATTGTTAAATCAACTCAGAAAGTGATTCTGATTCGATCGGTATAATTAAGGATGGGTCTAGGTCAAATATTTTTGGTTGTTACAAACAGCAGCACAAAGTCATTATACCCAAACCACATGGTGGTATAGGGTATAAATACCAACAACAATGACACTTACATACAGAAGCATAAAAGCCCTTTGTGTGGTTGAAGAATATAACCATATAACGTATGGCAGATTCAAACTTGAATTTTGCGTCACAGTATACACCAACAACATATGACTGAAGAGTAGAGACATGTTGTTGATGATAGATTTGCAGGATTTATGAATGACGAGGAGAGTGACAATAATGAGCTATCAGCCCAACCTTGACTTCCATGAGTCAGATGTCGAAACTGAACCGTACGTGGAAATCAATGAGGAGCTAGATGAAGACGACGAAGATGAATTATAAACTGCTCCTACTGCTGCCACTATCGAAACTTCTGACTGTTATTTTAAATCTAGAAATGGTACCAACTGGAACAAAGTGCCATCTCCGAGTACCCGCATTCGAGCTCATAACAACTGTAGACACATAGAATCCCTAAAGCATATTTCGCATGCTCATCATCGAAGATATAGCGTATATTATCATACGAGAAGCCAATCGAAAAGACAAGGAAGTAACAACTGTGTGGAATTCGGCAAATTCTACATAGAAAAAGGAATGGAAAACAATCGCTCTAAAAGAGTTCGATGCATTTTTGGCTATCGTTTTGTATGCTGAGCTGTCGAAATCGAATAATGAGCCTGCTAAAGAACTGTTGTGTCCAACCCATGCCGCATTATCATGTGTGACCTTCTCCGAGAAAATGGACCTAATGTGTAAAAATGAAGTTTTGAGAAAAACGCATTTAAAGTTTCATATCGCATTATCACTTTGAAAACACCTTCATTTGGGAGATGCGATTTGGTATGGTTTGTTATGATTGGGTGCCGACTTTGGTGACGTCATGCCTATGTGGTGACGTATTTTTTTTTTTTCACTTTTAGTGTGACAATACCTTTGCTATTGTTGCTGCTCTGTTCGCTCTCAACTATCTGTTCGCTCTCAGCAAAGGGTTGATGTGCGTATACTAATACGAAGAACATTGTAAAAATAATTATAAGAAAGGAAAAGAATTAAGTGACGCTTCAGTCCTGTGCCAACTGTATAACGAGTGTTATCAATATCTCAAACGTTGTTTCGCAATTTTGGTTCTTTTGTAATTTTGTTACTAAGCTGATGTTAATTTGAAGTAATTTTTATAAAAATGGATATTTCTGACAATTTTGATGATGACTTAAAAAGATTAGACTCGGTTTATGGCGATGATGAGATCGATATGACGTTATCTGGAAGTGTCGCTGCTAATACTTCGGGACTAACTGAAAATCAAAGTTTTTGCATGATGTTTCCGAATAAAATATTATATCCGAATTGGAGGAATCCGTTGAAGATATACAAGAGTCTATGAAAATTGATTTGATGTACGGAGAAAAATCCGAAGCATGTTGTTCGAAAGAATGTAATAAGATAATTCCAGAAAATCTTGCTGTACAAAGCCGCCAATTTTTCCACGAATTAAGTAAACCAGAACAAGATTTAGTCCATTTGAGCCATTTGGAATTTCATCGAGAACATTTATCGCTCGAAAACGTTTATAATACTGAAAGTCGGAAGAAGTATGGCCAAAGGGTAAAAAATAAATCCAGAGTTGATACAATGTACTTATTTCGTGGCATTCATATTTGTAGAAAGATGTTTTGTTTTCTTTACGATGTTGGTTTAAAACGTTATAAAAATTTGATTCGACATAGTGATAATGTTGGCTTTTCTGAACGAAAACATGAACTAAGTGGCAAGTCTTCAAAAAGGCCATCGCGTGTGTTATCACCGGAATCACTTTCTCGTATCGTTTAATTTATTCAAAATTTTACTGAAAAATTCGCAATACCTCTTCCTGGTAGAATGCCTAACTACAAAGACGGTAAAGTAATGCTGCTACCATCCAGTGAAACAAAAACTGCTGTTTATAGTCGTTTTGAGAAAGTTTGTCTTACTGAAGATAAAATCGCAATTAAAACGTTTTACAAAATTTGGATGAAGTACTGCCCTTACATCTCGCCCATGAAACCAAAAATTGATCTTTGTGACGTCTGTCAACAGAATACCTTGATGCTACGACGAGTTTTGGAAGAATCTGATTCAGATACAAAAGAAGCAAAATTGCGAATGGCTGTTACTCATCTTGACCATGCGTGAATTCTACCAACAATGCTGCAAGATGAGTGATGCTTATTCTACTCTTGTAGTGAGTTTCGACTATGCACAAAATATATCTTATCCATCCAGTCCACAACAAGTCGGAACGGCATATTTCAAAGCAGCTCGTAAATGTTCAATTTTTGGTAAAAATAATGAATTTGAACTATTTATTAGACGAAGAGTTCGAAATAGGAAAAGGACCTAATGCTGTCATTAGCCAAATTCAAGATTACTTCACGAAGAATGCCGTTAAAAATTTAGTTTTATTTTGTGATAGCTGCGTAGCACAGAATAAAAATAATGCAATGATGCATTATTTGGCCTGGAGAGTTGATTCTGGCTTAAACGAATCGATATCATTAAATTTCCTCCTAACTGGCCACAGCAAGTTCAGTCCCGGATTAATGAAACTAGAATTTAGTCGCTCAAATGTAGATTATTACCAAGATTTTGAATATGTGGTCAATAGATCCAGCAGTAATAAATTTAACAACGCTGTGAATGGAAGTGAAGTAAGAGTGGCGAACATGGGATACTCATTTCGAAGGATTTTACAAAAGATTACCAGGTAAACTCTCGCGATTTTGTAATTTTAATTTTTCAAATTCATTTCAATTAATTTTGTAAACGTTTGTATTTTAGGTATTACCAAGTACCACCACTTTGAATTCAAAAAAAAAAAAAAAAAGAAATTGTATGTAAAGAACTTGTGGACTCGGAAGAAGAAATATTTTATCTGCGATTAACGGCTGAGCTACCAAACGAATTACCTCCGCTCATTGCACCAAACGGTTTATCGTTAGATCACAAATGGTATTTGTATGAGAATGTCAGGGTCTTATGTACTGATTCACAGAAACGGGATTTTGTAGCTCCTAAACCGAGTGAACACAAAGCGAAGACAAATCGAAAAATAAATCTGAAACTGCCGGCAAGAAAAAAAAATTAAGCACCGGATCACGAGAAAAAGAAAGCTGAAGTCAAAGCGCTGAAAAAAGAAAAAACTGAAATTGTCAAACGGAAGAAAATCGAAATACCAGATCACGAAACACCGAAAAAAAAGTCCAAACTCCAAAAAAATTCGAAGACTGACGAAAACAAACAATTTAAAACCAAAAACTCAAAAAAAAAAAAATTTTTTAATATTTTTCTAATTTTTATCGATTTTCCCAAGTTCGTTTTGTACGTTTTTATGGGGTAAATAAATTTTTATCAGAAATCTAACTCATTTCATCTTATTCTACACCGTTTTAGGTACCAGAATCCACTCTTAAGTCCAAACCCGTTTTTTGACACACTAGGTCTCTTTTCTCGGAGAAGGTCACATATGCTTCTTAAAAAATACATTCGCTTTGATAACGCAAATACGCGACGGGAGCGATTAATCAACAGTAAAACTGCTGCTATTAACGATGTTTGACAAATGTTTTGCACGATTTGCTGATCGTGGACGAGCAATTATTCCCATATAGAGGCCGCATACGGTTTACACAATACATTCGGTCTAAGCCGGCCAAACTTTTTTATGATCTTTTATATTTTTAGGGCCGTATGCAAAAAAAATAAAGTGTACTTCAAGTAGACTTTATTGTATGGTTTTCATACAAAATTTGCGCCCCGACAGGTGAGTAAGTAGCGTGCTCGCCTATCATGCGGGGGTTGTGGGTTGGATTCCCACCGGAAGCTTTGCAAAACTAGCTACATCCGGCTTATCCCTGGACCCAAAAATTAGAATATGCAGACCAGGCACTCGGCTTCACGGAACTAGGCTTAAAAAAAATAAAATTTCAGGACCTAGTGTTTTTAGCACAAAATTGGTCTGGAGCATTTGTTATATCTTAGCGAGTTTTTATTCGATTTTGTAGTTATATAGCTTTTCAAAAAGTCAATTTAATACTGAAATTTATTCATATAACAACTTGTCTAAAAAAATTAAACTGTAGCATGAAATGTACGTAAAATTTGAAAAAAAAAAAAAAAAACTTTTCTCCATATAAACAAACTTCGGGTACTTTGTGGGCACCAGAAAGCACCATCGGATCGAGCTAAAAAATGAAGACCGCATTTATGACAGCAAACCTCATATTTCAGATAACGCATATAGAATTAAAAAAAAATCCCGTACAAGCTGCGACCAGTCTAGTGTGTAAATGTTTGTTTGTTTTGCTTTGTTTATATTCAATTTTATACTACAATTTCCTCAAGAGCTTTTGACTCATTGCATTTTTTGGCTTTCTTCACACACCTTTCATCAGCTAAAATGAACTGCGTTAACAAAAAATCGCGCGATATACCCAGTGTTTTAAAAATGGAAGCAACCCATATTGCCATGCAGTTGTACAATACACGGTTATTAATGAAAAGTACACTTCTATGTATATAAATAAATATTAGCAGATTTCAGCCAGCCCTCGAAATTGGAGTGCAAATTCTGGGAAATTTCATTTTTCATATAATAAATTATTGACCCTAAAGGTATGCTAATCAATTTTAGCCCATTCACAATTCAACACATTTTGTTGTCGTTATTCACGTTATTTTTCAATTCACCACAGGGCCTTTTGCAAACACATGAACAAATTTATAAACACACATGCATTATTAGCAACTTTAAATGCATTTTACTCAAATCGGTAACTCAAATCGGTAACAAGAAATCGCCTTACCTATTAATATTATAGATTTAATTGTGCATAATTTTAATTGATTTTTGGGTGGATTTTCATATTGAAAATATTGATCATTTTGGGCGTTTTTTTTTAAACATTTTTGATATTTTCGGGCAACATTTAATTTTTTTTTTTTGGCGATTTTTTATTCTTTTCGAGCTATTTTTCCTTGGGTCATTTTTAATTTTTTTTTTTTTTGGACAATATTTCTTAGAGCCGCCAAAGCAGAGCACGGAAATTGAAATCATGTTAAAAAACACTGCTGCATAATGGAAAACGAAACGAATGTACTAGCAGAATATTCGCAACTTCCGGGTCAAAATTCCTATGTTGCTTATGCTCGAGGAAATTTTGAAGATCACTTTAGGATCCAAAAGCAGAAAAAATTTTAAAAAAATCACAGGGGAGATTTGTAAACATCTAGTAATTAAAATTTTTTTTATGGCACTTTTTCAAAATCAAACAGAAAGCGTCATCTATGTATCACTTAGAGCAATCAACTGCAGGGGCTCTGCTAACATAAAAATATTAATTATTATTTATTATTTCAACTGGCTAATTTTTAATTTTTTGTTTTTTATTTTTAATTTTTCATTTTCATTTTTTGTTTTTCATTTTTTATTTTCTATTTTTTTCATTTTTATTTTTTTTTTTTAATTTTTTTATTTTTAAATTTTTACTTCTCATTTTTAATTTTTTATTTTTAATTTTTCATTTTTTATTTTTAATTTTTCATTTTTAATTTTTAATTTTTCATTTTTTATTTTCCATTTTTTAATTTTTTATTTTTCATTTTTTATTTTTCAATTTTAATTTTTAATTTTTCGTTTTTCATTTTTTATTTTTCATTTTTCATTTTTCATGTTTCATTTTTTGTTTTTCATTTTTATTTTCATTTTTTATATATAATTTTTTTTATTTTTAATTTTTAATTTTCGTTTTCATTTTATACCCTATACCACTATGTGGTTTGGGTATAATGACTTTGTGCTGCTGTTTGTAACTACCAAAAATATTTGACATAGACCCATCTTTTATTATACCGATCGAATCAGAATCACTGATTCGATTTAACAATGTCCGTCCGTCCGTCTGTGTGAAAATGTAAACCTTGTAATCAAACTGCAGGTCGCAAATATGAATATATTTTGATGAAATTTGGCATATAAGCTTTTATCGGCCATTGGATGAACGCCATTGAAATTGGTGAGAATCGGTCCATGTTCAGACCTAGCCCCCATACAAATGACCCCTATGAAATCGACATAAATTGCCATAAGATCCAAATTGTCATATAAATCTTACTCAAATTGGGTTTGTATGCATTTATTACATCCATTGATGAGTAGTCCAAAAATGATCCCTATTCGACAACTATTAGACATAGGCCACATATAGAGCTGCTTCCCGATCTTCACTTAAACTATCAAAAAACAAAAAAATTGCACTGATTCTTCTCAAATTTTGTTTGTATATATTTTTGCAAACTACAAGAGAGTTTACCAAACATAGTCAGGATCGGTCCATTTTTGGGCCTTGTCCCCATATGTACATAGCATCCGATATGCACTTTTTCATATCTGCAGCCAAAAAAATTAATAAAAATCCCACTCAAATTTGGTTTATGCTTATTTCCTATGTCCAGTTAGTTAGGGTATCATATAGTCGGTCTAGACCGACTATAATTTTCTTACTTGTTTATTTTTAATTTTTTCATTTTTTCTTTTTAAATTTTTTTTTTCATTTTTCAATTTTTATTTCTCATTTTTAATTTTTAATTTTTCATTTTTTATTTTTAATTCTTAATTTTTAATTTTAATTTTTTATTTTTTATTTTTTTTTTTCCATTTTTTTCATTTTTTATTTTTCAATTTTCATTTTTCATTTTTCGTTTTTGATTTCTTATTTTTATACCCTATACCACTATGTGGTTTTTCATTTTTCAATTTTTATTTCTCATTTTTAATTTTTAATTTTTCATTTTTTATTTTTAATTTTTAATTTTTTATTTTTCATTTTTTTTTTCCATTTTTTTCATTTTTTATTTTTCAATTTTCATTTTTCATTTTTCGTTTTTGATTTCTTATTTTTATACCCTATACCACTATGTGGTTTGTGCTGCTGTTTGTAACAACTAAAAATATTTGACCTAGACCCATCTTTAATTATACCGATCGAATCAGAATCACTTTCTGAGTTGATTTAACAATGTCCGTCCGTCCGTCCGTCCGTCCGTCCGTCCGTCCGGCCGTCTGTATGTCCATGTAAACCTTGTAATCAAACTGCAGGTCGCAAATATGAATATATTTTGATGAAATTTGGTATATAAGCTTTTATCGGCCATGGGATGAACGCTATTGAAATTGGTGAGAATCGGTCCATGTTCAGACCTAGCCCCATACAAATTTCCCCTATGAACTCGACATAAATTGCCATAAGATCCAAATTGTCATATAGATCTTACTCAAATTGGGTTTGTATGCGTTCATTACATCCATTAATGAGTAGTCCAAAAATGATCCCATATAGAGCTGCTTCCCGATTTTCACTTAAATCTATTAAAAAAAAAAATATTGCACTGATTCTTCTCAAATTTTGTTTGTATATATTTTCGCAAAATACAAGAGACTTTACCAAATATGATCAGGATCGGTCCATTTTTGGACCTAGTCCCCATAAAGATATAGCATCCGATATGAACTTTTTCATATCTGCAGGCAAAAAAATTAATAAAAATCCAACTCAAATTTGGTTTTTGCTTATTTTCTATGTCCAGTTAGTTGGGCCTAAGAGATACGGTTTCTAAACGCATGGTATAGGGTATCGTATAGTCGGTCTAGACCGACTATAATTTTCTTACTTGTTCATGTTTCATTTTTTATTTTTAATTTTATTTTTTCATTTTTTCTTTATTTTTCATTTTTCATTTTTAGTTTTTAATTTTTCTTTTTCAATCAAATGCAGTTTAGGCAACAGAAACAAGTCCTTTGTTATAATAAGCACTATAAATAGCGAAATTTATATAAAGGCGTGTTTGCAAAGAAGATTTCTTCCTTCCATAGGCCCACACAAGGTGTCCAGATATTTTTGGTCCGATTTGGCATCCTGTCACTAAAAAAAAGCTCTTGACTGGTACCAGACCAATAACTTGGTTTACGTACCAAGGCAGGCAAATCCACCAAACTGCCCCGAGTTTAGGTTAGTGGAGAATTATTGGGTTGTTGTGAAGTGGTGAAGAGGTCAAGACGCGTGTCACAAAATATAGGAAATTTTGTTCCTGTTCCAAGAAATGATAGAAACCACTATAAAATTCCAAATGTAGTGATTACAACTCTAAAAAAACAAAATTCTTGGTTTCCTTATTATCTATAACATTAATAGGCTAGGCGATTTCTTGTGAATGATGTTTTGTTCTACCGTTTTATCCCGATTTTGACCAAACGTATATTATTTGAAAGGTATTTCTTTTTAGCCGTTTTGCAGATTTACAGATTTTTAAATTTTTTCTTTAATTTTGAGTAAATTGCATTCAAAGTTGCTACTAACACATACATAAAATTATACAATGCTATGTGTGTGTTTAGTAAATTTGTTAATGTGTTTGTAATAAAAATGAGTTTGTTTTTTGTGTTGAGATATGAATTGGCTATAATTGATTATCACACATTTTAGGGTCTTTATTTAATGAAAAAATAAAATTTCCTCGAATTTCTAGGGCTAGAATCTGCTAGTTACATTTAATGTTTGTTAAGATTTTTTCATTTTTTCCATCTCACTCCTTAATTGGAAACAACGAACAGTAAAATAAACTTTGGTCTTCCATCATTATTCAGTTTTTATTTATTTTTTTAAACACATTTACCACAATATACAAGTTTTATTACCGTGTCCGTAGACCACAACATTTGACAATACATTAACAGAGATAGATACAAACATACAAACGCCTACATGAGTATAAGCAATAAGTGTAACAGTGGACATAAAGGATCTTTACGAAATAGTTTTACTTCTGGAATCGAAAGTAGTTGCTTAGTGCAGTTTTCGACTGATATATTTATTGAATAAATAGCAAAATTTAAGTAGAACGCGCATTCATAAAATGTCACTTTTTGGATAAAAATGCTTAACATTGTTTCGCTGTGTTCGTTACAGAACTGATAAATAAATCTTTTTGTATTTGTATTTATTTCATGCTATAAAAAACATTTCCGTGACCAACCAAGCCAATGAACTGGAAGTGTGATTATTGTGGTTCCATAAATGTGTTGGGGATGAAACAAGCCACTTTAAAAGTTTATTTCAGCTGTTGTAATTTATTACATTTTTTTTTTTTAGCTATTTGATTGAACGCTAGTTGTACATTAGACCGGACTATTGTTTGGATATACTAAATTACATAATTTGGTAGTTTCATTTACTTTAAACGCATGAAGAGGTGGGTGGATGTTATATCGAGTGTTTTATCTAATAGCATTGGATTTGACGATTGATTAACTTTAACAATATTTATTATTATTTAATGTTTGTTAGATAAATACATACCTAAGGCATATTTAGTAACTATAGCATTTTCATGTAAGCGTAGGCCAATATCTATATATTAATACGTGAAAGTAAATCTTTCGACCACTTTTTAAGCAAAATGCGTACATGGAGGAGAGTGAAATTTAGCATAGTTACAGTTCATAAGGAAGAGAAGTGCAGAATGATAAAATTTATGTATAATATATCTTAAATATATATTAAATAAAATAAAATATATATAATAAGTAATCTATAATAGCCTAAAGGTATGCAAATCAATTTTAGCCAATTAATAATTCATCGCCTGTGCATTTATTATTGATGTTTACAAAAAAGACTACATTTTAATCGCCCTGTGTTGAATTGTGAATTGTCTAAAAAATAGGCTTTTATTAAATTATTAATTAACAATCCCTTTTATATTACTTCTGTGTGTTCATCAAATATTTATAAGGAAATTTAATGAATTTTATTTAAAAATTCACAATTTAATTCATTTTATTATACCCTATACCACCATGTTGTTTGGGTATAATGACTTTGTGCTGCTGTTTGTAACTACCAAAAATATTTGACCTAGACCCATCTTTTATTATACCGATCGACTCAGAATCATCAGAATCACTTTCTGAGTCGATTAAGCGATGTCCGTCCGCCTGTGTGTCCATGTAAACCTTGTAATCAAATTACAGGTCGCAAATATAAATATATTTTGATCAAATTTGGTATATAAGCTTATATTGTCCTTCATATAGGACAATTCTTAGTCATAGGCCCCATATAGAGCTGCTTCCCGATCTTCACTTAAATTTATCAAAAAAAAAACAAAAATATTCCACAGATTTTTCTCAAATTTGGTTTGTATATATTTTTTCAAAATATAAGTGACTTTACCAAGTATGGTCAGGATCGGTCCAGTCCCCAAATAAATATAGCACCCGATATGAACTTTTTCATATCTGCAGCCAAAAAAAATTAATAACAGTGGCATTTAAATTTGGTTTATGCTTATTTTCTATATCCAATTAGTTGGACCGAAGAGATAGGGTGTCTAAACCATGGTATAGGCTATAATTTTCTTATTTGTTTTTCTTTTATAGTTATTTTTATCATAATTATTAACTTTTTATGGCCTAATATTTAATAACTTTAATTTATATTATTATTTTTTTTAATTATTTACTTCTACTCCTGGTAAAATTTGATTTATAATTTTAATAATCTTAAATTAAATTTTTTTTTTTAATTATAGAAACGAAGCATATTTTTTAACTTATCCGAATTTGGCATAAAAATTGGGTTATCACGTCTTGTTAATTTTTTATTAAATGCTGGCAATACTGTAACAGTCAATACTGACACAACAATTATTAATTTGACAGAAGCCCACATTCATTCTAAATCTTCATGATGGTAGCGTTTAAGCATGTCAGGGAGATCGTCTGTAACACTGATTCAAGCAATTTTTGCTTTGTGTGTGGTGAATATTTGGTTGAAAAAAAAAAGGATATGCAATATCAGAACCATTAAAATATGCATATTGACATTATTTTGGTTTTGCTGTCAGAAACTTAGACAAACCGTGTGGACACCGACAATGTTTTGCAATAGTTGCAGAACTGTTTTATACAAGTGGTCAAATGGCAACAAAATCTATTTCGATTTTAAAATTCCAGTACTTTGTAGGGAGTTAAGTAACCACCAAACCGATTGTTATTTCTATATAATAAAAGTTGCTGGATTGAATAAGAAAAAGCGAAAAAAATTCACATACGCGAATGACCCATCGGTTTCCAAACCAGTTTAACGTCCACCAAATGATCCATTACCATTCATTCCCAGTGCTACGAGCAGTGACTCCGAAACATCTTTCACCAGCAGTTGTAGTTTGTATGAGGCTGATGATGGACGACATTTAGTGACTCAAACTGAGCTGAATGATCTAATTCGGGATTTACATTTAACGAACAAGATGCAGAATTACAAGCTTCACGCATGCAAAAGTAACAATCTATAGAGATGGAAACTTGGGATTGGCTGCACATTTTGAAAAGAAACAAATTGTTGCTGAATTATTGAAAAATTATCACGAACTAGGTGCACGAATGTCACTCAAAATGCATTTTCTTCTACGCATTTAGATTTTTTTCCACAAAACCTAGGTGCGGTGAGCGACGAACAAGGGGATCATGCTCACCAAGATTTAATGAAAATTGAAAGAAATTATCAAGGATTTTGGGACAAAAGCATGCTGGGAGACTATAGCTGTAAACAAAATACAAACGACGTTCAAATAAGGCCATTCACTTTTGAAAATTCATTGATTTTTAAATAAACTGATGATTTTTTATGTAAAAAAACGAATAAAAACACTTTTTTGTGCATCGAAGACCTGACGTGATAGAGAAAAACCAATTAGAGATTCGAATTCAGCCCACCAAATTACCCTAGGAAAGATATTTGGTTGCTCGAGTCCAAAACCTTGTTGGGTAGTGTTATTCTATGTCATATTTTTTTAATGTCATAATTTTATAAATTCTTATTTTATAATATTATGTTTATTAATTTTTATATATCAGTTACAATTTTTTTCAATTTAATTTGGCTAAACATATTTGTGCAGGAAATCATCAAATTAAATAAATATATAAATAGTTAAAATAATATAAATAAATTACATACATACGCAGTTACTTTGAATATATTTAATTCTATTTGGCTTCTACATATTTAAAATTACATATTAAAATTTCAATGGTAATTAAATATTTACTTAGCTGACGTTAACAGTACACTTAGTTCTCGTTTTATGCGGTACATGCATTCCACAGAAAATCTCATAAACTTAAATTGCATAAAACCATAAAAAAAAAAAAAGAAAAAAAACAAGGAATACGTTCCGAAATTTAAAAAACCGCATAAATTCAAACTATAGTGTTTTAAATGCACTGAAAGCGCCGCAAAAATCAACCAAATTTATTATTTTTGTGTTTTTATGGTTTCTTTAATAATTCATTATGCAAATGTAACATAAACAGAAAAATTACATATTCATGCATATTGAAGCTAATAAAAATAACATAAAAAGAATACAAAAAGTTATAACAGAAATATTGCTTAAAAAAACATTTTTCATGTTTTAATTAAATTAAATTATCAACATTAAAGTAAATAAATTTATATATTATAAATTTATTATACTGAAGTAAAATTTTAACTAAACATTCAAGTTTTTTTTTTAAGTCATACAAATAAAAATCAAAATTAATTAGAATCACAAAATATTTGTCATAAACGCTTTTGAACTGGCGCTGCATATATGTATATCGCCTATAAGGGTTTCTTTTTTGATATGCACGATTTTAAGAGGCTGCGGGGACCATTCAAATTGAATTCTGGTCGGTCTCTTGTAGCGGTAGAAGAACAATAATGTGTTTTTTGTACCAAGGGAGGAAAATCCTCCATATTGTTCAGAGATTAGGCCAATGGAGATATAAAAGTTTATGTAAATAGGGGGTTGAAGAGTACAAAAAAGAGGTGTTTTAAAATGTGGTAGATTTTAAAAAGATACGAACTACCATAATATCATAAGTGTTGACTAGAACTATAAAAATTATAATTTCAATTATTATTTCAAATATAATTTCAATAAAATAAAAAGCAAATAATAAAAATCTAGATTCTTTGGTAATATTATTACTACACTTTATGTATGTTAAGATTTCTTTCGATCTCACCCCTTGTTTGCACTGCAACTTATCAAGATTTGAAAAATTTTCAAATTCCTTCCAGTGTGATGTACACGTGATTGACATGTGCAAATTGTCCTTGCCATGTATTAATTTGTCATTTTACGATGTTACAGCTGACAAACTTCCGTTAAATAAATGAATAAATAACTAAGGAATGTAAAAAGGGAAACAAAAACCTTAAACGTTTAATGACATGAGCGAGTATAAGAGCAAGGCTGTTAGGACACAAGATGAAAGCAATCTCGTATATGTAGAACTAAAATTAAATATATATATTTTAATTTTCGGATATTTCCTAAACTAATCTAAGGATTTCAGCACAATGATATTATTTCACGTATATAACAACTAATCGCATATATACGAGTAACTAATGAAATATTTTTTTTTTAAATTTATCATAGCACTTGGCCAAATTTAAGAGACTTTATAAAAATTTTTTAAATTTTCATGTCTTCAAGCATAACTCAGATGTTTTAAATAATACCTTCATGACGTCCCTTCAACTACAGAAAAAAAAGTTAAGTACTCTAAGGGCTTAGCAGGCCAACAAAGTTTTGATTAACCAGTGTAACATACTTTAGGGCTGAGACTTAGAAAACAACAAAATTTCCAGGAATTTTAAAACTGTTTAACTTTTTTTTAAATTCTGTTGATAAGCCCTAAAAGTTAGTAACAAGTATATTCTTATGCTGCTTAAAGTAAAGTGTCATTTTAACAGGAAAAAAGTAAGGAAATTTTAGTCGACTACACGATACCCTATACCATGCGTTTAGGTCCAACTGATTAGATATAGAAAATAAGCATAAACCTAATTTCAGTAGCTTTGTTATTAATTTTTTTGCCTTCGGATATGAAAAAGTTCATATCGTATGCTATATTTATATGGGAACTAGGTCGAAAAATGGACCGATCTTGACTTTATTTGATAAGATCATTTATCTTTTGCAAAACCATACAAAAAACCAAATTTGAGAGAAATCTGTGCAATAATTATGTTTTTTGATAGATTTAAGTGAAGATCGGGTATCAGCTTCATATGGGGGCTATGACTAAGAATTGTCCTATAGGTTTTATTTTTGGACTACAGATATAAGGATGATATAACCATAAACAAACTCAATTTGACCAAGATTTACATGATTATTTGGATATTGTGGCAACTTAAGTCGATTTTATAGGTGTCATTTGTATGGGGACTATGTCTGCACATGAACCGATTTTCACTAATTTCAACAGCGTTCATTATATGAACGATAAAAGCTTATACACTAAATTTCATCAAAATATATTCATATTTGTGTAGTTTGATTACAAGGCTGACATGGACACACAGACGGACGCAAAGTGCTGTGTCCCATAGACAAAAATCAAAAAAAAATATTTTTTTTTCCAATTATGATGAGATATATCTTATTCGACAGCTATGAATGTATCTCAGTAAAAATTGATAGAAATATTTTTCTTACACTCGCTTTGTCGCCACCAGAGGTCACTAAAGTCAGAGCATTTTAAGCAAAAATGACGGATCAAAAAAAAAAGTTTTTTGTTGTTTGAAGAAAATAATTGTCAAAAATTTACTTTTTTAAAAACTGCTTTGAAGTTTTGCTTTTTAATTGCTGTGATATATTTGTAATTAAATAAAAATAAGGTTATAAAATATATTTTTGAAATATTTTTTTTTATTTATGCCGTTTTCTTTTCTGACAAAAAACACAAATATAAAACACAAATATAAAGAATATTAGAACGGGCGTATAATAAAGTTTATTAAAAAAGCTAAGAAAAGAAAAATTTTGTTTCTTAAGCGAAAAAAATCTCAATGAGATGGTCGAGTGCAGCGCGTGCAGAGCGTCGATTCGGGGTGAAACGGTAATGGTGTATGCGACAAGGTCTATCATGTGTCAGTCAAATGCTCAGGCATCGATCAATACTCCATGGGAATTTTGGATGCCAAAAATTTTGTTAGATTTATATGCGACGACTGTATACAATATATTCGCAATGTTGATTTGGTCATAAACGAAATCCAAAATGGTGTGCACAAGAATAATATAAACTTACAAGAATATAAAAATGAATTTAAAACATCAATGAAACAAAATGAGAAAGAACTTAAACAACTATTGGAGGCGATTGAAAAGAGATATGAAGACAGATTTAAAAAAATTGATAAAGCGCAAAAAATATGTGAAAAAAATGTCGAAGAAGTTAGAAAATTATGTGGAACAATAAATGACTTCGGAAATAAAAATAACGAAATGCACAACTCGATTGAAAAAAACATTATAGCGTGTAATGAAATAAAGAAGGTGATAGAAGAAAATAGCCAAAAAGAAAATAATATATCATATGCTCAATCGGTGCGAAAAAATATAGTGATGCCAGAGGTAGTAAAAAAGATACCTTTAATTATAAAACCGAAAGAAAAACAGGGTGTAGAAAAAACCAAAATGGAGCTAAATAAAAAGGTCAATCCGGTAAATTTACAAATATCAAATGTAGAAAATAGAAAAAACGGAACTGTAGTTATTCAAACCGATACTATTGAAGAAAGAGAAAAAATAAAAGAAGCTATTCAAAATGAGATGAATGAAAGCTACGAAATAAAGATTCCCAACCCAATAGAAATGGCAATTACAATAACGGACATGACTTTAAAATTTTCGGAAAATGAGTTATTAGATAAATTAAAGAAACAAAATCCAATGCTTAAAGGGAGTGAAATAAAAATTGTTAGAATGTATGAATTTAAAAGGAACAATAGAACAATCTATAACGTTAAATGTAATCTGGATGTCGAATCATACAAAAATGTGATAGCAGCACAAAGAATTAATATAGGATGGGAGAAATGCAGAGTGTTCGATGGAACCGAAATACTGCAATGTTTTAAATGTAAAGTGTATAATCACAAACACAGCGAGTGTAAAAATGATGAAGTATGTCTGAGATGCCACGGAAACCATAAAACAAATGTATGTGATAAAGAAGATATCAAAAAATGTATAAATTGTGTTAAAATAAATAAAAAGCTAAACTTAGGCCTGGAAGAAAATCATTATACAATGGATAAAAAATGCTCCGTTTACCAAAATAAACTTAATATTAAAAAAAGAAGAATTGGTTTAAATTCGTAACAACCAAAGCACATTCGAGGAATATATACAAATATACAAGGTCTGATTAACAACTATAATCAATTGGAAATAATAGCGGCAATCGAAAATCCAGATTTCATTATACTGACTGAAACGCACATGACTGAAGAAATTGATGAAAAAGAGATAGAACTTCAAGGATATAAACATACAAGTACATTTTCCAACTCGACAAGAACTGGTGGTGTGATAAGCTACTTTAAAAATCAATGGACTATAACAAGCCTTTTCGAAAAAGTAAATAACTCAAAATACTGGATAAATGTGTGTACAGCTAAATACAAAAAAATATTTTTCATATTAATGGCAGTATATAGATCACCAAATTGTAGGGAAATTGAATTTTTTGAAGCATTTGAAGAAACTTTAGAAGAACTGGATGAACAGAACTGTGATATATTAATAGCAGGAGACTTCAACATAGACTGGTGCAAAGAAGGAACATACCAAAGCAAAATGGAGAGTATTCTAAATGATAACGGTCTTACACAAATTGTTTCGGAATATACAAGAATAACAGCAAATTCTAGAACATTAATTGATTACATCATAACGAACAATAAAAAAATAACAGTAAAAAATAATAATAAAAATAAGATAGCAGATCATGAATCAATAGATATAATAATAGACTTTAATAACGAAAATGATGAACAAGTTCATACCAAAGAAATTGAAATATTTAAATATAATAAAAGTGTATTTTACCGAGAATTAATCCAAAGAATAAGTAGAAATACAAATGACATTTTAAATAATAATGTTATCTTTTTTGACTCATGTCTAGAAAACACTATAAAACAATTTACATATAAAAAAGTAATAAAAGAAAATAATAACACTAGCAAATGGTTTAATAATGATCTAAAAATTCTTAAAAGACAAAAAATTTGTAAATATCAAACGGCAAAAACTGAAAATACTATTGCAGCATGGAATGATTATAAGGAAATAAGAAATATATACAAAACAAGAATTAATAAAGAAAAAGACAAATATGTTAATAATAAAATAAGCAATACCAAAGACCAAAAACAGATGTGGAAGGCAATTAAAGACTTAGTGCTTAAAGAAAACAAAAATGTGATTCAATCTGTGATATTTAACCAAATAGAATATAAGGAGAACTATCAAATAGCATATCATTTTAACCAATATTTTGTCCATAGTATTAAGTCAATTAGAGATAAAATAGAATATGTGCAATACGTTAACCAAATACCTACGATAAACCATAAATTTAAATTCCGTGCAATTACAATACAAGAACTAAAAAGTATATGTAAAGACCTAAAAAATAAACCTGACTACAATAATGTATCACCAAAAATTATAATAGATAACTGGAACGTAACAGGCAATATTATGCTAAATTTAATAAACAAATCACTAGAAACTGGAATTTTCCCCGATAACTGGAAAGAATCAATGGTAACGCCAATTGAAAAAATTGCTAAAACAAAAAAATGTGAAGAGTTTCGCCCAATAAATACCCTAAAGACATGTGAGAAAATTATAGAAAAAGTTGTAAAAGAACAATTGGAAAACTATATGGAAACAAACAACTTATTTTCAAAATACCAATCTGGTTTTCGTAGGAAATTTTCGTGCGAAACAGCAGTTAATTACGTTATAAATCGATGGAAATTAGTAGAGAAAAATAAAAAAATCACGGCAGTATTCTTGGATTTTAAACGGGCTTTTGAAACAATAGATAGAAACATATTAATACAAAAACTAAATATGTACGGTATCACAGAAAACGAATTGGAATGGTTTAAATCATATCTTACACATAGAAGACAAATCACAAAAGTTAATGGGGTTAAATCAGATCCGATAAGCAATGGATTCGGAGTGCCACAAGGTTCAATACTGGGAGCACTATTATTTATTATTTACATAAATGATATGCCAAACATTATAAACAAATGTGAAATAGTACTATATGCAGATGATACTTTAATTTTTACAGAAGCAAGTACAAATGAACAATGTTACATGAACTTAGCGGAAGACATGGAAACTATAAATAACTGGTTAAAAATGAATAAACTAAAACTAAATGAGAATAAAACAAAACTAATGGAAATTAACATGAAAAGCGAATCAGTATTTAAAATAAATAACGAAATAATAGAAAAAGTCGATAGTATAAAATATCTTGGGTTTATAATAGATAAAGAAATAAAACTAAAAAAACATATAGAATTTATATGTAAAAAAATCGGCAAGAAAATTGGATTTTTTAAAAGAATAAGGAACAAAGTTTCAATAATAACAGCTATAAATATATATAACACAGTGATAAAACCACATTTTGAGTTTGGTTCAACAATTTTATATACATGCTGCAATAAAACACACTTGGATAGATTACAAAAGTTACAAAATAAAGCAATGCGTACAATATTAAGATGCAACAAATATACACCAATACAACACATGCTAGATACATTAAAATGGCTCAACATTCGACAAAGACTGGAATTAAACACGATAAACTTTATACAAAAAATGAAATTGGAAAATGCACCGGAATATTTAATGGAGCAGTTAACATACGTTGGGGAAATACAGCCATATGGCCTTAGAAATACGGGTAATTTCAGACTGATGAGAGTAACAACAAGTGCGAGGCAAAAATCCCTATTTTTTAAAGGACTTCAAATATATAATAGCCTACCAATTTATATTAAAAATGAGAGAAATTTTAATGTTTTTAAAAGAAATATTGTTAGATATGTAAGAAATAATATGCAATAGATCCTTACGATATTTATATTTATTTGTAAAGCATCTTCAGAGAAATGAAAAGTATTTTAAATACTACTAATAAATTAAATAATAATAATAATAATTTTTTGCCCTTTTTTCGAAAAGTGTATTTTTTTATATATATTCTGAATCAAGAACAACCTTATCTTATACATCAATTGAAAGGCCTCAAAGTCGAGCCCTCGTAAATCACAAAAAATTTCAGCCATTGACTTCTTTCAGGTCATAGTGTGAGAATATTTCCCCATTGTTCCCCTTTTTTGAATATTTTCACCCTATGACTTCCAAGAGGACACTAATCAAAATTTTTTTGCATTTATGAATACTGCACTTTGAGACCTTTCGATTGATATATAATAACAAGTTGCTCTTAATTCAGAATATATAAAAAAATACACTTTTCCAAAAAAGGGCAAAAAAAAGGGCGACATTTTTTGTCAGAAAAGCATTAGCTTCAAAAAAGCTATTTAATATTGGTAGAATTCTAAAATTACACATGTTCGATGGAGTATAAAAAAATATTATATATATTATATATATATATTCTATATATATATATTATATATATTCTAAAATTACACATGTTCGATGGAGTATAAAAAAATATTTATGAAAGTTACCATTTTTCCCTTTGGTTTTTGTAAGTTTATACTATTATCTAATAAAATATTAAAAAATTAGTGCCTATTTTTTGCCACAAACTAAAAAAAAAGGTTTTTAAAAATGTCTAAATTGATGATTTTACTTAAATTTAATCAATTTAAAAGAGTTTATTATTCAAAAAGAGATTTAATTTATGTTGAATAACCCTATATTAAAAAAAAAAAAATAGTGAAAAATTAAATAAGATGATATTAGTGTAATGTACTAAACATTTACAAGAGGGTGCTAAATACAACGTTCTTCGCCAAGCAATCAATGAATTACATCCAAATTGTTTGCCATCTCTGTATGCGTTGAGAACCGGAAAGCAAAAATTAATACCACCTGTTACAGCAAATGAAATTTCAGCAGAAGTAGACTTAAAAACTATATTGTGTAGAACCATAGAAAGTGTTTTAAAAGTTTGTGAAGTACAAGATAAAACAAGCAACTTTTCATTTATTTGCAAATGGGGTATGGATGGAAGCTCCGGTCATAGCCGTTATAAACAAATATTTGAAACTGAAAACCAAACAGATTATGTTTTTCATAACATTTGTGCCACTCAGGTAATTTACCATGCGTTTTTTTATATAATAAGTATATAGAAGTAAAATTTTTTACTTGTATGATTTAGGATGGTAAACTTTGAATCAAAAGAAGTGTGGGTTAATAAAACGCCATCTTCTACGTTATATTGTAGGCCTATTAAATTTGTTTTGGAAAAAGAGAATCCAGACTTAATAATGAAGGTTTTTAATGAAATGGATGAGAATACGAGTATTAAAAATTTATAACATTTATTTACAGTGATAGATGGTGCAGTGGCAAATATTTTAAGCAATACAACTGCAACAAGCAGGTACATTATTTGCAATGCAAGTCCAATGGAGATGAACAACATAAACATATTTATTTATTTTCCATTTCCTGTACAACAAGATTTAATCTTATATTTAAAGTACAGGAATTCAATATCCAAGAATTACATTAAGGCAAACATATAGTAGAACAATTAAAAAAAAAAAAAAAAACATATATAGTAAATTACATTTAAGCTTTTTCAAAAAATTTAAATAAAAACTGCTTAAAACTATTTGCGTTGCTATTAAGTTGTTGGGTATGTGGAAGAATATTCCAAAGACGTGAACCATACAAGTAAAACTGCCATTTAGATGCAAGGCAACGCACAGTGGCCAATTTGGCTTCGCTAGCGGCATTTTATTCATAGCTTCCAAAGTAAAGAAGATATCTTCAAAAATTTTTTTCTCTCAATTCAGAAAAAAATCAAACAATTTTTGGAATTTTTTTTTTTTTAATTTTTAATTTTTTTCAATTTTTAATTTTTTTTTGATTTTTTATTTTTAATTTTTTTTTAATTTTTTATTTTGTTTTTAATTCAATAAAAATTTTCCACCATATATTCATATATAAAATAAGAAAAAAATTGTCAACTCAAAGAGAAACCATATTATAAAAGAAATATTAATCAGATTCTTCAGTATCAGATTCAGAGAAATCATCTTCAAAATGATGCATTATAAGCAAGCTTTTAACTTCCTTATCGAAACTAATATTTCTGGAATAGGAAATTGATGAGCCGTTGGACAATGAAGATATTAAGGGATCAGAAGAAACAAAAAGAGCGTTAATTATATCTTCATTGTATTTTTCCTGCAATTTTTTCTGGTATTATTTTCATGGATGTTCCGATAATCTTTATTTCTGGCTTCAAGCGCTTCCTCGGACATCATACCAATTGGAAGCGAAAAATGATTGATTATGTCTGCTCCATGAATTAAAATTCTGTGAACAGACGAGGGCATGTAAAACCAAGGGTATAAACTAACAAAAATTTCGGCAGTTTCCATTGCTTAAAGTCTGAATGCCTCCGTGTTTATATCATATCCACATGCAAGTGCTCGTAAGACGACGCTGAATCGATATATTAAATTTTCGTTCACTCCAGTTATACGAGCGGCTAAATCTGGTTGTTGAAAGAACCTTCTTGCCGTATTTCCGTTGTTGGTATTTCCAGTAACAGCCATTGCTATGTCGACCAACAAATGCATTTCTTCTCGTAGCTTCTGCTGTATATTTGTTTTATTTTGTCCAACAATATCCTTGTCAGCACCACGAGTTTGCCACTTTTTTATTGGTATTCTATAGGATATGTGCAATATACATTCAAAAAACCTTATCCAGGCGTGGAGACTGGATAGCCCATATTGAAAGAGGTTCACTTTAATTGGAAAGCTCTTCACCAAATTTAAGTCATTCATTTTTTTCGGTGTTGCGTTGCAGATTCCGCATATTTGCGAAGAAGATTCTGAAATGACGCTGAAAGTTTTACCATCAAGCATGGTCATGTGAAATTGGTGATCAATAATCAATGAGTTTACATATGTTGGTACAATATTTAATATTTGGCTCTTAATATTTTCAATTTCTCTGTGACTCAGGTCTGCCGTTTCCTTCTCGCAAAGTATTTTGATTGGTCAACAGTATCGTGTAGAAGAAGGTCGATTGTTTTTCCATAAAACTGTCGGTCCGTTCTGCACTTGCAGTGGTACAATACAAATTGAAAATAAATATTGGTCTCTCATGTTTCCTTCGCAGTCGTTTTTGCCTATATGTGGAATGGCCGCTGCTGCCATCACAACCCCATTTGTAGACAGCAGTTAAATGGGTGTTATTATTACTTGTAGATGGGATTTCAAAACTTTCAGGGTGTGCTTCCATGATCCTATTTATTGTATGGTCCACAAGACTTTGTAGTGGCACTTCAGCATAATAATCAGTGACTGTAATGTCACTAGGATAGCACTTTTTTTTGGCGAAGCGTAATTTTTCGTAGCATGAATATATATCGGCGTTTTGGTTTCTTGCTGATTTCTTGTTCAAGTTCCAAGTGTATCTGGTATGTCCAAGATCTACAAATAGCGCAAGCGCTTTATCGTCTGAAAATTTTGATGGAAGGGGCTTTGGTTTGTTTATATTTTTTATTACCTTTCCGCTAAAATCCTCATCGCCATTTACGTAGCGACGACGTAGCGATACTGTTAAGGGGGAAAGATCCTAGAGATTTATGTAGGAGGGCATCGAATGCACTCGAAATAGCATATGACTGGGCACAACCGACGGGTTTGAATGTGAACCCAGAGAAAACTGAAATATGCCTCTTTACAAGGAAGACGAAAATAATCGACTTTGATGAACCTCGCTTCCAGGGCAAAACGATTAGAATCACACAGACGGTGAAATACCTTGAGGTGATTCTCGATAAAAAAACTTACTTGGAAAAACCACATCGAGAGCAGGGTCGCGAAGGCTCATCGTGTATGGGCCATCTGCAGAAGGGCTATAAGCTCAAAATGGGGTTTAAACCCGAAGATGACATATTGGCTGTACACAAGCGTCGTTAGACCTATTCTAACCTACGCATCCGTAGTCATATGGACATCAATGAACAGGAAATGTTACATTAAACCACTCCAAAAGATACAGCGTCTCTGTTGCATAGGAATCAGTGGTGCAATAAGGACTACATCTACGAGGGCTTTAGATAATATTCTATCTATACACCCAATCGAGATTAGAATTAAATATGAGGCAGCTCTGGCCATGTTACGACTAAGGGTAACAGGGGAATATATCACCGACCACATGACCAGACACCAGACTATTTTAGACCATATTCCGGGACTCAACACAGTATACGGATACCAGACAGGGAAAGTTGGATGAACGGGTTGGATGCGTGGTAAGACTGGGATAGGTTTCTACGATGAGGACCGTTCCACAGGGGTATACCTCCGTGTTCCGGACCACAACTCCGTCTTTCAGGCTGAATTGGTGCCGATAAAGGAATGTATTAGGTATATTAATGCACGGGATTCCCCAATTCCCGGAGACGTGAAAATATTTACGGACAGTCTAGCGGCTATCAGAGCGATATCCGCAGACAAAACCAGATCAAGGACTAACCTCGAGTGTAAGGAGGAGATTTCAAACTTCTCCAGAAGAGGCAGACTTGAAATCTTTTGGATCCCAGGACACAGTGGTATAATGGGAAATGAGATTGCTGACAAACTGGCCAGGAAGCGATCTTTCCTGGAAAGAGTAAATCTGGAAAACCCAATACCTTTCAAGTCTCTCAAATTGGAACTGGCAGACTGGGCGACCAGTTCACATGTTTCAATTTGGGAAGAGAATGACGTGGGTAAGGTTACAAAAATATTATGGGGTTCTCCCAACGCAACAAGAACAAGGGAGATCCTGAATCTGAATAGGGTAGAACTTAGTAGGGTAATTGGCATCCTCACTGGACACCCTGAGCTGAGGGCTCACCTATACCGTATAGGACGGGCGGAATCAGCCGTTTGTAGAGCTTGCGGAGAGGATGACGAAACCCTAGAACACTACCTCTGTTAACAAGGGTCAGATATCTATCCAGCGACATCTTACCAGGCCTGACGGGTCTAAGGGGGATAAGCTGGAAAATACTCAGGAAATTTGCTGATGAGACCGAATTTCTAAGTTAATAAGAGGGGTAGATAACCGGAAAGTAGAGATGTAGAGCGCACAACAAGCCGACCTACTGGCTTAGGTGTATATCCAGACATAACGGATATGAGCTATGTGTATACATAGCTCCTCTTATCAACCTAACCTAAGCTAACCTACCATTTCTACAACTTTGGAAGCACTGCGCTTTCCAGCTTTATATAAGCTGCAGCTTGCAGCTACCAACAATCCTTCACATGACACTTCCTCTGTAAGCCCTGATATCTTATTGACTTGCGTTTTTCTGCAGCACTCGGAAAGCTCTTTTTCCGGTCGTCCAATATTTTCATTTGCTTTTTTTCCCCAATAATACCAATGATGTATCTAGCCATTCTTGGTTAATTTTTTCGAAAAACACCTTACTTCTTACTTCTACAAAAAAAGGGTGCGTTTTGACACTGACATTTTGCCTAAAAAGTACAATAAATTGAAGGCTCGCAGGTACTCGTAGTTAATTTTGGACATTTTGGACATACAATGGTTTACACATATAGGAAAATTTACAACTACACTGAATGCAGGTGAATTTTGTAAGTTCTACTCCACGAAAGACAGGTGTACGTTACAATGGGCGAGTTGCTAATACACTTAAACACGATTACGTTTTATAAATAACATAAGTATACACAGATCACAACCACAGTTTTTTTTATAAAATACATACCTTGGCGTTAGTATATAACAAAACTTTTAATGAAAATAATAAAATTTGCAAGTTTAACACGAATAGCAAAATGATGATCAAAAAGGCGGAAATATTTTGCACAACACTTGCAGAAACGTATGCTGAATTTGACAGCTCACAGCTGTTCAGTAGCTATAAGCTGAGCTTTTAAAAATCGATACAAATCTAGTGAATGTATTTGTTATCGATTGTTAAAAAAAAAATTAAGGGTTTTTCAAATTTGGAAATTTGAATTAAATGCCGCTAGCGAAGCCAAATTGGCCACTGTGCAACGGTGAAATGGAATAATAATGTTTTTTCCTCTTTGCGATCTGGCAAACCGAATTTTTTCGAAAAGGTATAGTGGGGTTTGTGTATAGATAATTTTGTGTAGATAACGAAAAAAACGAAAAATGAAAAATGAAAATTGAAAAATAAAAAATGAAAAAAACGGAAAATAAAAAATGATAAATAAAAAATGAAAAATTAAAAATAAAAAATGAAAAATTAAAAATAAAAAATTAAAAATGAGAAATAAAAATTGAAAAATAAAAAAATAAAAAAAAAAAAAAATGAAAAAGAAAAAATGAAAAATGAAAAAATTAAAAAATTAAAACGAAAAATTAAAAATGAAAAATAAACAAGTAAGAAAATTATAGTCGGTCTAGACCGACTATACGATACCCTATACCATGCGTTTGGAAACCCTATTTCTTAGGCCCAACTAACTGGACATAGAAAATAAGCAAAAACCAAATTTGAGTGGGATTTTTATTAATTTTTTTGGCTGCAGATATGAAAAAGTTCATATCGGATGCTATATCTATATGGGGACTAGGTCCAAAAATAGACCGATTCTGACCATGGTTGGTAGCGTCTCTTGTATTTTGCAAAAACATATACAAACAAAATTTGAGAAGAATCAGTGCAATATTTTTGTTTTTTTAATAGATTTAAGTTAATATCGGGAAGCAGCTCTATATGGGACCAAAGGGATCATTTTTGGACTACTCATTAATGGATGTAATGAACGCATAAAAACCCAATTTGAGTAAGATCTATATGACAATTTGGATCTTATAACAATTTATGTCGATTTCATAGGGGTAATTTGTATGGGGGCTAGGTCTGAACATGGACCGATTCTCACCAATTTCAATAGCGTTCATCCCATGGCCGATAAAAGCTTACATACCAAATTTCATCAAAATATATTCATATTTGCGACCTGCAGTTTGATTACAAGGTTTACATGGACACACAGACGGACGGACGGACGGACGGACGGACATTGTTAAATCAACTCAGAAAGTGATTCTGATTCGATCGGTATAGTTAAAGATGGGTCTAGGTCAAATATTTTTGGTTGTTACAAACAGCAGCACAAAGTCATTATACCCAAACCACATAGTGGTATAGGGTATAATGACATTGAGAAACAAAGGCAATCAACAGCCTTGTCAAAACATATGATCAACGAAAAACATGAACCCGACTTCAATACAATAAGAATATTAGACATAGAAACAAAACATAAAAAACGTTACACAATTGAAAGCTTACGTATACAACAAAAAATAGACAAAACGATGAATCTAAAGGAAGACACAGATAATATAAGTACAAGTTACAGAGTTGCAATAAAATAGGAGTAACAAGTAAGAAAATTATAGTCGGTCTAGACCGACTATACGATACCCTATACCATGCGTTTAGAAACCCTATCTCTTAGGCCCAACTAACTGAACATTGAAAATAAGCAAAAACCAAATTTGAGTGGGATTTTTATTAATTTCTTTGGCTGCAGATATGAAAAAGTTCATATCGGATGCTATATCTATAAAGGGACTAGGTCCAAAAATGGACCGATCCTGATCATGTTTGGTAAAGTCTCTTGTATTTTGCAAAAATATGTACAAACAAAATTTGAGAAGAATCAGTGCAATATTTTTGTTTTTTAATAGATTTAAGTGAAGATCGGGAAGCAGCTCTATATGGGGTCAAAGGGATCATTTTTGGACTACTCATTAGTGGATGTAATGAACGCATATAAACCCAATTTGAGTAAGATCTATATGACAATTTGGATCTTATGGCAATTTATGTCGATTTCATATGGGTAATTTCTATGGGGGCTAGGTCTGAACATGGACCGATTCTCACCAATTTCAATAGCGTTCATCCCATGGCCGATAAAAGCTTATACACCAAATTTCATCAAAATATATTTATATTTGCGACCTGCAGTTTGATTACAAGCTTTACATGGACACACAGACGGACGGACGGACGGACGGACGGACGGACGGACATTGTTAAATCAACTCAGAAAGTGATTCTGATTCGATCGGTATAATTAAAGATGGGTCTAGGTCAAATATTTTTGGTTGTTACAAACAGCAGCACAAAGTCATTATACCCAAACCACATAGTGGTATAGGGTATAAAAACTGTGATATTATTTTAAGTTTTGTGTTTAATTTAATTTTAGTATATGTTAAATGTTTTATGTTTTTTTTTGTATGTAAGCAATTTATAATTTAATGTGAAAAACTAATTGGAAATTGTAAGTTTATAATGTGTGATGTATACTATTTATACCCTATACCACTATGTGGTTTGGGTATAATGACTTTGTGTTGCTGTTTGTAACAACCAAACAACCAAAAATATTTGACCTAGACCCATCTTTAATTGTACCGATCGAATCAGAATCACTTTCTGAGTTGATTTAACAATGTCCGTCCGTCCGTCCGTCCGTCTGTGTGTCCATGTAAAGCTTGTAATCAAACTGCAGGTCGCAAATATGAATGTATTTTGATGAAATTTGGTACATAAGCTTTTGTCGGGATGAATCGGTCCATGTTCAGACCTAGCCCCCATACAAATTACCCATATGAAATCGACATATATTGCCATAAGATCCAAATTGTCATATAGATCTTACTCAAATTTGGTTTTTTATGCGTTCATTACGTCCATTAATGTGTCGTCCAAAAATGATCCCTTTAGCCCCATATAGAGCTGCTTCCCGATCTTCACTTAAATCTATTAAAAAACAAAAATATTGCACTGATTCTTCTCAGATTTTGTTTGTATATATTTTTGCAAAATACAAGAGACTTTACCAAACATGATCAGGATCGGTCCATTTTTGGACCTAGTCCCCATATAGATCTAGCATCCGATATGAACTTTTTCATGTCTGCAGCCAAAAAAATTAATAAAAATTAGACTCAAATTTGGTTTTTGCTTATTTTCTATGTCCAGTTAGTTGGGCCTAAGAGATAGGGCATGGTATAGGGTATCGTATAGTCGGTCTAGACCGACTATAATTTTCTTACTTGTTTTGTATTATTTTAATGTTTTTTAAAAAATTAAATAGACAAACCCCTGAAGATGTCAACAAGAAATTGACGAAACGTTGAGAGAAATATGTAATAAAAGGTTTTTTATTTACATTAATATAATAGGCCCAATTAGCTTAACAAAAATCATATATAATTTTAATAATTTAAAAATTAATTTAAAAAATTTTTAAATTCACAATTTTTGTTAAAATTTTACTAACATACAACGGTTTAATAGAACAGTGAATCTTAAAATAGAACGAGATATATTGTTAATTATTTTATATAAAAAAAAGAAAGCGGTGAATTTGTCACTCCCTCTATTTTAATGTCTTCTTGCAAAGGTATTTCAAAATAATTTTTAAAAAATTAATATATTTGTATTTTATATATTTTAAGTTCGATTTTAATTTAATTTAGTAAAAATATGTGCTAAGTAAATATCAATCTAGGTGCCAAGCTTCATGAAAATCGGATACTGTTTCTGTGTGTTATAGCGTATTTAAAATGAAGGATATGTGATAGGACCTAGAGTCCTTGTAGCAATTACATTGAGGATTGACACACACATTGCTAGGCTTATATGTATCATATTTTCATAATTTTTCGTTCATTGATGTAGCTAAAGTAACAATTTATAATTTTAAATCATATGGGAGGTGGGCGTGTCCTTGGTCCGATTTTTTCAAAAATTCAGATTTTTCTTGATTAAAGCATTTTATGTTAGTGCACTATATTTCGAAAATCTATGACAACTCCTTCTATTTTTGTCCCATCGTTATATGGGGACAAAGCACTGTGGGACGGACGGACGGACAGACAGACAGACATCGCTAAATCGACTCAGAAAGTGATTGTGAGTCAGTCAAAAAGGATTCAGAGCCAGAAAGTGATTCTGAGTCGATCGGTGTAATAAACGGTATACCACATAGTGGTATAGCGTATAAAAATGCAATCCTCATATGGACGACATTGCTTTGACATTTTTTCAAAGCCAATGCATCATTTTCGTTTATTAAATGATCTATATTTTGATGATGAATACTAGTTTCATCAACCATAAATTTAAAAAAATACTCTGCTTTTAATTGCGATAGTTTCAATTTTCGGTGGTGAATGAAAATTAGATCATTAAAATTTCCATGACAAGTGTCGAAATGAATTTTTAAATAATAACTAGACTCTAAACTTAAAACGCGATAACAAATCACGCATTAGGCTTTGCATCTATATTTTCAAAAAAAAAAAAATCATTTTCATATTTTTCACCAAACATTTTTAAAAGTTAGATCAGCGATACTCCCCTTTCAAGAAGTGATCAAGTGCAACATATTTGTTTAACTACGTTGAAATGTAAACAAATCAATAACCAAACTATTGTAATGGCTTCATGTTTATAGTGGACATGTGTTTAATTACGTTAGCAGAATTTTGTTCATCAACCCCGCGGGATAGGAAATTCTCTTGTTGGCCATAACTGATTTAAAGCAACATATTTTGTGTATTTATCTGAACTAGCAGATTACAGCGCTTGAACTTCAAGTGCAATTTCCAGGCAACTTTATTTTTCAGCTTAGCCATGTATATGTTAGTAGCAACATTAAATGCAATTTACTCAAAATAAAGGTCAACATTTAAAAATCTGTAAATCTGGAAAACAGCTAAAAAGAAATACCTTTCAATTAATATACATTTGATCAAAATCGGGGTTAAACAGTAGAACAAAACATCGGTCACAAGAAATTGCCTAGCCTATTAATATTATAGATAAGTGGAATATCCCAACAAAAACATCCATTACCAAGTTATGTTGCATGCAAAGAAAACTGAAAACCAAAATTTAAAATTTATTATTTAAACTTTTCGTGCTAGGTTACAAGATGGTCCACTTAAAAAATAAACATACGCAAATTCTGAAGTTTTTTCCACAACAACTACAACTTATCAATAAATTTTAAAAAGAAAGTTTATTTTTATACGTTACAAATTTTAAATGAACCATGTTAAGAAAGAATTGTTTTCAATATCAAATTGCAGTTTGTTCACAGACACATACACACACACACACTTTTGTTGAACTAAATCATTCGGAGTGACAACAAATTTGGCTACTGGTGTACCAATAAATCATTTAACAAGTCATATTTTTGACTTTACCTACATGTTAACAGGTGTTGTGGATTTTATAAGTTATTTAAATGCTCGCATTTGTATCATGTATTTCAGTTTTTGACATCAATGATTGATACGAGTAAGTATGTAGAACTAATTCCAAAGCAATAACAGTTAAGAGTTACCAGACCTGATATAAGGTACGTATGGTCATTAAAATATGGAAAAAAGTAATAAAAGCTCTATAGCAACAAGTAAGAAATTATAGTCGGTCTAGACCGAGTATGCAATAACCCTAACATATATAAACCAAATTTGAAAAAATCTATACAATATTTTTGTGTTTTTGCTATATTAAAGAGAAGACCGGAAATCAGCTTTATATGAGGTCTACGACGAAATATGGTGATAGATGAAAAAAAAAATATTTTAGGATTTGCACTCGAATTTCGAGTGCTGGAATTTGGTACTTATTATTTATTACTAGAGTGATACTTTTAATTTTATATCAAACATGCTACACTATATCAGTTTGTCATTCCGCAACGAAAAATTAATTTGCGACCCCATAATATATTCGTGATCCTTATAACAACTCGAGTCGATATAGCGATGTCCGTCTGTCTGTCTCTTGAAATCACGCTCATTCACAAACTAAACTATTTACCTGGTTAGACTTAGAATAATATTGTTTGTCATTATTTCGAGCACTTTGGTGTTTAAAATGGGGTAAATCAGGCATAATTGTGCCAAGATATGACCTAAAATATAGAGGCACATTTAAAAAATGATAAAAATTCTGTGTGTTTGTTGTAATAATTTAGTATTATACATAGCTATCAAATATTTTTCAAATATTCTGTTTACTCTAGCTATAAATAATGGATTAATTCCAGATATTAATGTAGACGTAAAACCAGGTGGAGGGTATCAAAGATGCGACATAGTCGAATTAACATTTACTTTTTTATTATATATATTTTTTTTTTGCTTGGAGTTGTTAATAAAAAATTAATTATTTAAGTTTTATCTACAATTTGGCCTAAGAAACCCAAACCCTTTGGATGTTTCACTATAGTTGCCTAGTAATTTCACCCTGATGTGGAATTTCTCACCCAGCAGACAACGACCCCGAAAATGTTTTTTTTTTTTTTTTTTGAAAATTTAATCTTATTTCGTTTACTATTTATAAATATATGTTAGTTTTAAGATTTTTAGTTGTTTACATTTTGCATATTTCTGTGGTCACAAGCGATAACCGCCTAAGTCGACTTAAGAACGATTTGAGTTATGTATGTTATCATATTCTACTAAAAACGCTTTATAATTACGTGAAATCCCCATTTCTCTAACACTGATTTTTAAAAAGATATTAATAAAAATATTCTGACCTAAGTCGTAATGAAGCCCCATTACATTCATATAAAAAGCTATTTTTCTCGAAAGCATGATTTTCGAGTTAGGCGGTTATTGCTTGTGACTACAGATTTTTCCTTGATGCTACTGTAGAATCTCTGCTATTAATTTAAGCCTCTTTAAAAACAAGCGCATTAACTCCATCGCGAAGCTACAACACCTCATATGCAAGATGGTAAACTTACTATAGAACACATAAACTATTTTTGTAGTCTTTTTTAACAATTCTGTTCTGGGTAATTTAAAAAGCAAACATTTTTTTCTCTCTTAACTTTCTGCTCAAAAGTAAAACGTTGTATGTGCATGCTAAACAAAAATGTTTTTTTTGGCAAGTTGTTGCTCTTCCCAACGGTAGATTCTGTTTTCACCATACACATCATGAACAGGCAAAAATGTAATTCAACTGCGTATAAATTAAATAACACAGTCAGTAGTAGAAGATTCCATTTAAATAATCTGGATATTTTGAGAATGCTAAGCCTTTTTGAATTGAATGTAGTTAGAATTGTATAAACAGACGTTATCAGTTTATTGCAGCTTAAAAGTTTCTTTTTTTTTTAACGCAGACTTTATTAAAAATTTTTTTCTGAGGATTTAACAATGATTATTTTCTAGAATAGTTTCCAGACGTACTGCTGTGCTTTTGCTTTATGTCAAAATGATGGAAAATGTATTTACTGAATATTCTGCTAATAAAAATAAAAATATGTATACGTTTTTTTTTATTAAAGTAATACAATTTTTGAGATGGCTTATTAGCAACGATTATTTATACAAATAACGAAAACTAATTTGCATAAAATTACATATGAGTAATGAAATGTCAAGCCGAACACATTTTTCATATCACTACTTATGTTTGTTAAAAAAAAATCCAAAATATTTGTATTTTACATTTGGCGAAAACATAAAAAGTCGAGCATTTATTTTCCTTAATTGAAAATAATTTTCTTAACTGATATATTAAGAAAATAAATGGATGACATTTAATGGATACTATCCATTTTTTTTGTGCTATATGTGTTTTTCACAATACAGTATTTGATTTGTTAGCAAAGTGTGATCGACAAACAGTATTTGAAAAAAAGCGAATATCTTGAAACGGCATTTAAATGCATTTGTGCAGAGGTTTATTGGATAGTGGCTAATTTTAATACTAGTGTTTTTTGATTTACAACATGATGCAACATGATGCTACAGATGATGAAAATGCAATCCATAATATTGCAAGCTGTGCTAAGCAAACAATGAACTGTTTGAAAATATGTTTCTGGAACGCAAACGGTTTAAGCCAACATAAATACGAACTTTATCATTTTCTTAGAGACAATCAAATTGATATTTTGCTTGTCTCTGAAACTCACTTAAAGAACTTGGAAACAGTCTAGTGATTTCAACAATATATTCTCCCCCAAGGTTTTCTACATCAGAAAATCAATATACAAGTTTTTGATGCGTAAACATCTATACGCGCAGGAGGGTAAATTTCAAAAACAGCGTAACATGTAAGCGTAACATGTGAGTCGTAAGACAAAAAGTGATTGTATTGGTGAAAAAATTATGATATTATGATAACTTGTTTGAAAATTAAAAATGAAAAAAAAAAATGAAAAAAAAAAAAAAAATGAAAAATAAATAATTAAATAATTAAATATAAAAAAAAAATTAAAAACGAAAAATTAAAAATTAAAAATAAAAAATTAAAAACGAATAATAAAAAAAAAAAAATAAAAATGATAAATGAAAAATAAAAAATTAAATATAAAAAATGAAAAATGAAAAATAAAAAACGAAAAATTAAAAATGAATAATGAAAAATGAAAAATGAAAAATAAAAAATGAAAAATAAAAAATGAAAAATAAAAAAAGAAAACTGAAGAATGAAAAATTAAAATGAAAAATGAAAAATAAAAAATGAAAAACGAAAAATTAAAAATAAAAAATGAAAAATGAAAAATAAAAAATGAAAAATGAAAAACGAACAAGTAAGAAAATTATAGTCGGTCTAGACCGACTATACGATACGATAAAAAATAAGCATAAACCAAATTTGAGGGGGATTTTTATTATTTTTTTTGGCTGCAGATATGAAAAAGTTCATATCGGATGCTATATCTATATGGGGACTAGGCCCAAAAATGGACCAATCCTGACCATGTTTGGTAAGGTCTCTTGTATTTTGCAAAAATATATACAAACAAAATTTGAGAAGAATCAGTGCAATATTTTTGTTTTTTGATAGATTTAAGTGAAGATCGGGAAGCAGCTCTATATGGGGCCTATGACTAAGAGTTGTCCCACAGGGATCATTTTTGGACTACCGATTAGTGGATGTAATAAGCACATACAAACCCAATTTGACTAAGATTTATATGATAATTTGGATCTTATGGCAATTTAAGTCGATTTCATAGGGGTCATTTGTATGGGGGCTAGGTCTGAACATGGACCGATTCCCACCAATTTCAACAGCTTTCATCCCATGGCCGATAAAAGCTTATATACCAAATTTCATCAAAATATATTCATATTCGCGACCTGCAGTTTGATTACAAGCTTTACATGGACACACAGACGGACGGACGGACGGACATCGTTAAATCGAATCAGATAGTGATTCTGATTCGATCGGTATAATAAAAGATGGCTCTAGGTCAAATATTTTTGGTAGTTACAAACAGCAGCACAAAGTCATTATACCCAAACCACATAGTGGTATAGGGTATAAAAATGAAATTAAAAAAAAAATTAAAATCAAAAATCAAAAATTAAGAAAAAAAATGAAAAATAAAAAATTAAAAATCAAAAATGAAAAATAAAAAATTAAAAATAAAAAATTAAAAATGAAAAATGAAAAATAATAAATGAAAAATGACAAATAAAAAATGAAAAATGAAGAATGAAAAAACGAAAGAAAAAATGAAAAATGAAATTGATAAAAAAATAAAAATAAAAAATAAAAAATTAAAAACGAAAAACGAAAAGTGAAAAATTAAAAAAAAAAATAAAAAAGAAAAATGAAAAATAAAAAAAAAAAAATTAAAACTAAAAATAAAAAATTAAAAATAAAAAATGAAACATGAAAAATAAGAAATGAAAAATGAAAAACTAAAATTAAAAATAAACAAGTAAGAAAATTATAGTCGGTCTAGACCGACTATAGGATACCCTATACCATGCGTTTAGAGACCCTACTCCATAGGCCCAACTAACTGGACATAGAAAATAAGCTAAACCAAATTTGAGTGGGATTTTTATAAATTTTTTTGTCTGCAGATATGAAAAAGTTCATATCGGATGCTATATCTATATGGGGACTAGGCCCAAAAATGGACCGATCCTGACCATGTTTGGTAAGGTCTCTTGTATTTTGCAAAAATATATACAAACAAAATTTTAGAAGAATCAGTGCAATATTTTTGTTTTTTGATAGATTTAAGTGAAGATCGGGAAGCAGCTCTGTATGGGGCCTATGACTAAGAGTTATCCCATAGGGATCATTTTTGGACTACTGATCAATGGATATAATAAAAACATAAAAAACCCAATTTGACTAAGACTTATATGATAATTTGGATCTTATGGCAATTTAAGTCGATTTCATAGGGGTCATTTGTATGGGGGCTAGGTCTGAACATGGACCGTTTCTCACCAATTTCAATAGGGTTCATCCCATGGCCGACAAAAGCTTATATACCAAATTTCATCAAAATATATTCATATTTGCGACCTGCAGTTTGATTACAAGCTTTACATGGACACACAGACGGACGGACGGACGGACATCGTTAAATCGAATCAGATAGTGATTCTGATTCGATCGGTATAATTAAAGATGGGTCTAGGTCAAATATTTTTGGTAGTTACAAACAGCAGCACAAAGTCATTATACCCAAACCACATAGTGGTATAGGGTATAAAAATGAAATTAAAAAAAAAAATTAAAATCAAAAATCAAAAATTAAGAAAAAAAATGAAAAATAAAAAATGAAAAATCAAAAATGAAAAATAAAAAATTAAAAATAAAAAATTAAAAATGAAAAATTAAAAATAATAAATGAAAAATGACAAATAAAAAATGAAAAATGAAGAATGAAAAAACGAAAGAAAAAATGAAAAATGTAAAATGAAATTGATAAAAAAATAAAAATGAAAAATGAAAAATGAAAAATGAAAAATGAAAAATGAAAAATGAAAAATGAAAAACGAAAAATGAAAAATTAAAAAAAATAAATAAAAAGGAAAAATGAAAAATAAAAAATTAAAACTAAAAATAAAAAATTAAAAATAAAAAATGAAACATGAAAAATAAGAAATGAAAAATGAAAAACTAAAATTAAAAATAAAAAATGAAAAATGAAAAATAAAAAATAAAAAATGAAAATTGAAAAATAAAAAATAAAAAATGAAAAATGAAAAAATAAAAATAAAAATTGGAAAATGAAAAATGAAGAAAAAAATTAAAAATTAAAAATAAAAAATGAAAAACGAAAAATAAAAAATGAAAAATTAAAAATTAAAAATAAAAAATGAAAAATTAAAAAAAAAATTTTAAATTAAAAATGAAAAACGAAAAATGAAAAACGAAAAATAAAAAACGAAAAATGAAAAATCAACCGGTTAAAATAATAAATAATAATAAATATTTTTATATTAACGGAACCCCTGCAGTTGATTGCTATAAGTGATACGCTTTCTGTTTGATTTTAAGAAAGTGCTATAAAAAAATCTTTAATTACTAGATGTTTACGCATCTCCCATATGATTTTTTTTAATCACTAGGCCCTCGTTTCATAGTTGCTGGCGATCTTAATGCCAAGCATACATTCTGGGGATCACGGCTTATTTACCTGAAGGGTCGTGTTTTGGTCAACACAATTTCTAAAATGGGTAAGGGCGTGGCCTCAAGCGGGGAACCTACGTACCGGCCAACAGATGGGCAATACAAAATACCCAATTTGATCGATTTCAGATTAACGAATAACATCGCAAAGGAACTTGTGCATGTAGAATCTTCATTGGAACTCTCGTCTGACCACACACCCGTTATTGTTACTATTTCAAACCCCTCAAAAAATTGTGTCCCCATCTGGTGATTTAACGCTTTTAAGTAATATTGATTGGCTAAAATATAAAAAGTTTCTTAGTAACCATTTCACAGAAAGCTTTCCGCTAAGAACACCAGATGATATTGACCTCTCGATTGTTAACTTCGAACAAAATCTCAAACTAGCTGCTCAACTTGCTACTAAAGCTCTTCGTCACACCAGGCCGTATAGAACTACTTCTGTAGATGTTGAAAGGCTATTAGGTGGAAAAAGAAGAATTCAAAGAGAGTGGCAACTGCACATATCTCCTCAACTTAAGCAACAATTGAAAGAATGCACGAAAAACCTACGGAATCTGTTTGGAACACAAAGAAACGCTAAATTGAATAGTTATTTTGAAAAACTGGATTAAACAGAAAAAACTGATTACTCTTTGTGGCGTGCTACAAAAAAATCTTAAAAGACCTGTTGTATGTTAGCCTCCTCTAAGAAAGGAAAGTGGAGGATGGGCTAGGAATGACAAAGAGAAGGGAGATCTGTTTGTGGAATATCTAAAAAAAGTTTTTACTCCAAATATAACCCCCTAGTTCTATTGATGAGTTGCCATCTGGTACTTCACAGCATAAAGCAGTGTCCCTTCGTTTTGAGATTCGAGAGGTCGAAAAGGCTATTGTTGATTTAAACCCCAAAAAAGCATCGGGGATTGATGGGATCAGTAATAGAATGCTTTTGGAGTTACCCCGAATAGCACTAGGAATAATTCTGTTTAGTTTTAATGCTATAATACGCCTTGAACATATTTCATCAGAACGGTAAATGTAAAGGTCACACAGAGGTCGATTGGTATAGACCAATAAGTTTACTGTCCATTTTGTCAAAATTATTCGAGATAATTTTGGTAAACAAACTTACAATATCCGTAGATCAAAATAATGTCATTCCAGCACATCAATTTGGTTTCAGATGAAAACACATCTCCACTGAGCAAGTTCACAGAATTGTAAGTGCCATAAGAAGAGCTTTTGAAGAGAAAAAGTACTGCTTTGCACTTTTTATAGACTTCTCGCAAGCCTTCGACCGAGTTTAGCACGAGGGACTCCTCTATAAAGTTAAACAGTTGTTGCCCCCGAACACACATAAGCTAATGGAGAGCTATATAATTAATAGATAATTCTCTATAAGAGAGAAAAACTTTGTTAAAAACCTTGTGCTGGTGTACCAAAAGGTAGTATCTTGGGCCCTTCTGTACAGCCTTCACATATCAGACATGCCAACAAATGAAAACACACTTACGTTGTCTTTTACGGATGATACTGCAATTTTAAGCTTACACGAAAACACTCAACAGCATCTCTTCTTTTACAGAGCCACATTGAAGAGCTGGAAGATTGGCTAGATATGTGGAAGATTAAAGTAAATGAACAAAACTGTATCAACGTAACTTTTACCATAAGAAGGGATACTTGCCCTCAAATTCGAATTAGGAACCAGTCTATACCTCAAATTCCTCTATTAAATATGTCGGACTACATCTTGATCGCCGACTTACCTGAAAAAGCCATATAGACGCTAAATTGACACAAATAAAATTGAAATTAGTCCAATTTACATGGCTAATTGGCAGGAACTCAAAGTTAAGTCTCGATTGTAAGCTCTTGATCTATAACTCGATTTTCAAACCCATTTGGTACTATGGTATACAGTTATGGGGAACAGCCTCAGCTTCAAACACAGAAAGAATACAAAGATGCCAAAACAAGATTTTGCGAACGATTACAAACGCACCGTGGTACGTAAGAAGCTCACATTTGCACAGAGACTTAAATGTTTCTCTAGTAGAGTACGAAATCACTAGATATAGTGCAAACTATTTGGAAAAGCTAGAGTCTCACCCGAATCCTGTAGCACGTAACTTAATCAACAATCGTATCCACCAACGCTTAAGAAAGAGGGAGACTGCTGATCTTATTTGATGAAAAATGGATTGATATACAAACAATTTTTTATCATTAGATTATGTATATAGAATAAATGAAATTTTGTCTGGCACTGGCTGGATTTAATATCTAAGCTTTAGTTTTAAGATTTGAATAACTTATTGTTAGTTCACAAACCTTTGTGAAGATTCAATAAATAAAGATGAATTACAAAAAAAAAAAAAAATTTAGTAAGGAGCTGGTGAACTTTACCGTCCGAATGTTAGTTTTATATCAATTCAACTCGTCTTTTGGAACTCGCTACCTTCAAACATACAGTTCACAAACATGACTATGCACTTTAAAAAGGCTCCTTTTAATTTTAATAATTAAATGAAATTTTTTAATTTTTAATTTCTACAACTCAATGTTTTTCTTTGTTTTTACATATTTATTTACGTTTTATTATTATTAATATAAATTGTTGTTGTAACCAAATAAAGTTCCTTAATTAGTACTTCCTACTAATTCTGTACTTAAATTACAAGTCATGTTGTACGGGGTACCGAATTAAGTAAATAAATAAATAGGAACACGTGCACATACTTTTAAATGCGTAATTCAAAAAGGAGCTCAAAACCATTGATACAAAGGGTCATGGCTGACAGCAAACCGATATGGGATTAATTTTTTTATTTTTTTAATTATTTTGCTTATTATAAATAAATAAAAATTTAATCGAAAAAGTTTCTTCTATCTAAATTTTTTTTTAAATATTTCGACAAAACGTAAAAGAAGAAAGTAAAAAGTACGAAATTATAGTCGGTCTAGACCGACTATACGATACCCTATACCATGGTTTAGAGACCCTATCTCTTCGGTCCAACTAATTCGATATAGAAAATAAGCATAAATCAAATTTGAATGGCATTGTTATTAATTTTTTTGGTTGCAGATATGAAAAAGTTCATATCGGATGTTATTTTTATATGGGGACTAGGTCGAAATATGGACCGATCCTGACTATATTTGGTAAAGTCACATATATTTTGAAAAAATTAATACAAACCAAATTTGAGAAAAATCTGTGCAATATTTTTGTTTTTTGATAGATTTAAGTGAAGATCGGGAAGCAGCTCTATATGGGGCCTATGACTAAGAATTGTCATATAGGGATTATTTTCGGACTACTGATTAATGGATATAATAAACACATACAAATCCAATTTGGCTGATATCTATATGATAATTTGGATCCTATGGCAATTTATGTCGATTTCATAAGGGTCATTTGTATGGGGACTAGATCTGAACATAGACCGAATTTCACCAGTTTCAATAGCGTTCATCCTACGGCCGCTAACAGCTTATGTACCAAATTTCATCAAAATATATTCATATTTGCGACCTGTACTTTGATTACAAGGTTTACATGGACACACAGACGGACGGACGGATGGACGGACATCGCTAAATCCAGACAGAAAGTGATTCAGAGTCTGTGGTATAATAAAAGATGGGTCTAGGTCAAATATTTTTGGTACTTACAATCAGCAGCACAAAGTCATTATACCAAAACCACATGGTGGTATAGGGTATAAAAAGAAGAATAAAACATACAACATAACAAACTCAAATATTTGGTAAAATAAAAATCTTGAATGAGAGCAACATGTTGTAACATTTTTATTTCGAACATTATTAACCATTAAAATGTTTGAAGTTCACAAATGTTGCAGTCCAACACGTTTGATGCCATTAAAGAAGTTTATTTTTAGAATACAAATATTATTAAAAGATAGGGGAGGTGTAAACAGATTTAACAATAAATTAAAGAACTTTCATATTTTCTTTAAGAAGTTGTTGTATTTTATGTTGTTCTACAAACACCGCACGTGTTTATAAGATTTAGTAATTTCATTTTGAGAACATTTTAAAATATAACTGAGTTTGAGTGAAAAAGATATCAAGAATTTAACAATACATGTTACGTTGTTAAACTTTTTTGACAATCACTTTCTAGTACATTTAATACCTGCCAATAGTTAGACGTCTATTTTAATGGGGTAATTTTAATGGATTAATCAATTAAACTTTTTTCACAATTAATTTTAGTCAGGAGAATATGAAAAACGCAATGAAAGATCCAACCAAGAAATGTTTGATGAGTGTTATCCAATCAGAAATTAATGATTTTTAAGGTAATAAAAATATTTTTATTGATTTGTGATTTTACTTACCGTCCACAAGCATTTTGTTGACCATAATTTGTTTCGAAAAGTTTAAACTGAAAAGAGAAAAAAAATAAAAATTAATAAATAAAACATTTCTATATAAGTTGACTACCAATATTTTTTTTTTATATTATTAATTTTGTACAACAAAACGTGTCATTTGCTAGAATTGAAGCTTGTACATGATACTTTGTGAAATTTAGCAAGTAAATATGAACAAAATGTGTGTATTAATTTGTAAAATTATTAATCATACGTTAAGGCTTAAAACTAAGGAGACTGGGAGTTAAGAAAGAATTTTTTTAAAAATATTTTTTTAAATTCAAAATTTTTAAATGTCTAATGTTTTCTTCTTTCTTTGAAATATTTTCTTTTTTTTGGAGGAAATGATTATTACACAGACAGGCCTAGGGAAATGCCTAGGGGCCCACATCGGCTACGGGCCCACATACTGAATTAATTTTTTATATATTTCTATGAGGGAAAACTACATTGGAATATTATTATGTAAGGCTTTATCAAAAGGTTACGATTGTTTCCAGAAAACGTTACGGTATATTGCTGATGATAGGACTCAGACATCACAAGGATTCATGAATTCAGGTGTTGTCTATTCAAGGACTTGGAAAAAAACAGAAAATGCTGTAATGGCAGTATTCGTGGCGGCCATACTAGAATGAATCAATTGTATCAGTATATCTCTACGCATAACCACTATTGAACTTCGATCTTCAATTGAGCTCTTAAAATTGCTTTTAGATTTTTTAATTTTACAGCGAGAATTATTTGAAGATTACGAGATAAAGGCAAATGAGAAAACTGATATCCAGTGCAGTTATGAAAATTAGCTTATGCGAAGCAGAAAAATGCATCACGATGACGGATCTCCAGAAAACGTTGTGCACACAGAAAAAGGAAAGTTAAGAATTGATCTTATTTGCCTGTACAAGATATGTTCTGTACAGAATTGTTGTGGCGACTAGAAGCTTATCGGGAAATCAATGCTTTGTTTGGATTTCTAATAGATTTTTCCGTAAAGTCCGACGATGAAATTAGAGAGGCCTGTCCTAATTTCAGGGAACATCAATTCGAGGACATTGAACATGAGTTCAGTGACAATATGGTTCAGTTCAAGTACTTCAACATACAATTTGAGGATACCAGAAAACATTAAATTGTACCTGCCGAAGAATCATCTAAATTGATTTTTGGTAATATGGTACAATCAACATTTCCTAATGTAATTCCAAATATATAGATGTCTGATGATTACAAATGCCAAGGGTGAAGGCAACTTTTTAAAACTAAAACAAATCAAAAACTGTCTTCGTTCATCAATGTCTTAAAACCGTATAAATTTGTTAGCGATAATGGCGATTGAAAACAAGTAAGAAAATTATAGTCGGTCTAGACTGACTCTGCGATATCTTGTACTATGTGTTTGGAAATTGATCTTAAGTGCACTTAATTGGGTATAAAATATAAGCATAACCCAAATCTGGGCGGAATTTTTATAAAATTTTTTGCCCGCAGATTTGAAAAATTTCATATCGGATGCCATATTTATATGGGAATTAGATCGAAAAAGGTACGGATCCTAATCATATTTGGTAGCCACTTCTTTTTTTCGAAAACATATACAAACCACATTTGAGAAAAATCTGTGAAATATTTTTGTTTTTGATAGATTTAAGTGAAGATTGGGAAGCAGCTTTATATGGGGCCTATGACTAAGAAATCTCCCACAGGGTTTCTTTATAGACTACTGATTAAGGGATGTAATAAACATACACCAGCCCAATGTGACCGAGATCTATATGCTAATTTATATATTATGGCAATTTAAATCGATCTTATATCAGTCATTTGTATGGTAACTAGGTCTGAACGTTAACCGATTTTGACCAATTTCAATAGCGTTCATCATATGACCAATAGACGCTCATAATCAAAATTTCATCAAAACATACTTCATTTTTTATTTTATATTTTTCATTGTTCATTGTTCATTTTTTATTTAATATTTTCCATTTTTTATTTTTCATTTTTCATTATTCGTTTTTCACTTTTCATTTCTCATTTTTATTTTTCATTTTTTATTTTTAATTTTTCGTTTTTCACTTTTCATTTTTCATTTTTTATTTTTCTTTTTTTATTTTTCATTTGTCATTTTCCTTTTTTCATTTTTCGTTTTTCACTTTTCCTTTTTCATTTTTTACTTTTCGTTTTTTATTTTTAATTTTTTATTTTTTTCTTATTTTTATTTTTTATTTTTAATTTTTAATTTTTAATTTTT
>OY821519.1:13029667-13042167 GCA_963682025.1 Cordilura impudica
GAACTTTTTGACTCAAGCGACATAATCGAGATTTATGCAACAGTCACTGAAACTGAGACCATGGCAGAGACTAAGACTTATCAGATCCACCGATCCAACGGGCAAATGAGTGGGATCAGAAGGACGCAGAGGCGCAGGCATTCCTAATGAGAGGCATCGAATTAGAACAGCTGAAGTATTTGACTGACTACTCAACTGCTGCGCAAATGTGGTCTAGACTGCAAGCCGTTCACGCCGAAAAGAATGACCAGTCAACCCAAGTGTTATTAGAGAAGTTCATAACGTGTAACGGACAAGATGACAGCATGATTGATCACATGGCCACCATTACATCACTCGCACAACGCTAAAAAGAGTCCATGATCATTGCGAAAATTTTAAGCAGTCTGCCTGAACAGTTTGATCATGTTCGCACCGCATTGTACGCTGTTCTGAAAAACGCACAAAACGTCGAAAAGCTAACCGATCATTTGGTTAAAGAAGAAGCGCTTATCAACTTACGCGACATTCAAAACACGCATAACAACAGTTCGAGCAAATCAGCATACATGACAAAAACACAAAGGAAAATGCAACTATTGCCATAAGGAGGGTCATTGGGCTAGAGAGTGCCGTAAGAAGCAAAAGGATGAAAAAGACCAAAGCAACAAACGTGAGAGCGAGAAACACTCTTTAGTATTGTGGAAAGAAGGAAATGACGAAAGAGCAGAAACAGCTGACAACGATAATGCACATTTATTTGTTTTACATAAAGCAGAAGTAGCGCGTTGCAAAAATCAGAATGTTTTTTACGCTGATTCCAGAGCGACGGATAATATGACATTTCAGAGGGAGCTACTGACTGACTACGTTAAATTGCAGCAACCAGACGTTCACGTAAGAGTTGGTGATGGACGCAGATTGCCGATCGTTGGAAAAGATGAAATTAAGGTGCAAGTTTCTGCTGAACCCGAAACTGAGTACACAGTGAAGAACGTCTTGATGGTTCCAGAACTCCAGAAAGGCACAGGGCGTGTATTGTTTACAAAATCAAACCGCATAATCATCGAAGGCAACGATATTGGTGGGCTGTACAAATTGAATTTGAAGCCAATAATTGCAAACTATGCTGATTTGAACGTGGCTTGTTCAGAATTAATGAAAGATATGAATAACAAGAATATCGTTTCAGGTTTGAGTATTCAAGAATCATTTCCAAAAGCTGGTGGAAATAGAGCGAAGCAGCCTGGTGAAACTTTCCACGTGGACTTATGTGGTGAAATGAGCGCACCGTCGGTAGGAGGCTCAAATTATTCTATGTTGCTAAAGGACGATCACTCCAGATACTGCTTCGTGTACTTTATTAAGAGTAAGACAGAGGTGCTAGAAAACCTTATGAAGTTTGTAGCAGAAGAGCAAGCTGATGGACACAAAATCAAACGATTACGTTCAGATGGAGGTTTAGAGTTTTGCAATGGAGATGTACGAAAATTTCTCTTGGAGCACAGCGACAAGCATGAGGTCACCACACCAAGGGCTCCAGAGCAGAATGGGTTCATCGAACGCCGTTAGAGCGTACGACAGAAGAATTTTAATTCGCAGAGATGTTAAATTCGACGAGAAATACGACACTTATAATGAGTACAGCGAAACAAAACAAAACGCAGAAAACCTTGACAGGAACGAAACAGACAACAACAAAACACGACAGAAAATTCAAATAAGAAAAATCAAAAAAGGGCTTATGAAAATATTCGGGATGCGTATCAAACGAGAAGTACAACAAAGCAGAAATTGTGTGTTGACGATCAATAAAATAACGCGGAGTTGTGCATGGCTCAGTTCGATCCCACAAATTTAGAAGAAGCTTTAAATGACGAGGATTCAGTGCAATGGGCTGCAGCAATAAAAGATGAGTTAGATGCTTTGCAGAAAAATAATACGTGGACACTTGTTGAACGCACAAGTGACATGCATATTATGACGAATCGATGGGTATTCCAGCGAAAGTACAATTCAAAGGGAGAAATTGAGAAGTACAAGGCCAGGCTAGTGGTCAGAAGATGTTCGCAAATTCGAGGCATACACTACTCCGAAGTCTATTCGCCGGTGGTTCGCTACGATTCAGTAAGAGCAGTGTTAGCTATAGCAGCGGCTAAAAACATGAATATTATACAATTCGATGTCAAGACTGCTTTCCTGCATGGCTTCATACATGAGGATATTTACATGGAGCAACCACATGGTTATCAGCATGGTAACAGTGTTTGTAAGCTACACAAGAGCTTATATAGTTTGCAGCAAGCTTCCAGACAGTGGAACAGGCGAATTGTTAAATTTTTACACACTTTTGGTTTTGAACAAACGAAGAAGGAGATTTTTGCGTATTTACGTACAATACTGAAGGCGACATGATATATCTTTTGTTGTATGTGGACGACGGGCTGATATGCGGCAACAATCATGCATTGATTCAGGAGCTGATCGACAAATTGCATTCAGAGTCCGATATAAAATACAAAAATGCAGAATACTTTGTTGGCATGCAGATTAAAATCGACATGCAGCAACAAAAGCTTTTTATTTATCAAAATATTTACGCTTTAAAAATTTTGGAAAGTTTTAATCATTCTGATTGTTTTGCAGTTTCAACACCTGCTGCAATGGGCAAACGGTTTTGTAAAGCAAACACATATGGTCCGAAGACGAATTTCCCATATCGAGAGGCGATTGGTTCGATTATGTACCTCATGGTGTGTACTAGGCCAGACATAGCATACGTGGTTGGCGTATTGAGTCATTATCTTGAGAACCCTTCAGAGGATCACTGGCTAGGTGTTAAGTGTGTTCTGAAGTACATAAAGAGCACACTTGATTATGGCATATCCTTTTCACTAAATACAAACAACTTATGATGTATTGCGACGCAGATTGGGGCAATGTTGTTGATACACGTCGAAGCATTTCTAGATGGATTTGTTTCATACATATGTATATATCAATAAGATTATATCTTTTTATAAAACGCAAAACTATTGGTTCGAAATACGATAGTTAGCAATTTAATGCGAATAAATTAAGGAATTGGAATAACAGTCATAATTTCTAAGTGCCGAAAAATTTTTTTGATTAATAAGTAATGTATGCTTTAAATGTGTAAATAGACTGCAGCCTTAGGGTATACTTTACTATTGACTTGTTATTTTCATAATAAATTTTATACTTTAGTATTAATTTTTTCCATATCAAAATGACAATTATATAAATCTTGCAATTTTAAACATCTCGGCATAACTAGGAACAGAGAAACAAGAAGATGGCATGAATTTGCAAACTTTATATTAAATTTTTAATATTTTCGTTTGTGAAATTGAAAGGAAAACAGAAACAATAATGGAAAATAAAAACATATTTATTCTATCTTTAAAGCGTTCAACCATGAACTATGCAATAAAATATCTGTTTGCATATTCCTTTCACACTATCAAGAAAATACCAAAAATATGCTGCCCACTAGTTGTTCGCCTACGTCTTCCTTTCCACACAATATGCAATAAGTTTTCCTCAAAGTAAATCTTAAGTCAAAAAGTTATGGAAATTTATAGTTTCAAAATGAAGTAATGCAAAAATATTTTTCTTTATATAATAAAAAAAAAAAGCTATTTTCATAAACTAGATGAATTTGTAATAATATTTTATTAAATTTGGGCAAGATGTCCAACAATTGTCAAAACTATTTTGACTTCAATTAAGTTGTGACAAAAGCATTATTTACAAAGTCTTTGAAATATATTTAAAAATAATTTGATGGTTTATTATTGCAAACTATATTAATAATAACTCTGTAAACAACAGTTGTTGCATTAAAATCATGTCAAGAACATTTATACAAATTGCGTAAAATGATGAAAATTCTGTAGCAAACTCACCACCACAAGGAAACTCAAAGCAACAAACAAATTAATAGTTACGTTTGTTTGTTTTTCTTTTATAGTCAAGAGTAAATAAAATAAAAAAAAAACAAATAAGAAGTCGTATAGTCAGTCTAAAACAACTATCCGATACCCTATACTATGTGTTTCGAGAAATGGTTTTGGAACCAATTTTGTTGAGGTTATAATTGGATATAGAATATAATAAACCAAGTTTGAGTGATATTTTAATTTACGCCTTGCAGTTGTGAAAAAGTTCATATCGCTCTATTTTTCTGAGGGGATCAGGTCAAAAAAGTGATTTATTGATGTGTAAACATCTATACGTGCAGGGGGGTGACTTATGATTGTATTTGTAAAAATTCAAAATAAAAACTGAAAAATAAAAAAATTAAAAAAGAGAAATAAAAAATTAAAAATGAAAAATAAAAAATTAAAAATGAAAAATGAAAAATGAAAAAATAAAAATTAAAAATGAAAAATTAAAAATTAAAAATTAAAAATTAAAAATTAAAAATTAAAAATTAAAAATTAAAAATTAAAAATTAAAAATTAAAAATTAAAAATTAAAAATTAAAAATTAAAAATTAAAAATTAAAAATTAAAAATTAAAAATTAAAAATTAAAAATTAAAAATTAAAAATTAAAAATTAAAAATTAAAAATTAAAAATTAAAAATTAAAAATTAAAAATTAAAAATTAAAAATTAAAAATTAAAAATTAAAAATTAAAAATTAAAAATTAAAAATTAAAAATTAAAAATTAAAAATTAAAAATTAAAAATTAAAAATTAAAAATTAAAAATTAAAAATTAAAAATTAAAAATTAAAAATTGAAAATTAAAAATTAAAAATTAAAAATTAAAAATTAAAAATTAAAAATTAAAAATTAAAAATTAAAAATTAAAAATTAAAAATTAAAAATTAAAAATTAAAAATTAAAAATTAAAAATTAAAAATTAAAAATTAAAAATTAAAAATTAAAAATTAAAAATTAAAAATTAAAAATTAAAAATTAAAAATTAAAAATTAAAAATTAAAAATTAAAAATTAAAAATTAAAAATTAAAAATTAAAAATTAAAAACTAAAAACTAAAAATTAAAAATTAAAAATTAAACATTAAACATTAAAAATTAAAAATTAAAAATTAAAAATTAAAAATTAAAAATTAAAAATTAAAAATTAAAAATTAAAAATTAAAAATTAAAAATTAAAAATTAAAAATTAAAAATTAAAAATTAAAAATTAAAAATTAAAAATTAAAAATTAAAAATTAAAAATTAAAAATTAAAAATTAAAAATTAAAAATTAAAAATTAAAAATTAAAAATTAAAAATTAAAAATTAAAAATTAAAAATTAAAAATTAAAAATTAAAAATTAAAAATTAAAAATTAAAAATTAAAAATTAAAAATTAAAAATTAAAAATTAAAAATTAAAAATTAAAAATTAAAAATTAAAAATTAAAAATTAAAAATTAAAAATTAAAAATTAAAAATTAAAAATTAAAAATTAAAAATTAAAAATTAAAAATTAAAAATTAAAAATTAAAAATTAAAAATTAAAAATTAAAAATTAAAAATTAAAAATTAAAAATTAAAAATTAAAAATTAAAAATTAAAAATTAAAAATTAAAAATTAAAAATTAAAAATTAAAAATTAAAAATTAAAAATTAAAAATTAAAAATTAAAAATTAAAAATTAAAAATTAAAAATTAAAAATTAAAAATTAAAAATTAAAAATTAAAAATTAAAAATTAAAAATTAAAAATTAAAAATTAAAAATTAAAAATTAAAAATTAAAAATTAAAAATTAAAAATTAAAAATTAAAAATTGAAAATTAAAAATTAAAAATTAAAAATTAAAAATTAAAAATTAAAAATTAAAAATTAAAAATTAAAAATTAAAAATTAAAAATTAAAAATTAAAAATTAAAAATTAAAAATTAAAAATTAAAAATTAAAAATTAAAAATTAAAAATTAAAAATTAAAAATTAAAAATTAAAAATTAAAAATTAAAAATTAAAAATTAAAAATTAAAAATTAAAAATTAAAAATTAAAAACTAAAAACTAAAAATTAAAAATTAAAAATTAAACATTAAAAATTAAAAATTAAAAATTAAAAATTAAAAATTAAAAATTAAAAATTAAAAATTAAAAATTAAAAATTAAAAATTAAAAATTAAAAATTAAAAATTAAAAATTAAAAATTAAAAATTAAAAATTAAAAATTAAAAATTAAAAATTAAAAATTAAAAATTAAAAATTAAAAATTAAAAATTAAAAATTAAAAATTAAAAATTAAAAATTAAAAATTAAAAATTAAAAATTAAAAATTAAAAATTAAAAATTAAAAATTAAAAATTAAAAATTAAAAATTAAAAATTAAAAATTAAAAATTAAAAATTAAAAATTAAAAATTAAAAATTAAAAATTAAAAATTAAAAATTAAAAATTAAAAATTAAAAATTAAAAATTAAAAATTAAAAATTAAAAATTAAAAATTAAAAATTAAAAATTAAAAATTAAAAATTAAAAATTAAAAATTAAAAATTAAAAATTAAAAATTAAAAATTAAAAATTAAAAATTAAAAATTAAAAATTAAAAATTAAAAATTAAAAATTAAAAATTAAAAATTAAAAATTAAAAATTAAATATTAAAAATTAAAAATTAAAAATGAAAATTAAAAATCAAAATTTAAAAATTAAAAATTAAAAATTAAAAATTAAAAATTAAAAATTAAAAATTAAAAATTAAAAATTAAAAATTAAAAATTAAAAATTAAAAATTAAAAATTAAAAATTAAAAATTAAAAATTATAAATTAAAAATTAAAAATCAAAAATTAAAAATTAAAAAGTAAAAATTAAAAATTAAAAATTAAAAATTAAAATTAAAAATTAAAAATTAAAAATTTAAAAATTAAAAATTTAAAAATTAAAAATTAAAAATTAAAAATTAAAAATTAAAAATTAAAAATTAAAAATTAAAAATTAAAAATTAAAAATTAAAAATTAAAAATTAAAAATTAAAAATTAAAAATTAAAAATTAAAAATTAAAAATTAAAAATTAAAAATTAAAAATTAAAAATTAAAAATTAAAAATTAAAAATTAAAAATTAAAAATTAAAAATTAAAAATTAAAAATTAAAAATTAAAAATTAAAAATTAAAAATTAAAAATTAAAAATTAAAAATTAAAAATTAAAAATTAAAAATTAAAAATTAAAAATTAAAAATTAAAAATTAAAAATTAAAAATTAAAAATTAAAAATTAAAAATTAAAAATTAAAAATTAAAAATTAAAAATTAAAAATTAAAAATTAAAAATTAAAAATTAAAAATTAAAAATTAAAAATTAAAAATGAAAAAAGAAAAATAAAAAATGAAAAATGAAAATAGAAAAATAAAAAATGAAAAACGAAAAATTAAAAACGAAAATCGAAAAATGAAAAAATTAAAAACAAAAATTGAAAAATGAAAAAAGAAAAATAAATAAGTAAGAGTGTTAAATTCGGCTATGCCGAATCTTTGATACCCTCCACCTCTGTTGAGTATTGATAATAAATGTACACAAAATATTGGAAAAAGTAAACAATTTGTTAAACTTAATACCAAATTATTTCAGCAATTTCTTTGGGTTGGTTTTCGCCTTTTCTATTATTTCGGATTTATTTCGGTGTTTGCTTTTTGGTCATCGTGGTTGCTGATCGGCATGCATTTAAGTTATATACATATATGCATGCGTTTCCGGTTATATGACATAACTTCTCGTTTAATTAAGTTTTTGCTAATTAAATAGCTCGCCCTAACCTCCATTGCAAAGGTAATGGTTGTGTAGGGTGGCTATATGCATTAAATCGTGCTAATTGGAGATGGATGTATATAAATATTTCTTCATTGCGGCCATATAGGTCGGATGGAGTAACAAAATAATAACCAAAAAAAAACTCTCTCAATTTCTTTATTAAAATATTGCCATATTTGGAAAACATAGAGAATAAATTTATAATAATAATAAATAATCAAATTAGGGATGCCAAACGCAAAAAACCAAATGTCCCAAACATTTTAAATAAAATAATTTATAAATAACATTCTCATCAAATTGCGTTTATTTATGTAACAATTTTTATGTTCGCAATTCTTAAATATCATTTGAGGTTTTATAAAATTCATTGAATTTAAATTAATGTTTTCTGTAGTCCGATTCTGTAAATTTCAACGATCCGACAATCGCAAAATATATCGACAGCTATTGTTGTTTGCAATAAGGATTAAGTGATTCACTAAGTACATACATCTTAACGACAGTCGAAAAATCTATTTTTTAATTAATTTAAATTGTAAACGAGTGGCATATCCGTCAAAATAAGCGAAAAACACAAAGAAGAATAGAAAAAATAACAAATTACTTCGTGTTTGACAGGATGATTTAATGTTTATGTTTAATATCTTTATTTTGTTTACTAATATTTCTGTTTATTTATTTGAAAATGAAATAATGAATTGAATATGCTATTTAATTTTTTTATTTATATAAAAAAGTTTTTAAATAGAAGCAAAATATTTTCACTATTTTATGATTTTTATTTATGTATGACGAAATTTCAACCTAAAAATTTAAGTTTTTATCAACACAAAGATGGTTGTCGTTTAGATAACAACAACAGCTGACTTTAACAATAGCGAATATCGTTTAAAAATTTTACTGATAATTTTGCTTTTCTTTTTTTAACGATTCAACTATCGTTAAAAGAAGTTACTGAATCGTGGTACTGAAAAACTATTAATTTCTCCTGAATGTCAAGATTTTTTTTAGATGTAAAAATTTTTTAAATGTAAACACAGGTATTTGGTGTTTTTTTTTTTTTTTTTCGAATTTCAATTTGTGTTTAACGAATAAAGTTTATATATTAAAGATGCAATTGATGTCTTCTAAATTTAAAATTATTATTTCCGACGTTTTGATATGATTTTCTGAAATTCAATTAATATTTTCTAATTTATAATTGGAAATTTTTAATCCAGTTTTTAGAATTGATATTTTCTTAAATTTGAATGGAAAATTTAAAAAGTGCAATTTTGTATTTATGTGAATAATAATGCTTTAGTAATTATAAACAATTTTTAAAAATTAGATGTAATCGCAATCAGCTATTTTCTAGGTTAAACAGAATAATAATTCTATATAACTATGTAGAACTGTTTTGAAAGCAAAAAACTCATTGATGAACTCGGTAACTCTATTTTGTAAAGACAACAAAAAGTTAACATGCCAAACTTATGTTCATATTTGTAAAAGAATAATGAAAAAACGTATGAAATAAAAGACCAGCCCGTGTATATTCTTAACATTGTTCTGTATGATATCTAGTTGAAAATATTGACATTCATGTTAAAATAGAAATAACTATTGCAAAGCTAATTAGAACAAAAATTGTGGCGCCATCTACTGTGGCATAGTCGCGCTAAGCAAAATGAAGTGACACTCTGTTAATGCAAAAGAAATGTATTTTCCCCACAACAAAATATTGCAGAATTTTATACCAATATATTTCTACCATGCAGTTATTATGGAATATAGAATATAGAATATATATATATATAGAATATATGTATATTATTTATAATACTTACTATGTGTATGTATGCATATGTTAATATTACACACAAAAAATACAGCATCAAACGTTATTTTTGTGTTTTTCTCTTTAAATAAATTAATACATAAATTTTTTTTTTTTTTTTTGCTAAATTTACATTGTTTTTTTTTTTTTTTTATTAACAACTAGGTATTTTAGCGTTATTTGCTTTAGATGCTGGTGAATTTTTACTCCCTTTATATTAACTCGCTTGTCGAAAAAATTTTGGATCGATTTTAGCCCCTTTCCCGAGACCCAATCGATTTGAAATTTTGCAGGCAGGCTCGTGGTAATAACAGAATTGATCTAACAATTTTTTTTAGTGATGCCAAAACAATGGAAACTTTTAAAATTTTCTACCAGACTTAATAAAAAAATGTACAAAGGCTTAGATTTTATTATATTATTACCACAACGACCACAAAAACAACAAGTCCAGCTACGACAACAATACAACATTTAGAATAACAACAAGAACAATATAGAAATATCATATTTTTTATTTTTTTTTTACTTTTTCAGAGATTTCCCTGGACCTGTTTCACCGATTTTAATGATTTTTGAAATAGAAATCTTTCCACGAGTTGAATCATGCTCACTAAAAATGATGACCCTAGCTATACTATTGAGGGCGTAATCGTGACAAGAACAACATAGAAAGTTATATTTTTTCAAGACTTTTTTAGTTCTTCATTCAAATCTCGGGCCCTAATCCACCGATTCGGACGATTTTAAATAGCAAACTACTCAGGATATTAACGAATCATTTTTTATATCAACTGGCACCCCAGCTGCCCGATTGATACCGTCATCGTGACTTCCACAGACAGACAGACGGACAGACGGAGATCGCTATATCAACTCCGGTTGTTATAAGGATCACAAATATATATATTTTATGGGGTCCAAAATTTTTTTTTTTAATTATTACAAACGGAATGACAAACTTATATATACCCTCTGCACACTGGAGTGGAGGATATAAAAATGAAAAATAAAAAATGAAAAACGAAAAATGAAAAATGAAAAATAAAAAACGAAATAATAAAAATTAACCCGTTCAAATAATAAATAATAATAAATATTTTTATATTTATTATGATTGCTATAAGTGATACAGATTTTAAAGAAGTCCATAAACAATCTTTAATTACTAGTTGTTGTTTACACATCTCCCCTGTGAGCGAACTCAGATGATTTTTTATATTGATTGATTTAAGCAGCTTTATATGGGGGATATGACAGCAAATGATCGTACAGGATTTATTTTTCGAGTACCAATTTATGTGTATAATAAACACATATAAACCAGACGGACAGATGGACGGACGTCGCCAAATTGGCTCAAAAAGTGATTATGAGTCGATCAGTATAATCGAAGGTGGGTCTAGGTCAAATATTTTTGGATGTTACAAAAACATAAGCTCGCAACCTAATGACATAGGGTATATAAATACGGACAGACGGACGGTGGCACTAAATCGAATCTCTTTATGAGTCTCTTTAGGGTCGATTTAGAGATGTCCGCTCCTCCTTTAAACTTTGTAATCAGGTCGAAATATAAATATATTCTGATTAAATGTGGTATGTAAACTTTCATCGGCCAAAGGCGAAATCTATTGAAATTGATTAAAATCGGTGAATGTTCAGACCTAGTGCCCATTGAAATGACCCCTATGAGATCGACTATGAAATCGCCACTAAATCGAAATTATCATATACAAAGATCTCGTTCAAGTTTAGTTTATGTGTGTATAATACACCAATTAGTCAGTAGTCCTAAAATTAACCCCGTAGGACAATTCTTAGTCATAGCCCCATATACAGCTGATTCCCGATCTTCACTTAAATCTATCAAAAAAAAGAAAATATTTCAGAGATTTTTCCCATATTTGGTTTGTATATGTTTTTTTCAAAAAATAAGTGACGTCACCAAATATTGTCAGGATCGGTCCATTTTTCGACCTAGCCCTCATATATGAACTTATTCATATCTGCTTATTTTCTATATCCAATTAGTTGGACCTAAGAGAAAGTTTCTCTAAACGCATGATATAGGTTATCATCGTATAGATGGCCCAGATCGAATATAATTTTCTTACTTGTTGAATTTAGAGTAAGTACATACCAGCGTGGTGCTGCGCTATATGGACATTTTTTAAATGGCTATTTTGGGGAGTGTCTCGGTGCAGTTTGTTTTCTTTCTATATATAACTAATAAATATGAAGTTTGGGGGGCAATCGGATAAAGAAAAGTCGCGCCGGAAATCGATTGTGGTTATATGGGGAAAATATGACTTTTTTCATGGGGAAAATATGACTTTTACGAAACTTTCGTTCTACGGTTTAACATTTTTGACAAGTTGTGATATGAATCTATTTCAGTATTAAATTGTCTTTTCAGAAAGCTATATAACTTCAAAATCTAATAAAAACTCGCCAAGAAACAGCAAATACCCCAGACCACATTTGTGCAAAAAAAAAACTCTAGGTCATGAAATTTGGCGGCACTTTTTTCAACTTTAAAAAATTGATCAAAGCCATAATTTTTTTTTTTTTTTTGGGTCTCTAAACTCATAAGTATTCAGATATACAGTACTGTTTTAGTAACACGTTGTTAAACTATTGCGCAATGAGACCGAAAATGGGTAACTTTTGTGATAAACTTTTGAAAACTCCTTTTTCAAGTTTTAAAAAATTTTCTTAAAATTTTTAAAAAAAAAATGGATCTGGCACTTCAAGGCTTTGTTAAATATATTTTAGAAATTAACTGTGTGAATTTTTAGATACATTCTCCTGCCAAAATTTTTTTCACAAGGATTTTATTTTTGCGGATTTCGAGAAAAATTAGATTTTTGTAAAATATTCAGTATATGCAATTTTTCTAAATAATTTATATCAAAAATTAATCAGTTCTCTACTTTTAAATACTATATTTTATCT
>OY821519.1:13047167-13159667 GCA_963682025.1 Cordilura impudica
TTATTTTATTTTATTTTATTTTATTTTATATTATTTCAATTTATTTTATTTTAAATTATTTTATTTTATTTTATTTTATTTTATTTTATTTTATTTTATTTTATTTTATTTTATTTTATTTTATTTTATTTTATTTAAACTCATTTTATTTCATATTATTTTAATTTATTTTAGATTATTTTATTTTGTTTCATTTTATTCCAATTTATTTTATTTTATTTTTATTTTTATTTCTTTTATTTTATTTATTTTTTATTTTACTTTATTTTACTTTATATAATTTTATATTATTTTATTTTATTTTATTTTACTTTATTTTATTTTATTTTATTTTATTTTATTTTATTTTATTTTATTTCATTTTATTTTATTTTATTTCATTTCATTTTATTTAATTTTATTTTATTTTATTTTATTTTATTTTATTTTATTTTATTTTATTTTATTTTATTTTATTTTATTTTATTTTATTTTATTTTATTTTATTTTATTTGATTCCATTTTATTTTATTTTATTTTATTTTATTTTATTTTATTTTATTTTATTTTATTTTATTTTATTTTATTTTATTTTATTTTATTTTATTTTATTTTATTTTATTTTATTTTATTTTATTTTATTTTATTTTATTTTATTTTATTTTATTTTATTATATTTTAATTTATTTTATTTTATTTTATTTTATTTTATTTTATTTTATTTTATTTTATTTTATTTTATTTTATTTTATTTTGTTTCATTTTATTTTATTTTATTTTATTTTATTTTATGTTATTTTATTTTATTTTATTTTAATTTATTTATTTTATTTTGTTTTATTTTATTTTATTTTATTTTATTTTATTTTATTTTATTTGATTTTATTTTATTTTATTTTAATTTATTTTATTTTATTATATTTTAATTTATTTTATTTTATTATATTTTAATTTATTTTATTTTATTTTATTTTATTATATTTTAATTTATTTTATTTTATTTTATTTTATTTTGTTTTATTTTATTTTATTTTATTTTATTTTATTTTATTTTATTTTATTTTATTTTATTTTATTTTATTTTATTTCATTTTATTTTATTTTATTTTATTTTATTTTATTTTATTTTATTTTATTTTATTTTATTTTATTATATTTTAATATATTTTATTTTATTTTATTTTATTTTATTTTATTTTATTTTATTTAAATTTTTTATTTATAAATGATTGAGTTATAAATTATTCAGGCTCAAGATCAAATGGTTTTACTTTAAATAAAGCAAAAAACATTGTCACATATGTTTCAAAAATTGACCTATGTTCTGCACGACTGGTTATACAGCTGTTTCGGGAAGACTCGCCAACCCTCATCAGTAACCAAAAACAGTAGATAGTTTGGTAAGAAGTTAAATTCGTATACATTGGCTAAAAACAAAGAAATTAGAATCCAAGCAAAAATTTATACTATTTGAACCTCTTGTAACACCACAAATTATATTATTCTTGATCCGGATAACAACTCGATATAGCGATATCCAAAATAAACCATTTACGTGGGTAAAGTTAGAATAGTACTGTTTGTCATTATTTCGAGCAGATGAGTATTTTAAAAAATACTAAAAATTCAGTGTGTTTGTTGTAATAATTCAATAATAAGTTTAGCAAATTGTTTACTTTTTCATTTATTTTGTTTACAGTTGTTGTAAATAGTGCATAAGTTCAAATGTTAATGTAAACTGAAAGCCGAATATCAAAGATTCGGCATAGCCGAACTTAACACTTGCTTTATTTTATGTTACTTTAAGACAAAATTTTCGCTTCTTATGTAGTGGAGCCATATAAATTTTTTTACATTTTCTTGAAAGCTAGGGACTTATTGAACCGATTTACATGATTTTAAATAGCAACCTACTCAGGATGTCAATGATTCATTCGCACTAAAAATGAGCCACCCAGTTGACGTATTGAGGCCGTGATTGTGATTTCCACAGACAGACATCGATATATCAACCCCGCTTGTTACAAGGGTCAGGAATATATATATTTCATATGGTCCAGATCATTTGTCTAATTACTACAAACGGAATGACAAACTTATTTATACCCTCTGCATGCTGGTGTGGATGGTATAAAAATATGTTCCTATTTTTTTAATATTGAAAGTTGATTCCATGGAAATTTTTAATAGTTTGAGGCTGAAACATTTAGTAATTTGCTAACAAAAAAAAATAAAAACAAATTAAAAATGGGTTTATTTAAATATTTTCAAATTAAGGATATTTTTTTAAATTTCATTATACTTTTCTCAAAGCAAAAACATATAATTTTTGCATATGAGATCAAAGTAGAAATTATTGGAATAAGAATTTATTATGTTATAATCGCATATAGTCTTAAGAAGGTACAGTCATACAAAGACCATTTATTTTAGGCAAATTTGTTGAAATCGATCAGCTTAAAGTGACGATAAAAAGCAAAATGGAATGAATTTTCCTAAAATAAAAAATAAAATTATTAATATTATATGTCAGTATGGAATCACCATATAGTAAACAATTTATGTGGAGTGCCCCACATATACGGCCATGTTGTTTAAATAAATGATCAATATATTTTTTTTATTACCATACAGCTATTAAATTAGTTTTTCTTTTTCTTGCGAGAAACAAATAAGCTCAGGGATGATTTCATTTCTGCAGACACAGCAATAAAATTTTACTAAATAATGCATAACAAAAGATATGCGAGGATAAACAATAAAAATAAAATGGGATTCAGAAAAAGTATTAATATAAATATCAACATAAATAAAAGTAATGGCATTAAATAAAGCATAAAATCATATTAATTAAATGTCCATGAATATTACGAAGAGCAGTGGTGAAACATGTGCTCGAGAAATATTCTGAATACTTTTTGGTGGGAAGTATTTATTCCGTTGTAATGTGTTTAATTGTTTCAACAACTGAAATTCAATAACTTTTCTTATACTCATGAAAATTTAAAAAATCGAAAATATACACATAACATTCATTTATTTCCTTTAAAATATCGTTGAAATTGACCAATTAGTTGAAAAACTAATTACCGCTTGTAATTGTTATCTTTTCGGGTAAGTGATATGGGTTATATCACGACTTCTTAAGTCTTTTAATAACCCTGAGAAGTGTGCTATTTTGAGTGTTCTTTGCTTTCTTTAGTATACTATCAGGTTGCCCTTTCAAATGGCCAAACAAATGTTTAAACAGGATCATACATGTACATTATATAATATAATTAAAAAAATTTATATCTATAATATTAATAGCCTAGACGATTTCTTGTGACTGATGTTTTGTTCTACCGTTTTATCCCAATTTTTATCAAACGTACATTATATGAAAGGCATTTCTTTTTAGCCGTTTTTCAGATTTACGGTTTTTTTAATTTTTTCCTTTATTTTTAGTAAATTGCATTTAAAGTTGCTACTAACACATACATAAAATTATACAATGCTACGTGTGTTTTTATTAAATTTGTTAATGTGTTTGTAACAGAAATGAGTTTGCTTTTTGTGTTGATTTGTGAATTGGCTATAATTGATTAGCATACCTTTAGGGTCTTTATTTAATAAAAAAAATAAAATATCCTAGAATTTGCACTCGACTAACGAGGGCTGGAATCTGCTAGTTTAATTAAATATTTCAATATAATTAAATAAAAATACTTAAAAAATAAAATAAATTAATGTAATAACAATTAATTTTTTTGTAATGAAAAAATAATTCATGTAAAACAAAAGGAACTTCAGACCTTAGAAAACAAAAGGTACATTAGATTGCATAAATATGTTCCATTCTTGTCTAATTTATATTCTACTTCTATAACTATTTGGAGTTTCCATGAAGACATTATGCCGAAACAATTCCTCGATATCTTCGCGGTTGAAACTTTCCATTGCTTTCAAATGCTTTTGATTATTCTCGTCGTTTTTTTTTTTTTTTTTGAGGGCCTGATAAATCTTCTTTGTGATTTGTTCCTGCACTTTCTAATTGGTTGTTATCATTTTAATTGCTACCATTAACTGTTTTTTGCATTTCAAGTTAAGATTTCATCCGCTATATAAAATATGGCTTCTTCTGTATGAGAAGTACATTTTATTTCTTTTAAATTTTGTGCAGCGTTGTGCCGAACATATTTTTTGACCTGCCCACACCTAAAAATGTAAAAAACGTAATAGAAATTTTTTCTGGTTATTTATAACAAACCTTTTTCCATTCAGCAATGCATTTTGTAGGAAGCCGTAAAAAATTAAGTTCCTTCTCAGCGTTCCTCCAAAATTTATAAAATGCCTCTTTGCTGTCTTTAAGAAATGCGCGAGAAATGTCTGTTTTTAAACTATTTCTTTTAATTTATACTCTCTGTCTGTCTGTCTGTCTGTCATGGTGTAACCCCATTCCCCTCATCCAATTGATCTGAAACTTTGCCCATAGTCTTTTTGTGACTATGAATTTATTTTCGGGTAGTCATGCACATCACGCCTAGTCACGCACAGTCACGGAGTGCATCAAAACCCATTTCCTTTTATCCGATCGATCTGAAACTTGGTCGATAGACTTGCTGTGAAAAAGAATTAAATTTGCCATAGTCAAGCACAGTCACGCATAGTTACGGAGAGATTAAAACCTCACTTCCCCTCATCCGATCGATATGAATTTTTGTCCATAGACGTCTTGTCGACAAAGATTAATTTTAAGATAGTCACACACAGTCACGCATAGTCACGTACAGACACGGAGTGATTTAAACCCCATTTCCCCTCATCTAATCAATCTGAAACTTAGAACATAGACTTTTTGTGACCAAAGATTAATTTTGAAATCTCACGCAAAGCCACGGACAGTCACGGAGAGATTCAAAACTCATATGCATTAAAAAAGAAATAGTTTTAATAAAAACTTTGTTTTTATGGGTTAGATCAGAGGTCGCCAAAGTACGGCCCGCGGGCCATATCGGGCCCGTTATAGCAACCCATCTGGCCCCCGAGTTAAAATGCGAAAGTAACAAATATTTAAAAAAAATTGTTAAAGCATTACTAAGTCCAAATTTATTATTAAATTTTCTAATAGTAAAAATTTTAGAAAATTTTAATTTTTTTCAATTGCACTCGATGAAAGTACAGATGTGTCCGATACTGCTCAGCTCTTATTTTTATTCGAGGAATAAATGATGCTTTTCAGACAACTGAAGAATTAGCTGCTCTCAAGAGTCTTAAGGGAACAATCACTGGAGAGGATATTTTTTTTTAAATTTCCGAAATAATGACAGAACTACAATTAAATTATAAACAGTTGATGTGTGTAACATCAGATGGTGCAAAAAATATGATTGGAGCAAATATAGGTCTCATTGGACGTATTAATAAGGAATGAGAAACACTGGCGATAAAAAAGCCTATGCACCGTGTTATACACTGTGCACTGTGTTATATATCAGCAAGCATTGTGTGGTAAAATATTAAATGTAAATTCAATTATGTCAGTGGGTCTTTCAACCGTAAATTTTATTCGGAGACATGGGTTGAATCATCGTCAATTCCAAGAATTTCTAACATCAATTAATGCTGAACATGGCGACGTTCTTTATCGAAGTTCGCTGGTTGAGTAAAGGAAAGTACTAGAATGTTTTTTGATTTTCGTCGTGAAATTGACATTTTTATGAACGAAAACCAAAAGCCTATTGCTGAATTAGCAGATGATGCATGGTTATGTAAATTAGCTTTTTCAACCGATATTACTGCACATAATATAAACGATCTGAATTATAAGCTCCAAGGTAAAGGAAAATTAGCATATTCATTATTTTACGATGTAAAATCTTTTGAAGTTAAATTTGAATTATTTAGAAACCAGCACGTCAATGAAAATATAGTATATATTCAGCGCTATTCCAAATTGTTGGAGGCTTAGCAATATACAAATGTTATCCTTTATCTAGAATTTGAAAAATCAATAGAATCACTACAAAATGAATTTATTGTTAGAATTAGTGACTTTAAAAAAAGCGAAAAAAAAATTTATTTATTTCGAAATCCATTTGAAGTAGAGGTGAATACTGTTGAAGAAAATATGCAACTAAAGCTGATTGATCTGCAGAGTAACGACATTCTGAAGGATGTAAATAAGAAAGAAAATTTGATTGAATTCTAATAAAATTTAGATGACACTATATTTCCAAATATTAAAAAATTTGAAAGTGAGCACATATCAATATTTGGAAGCACTTATATTTGCGAACAAACATTTTATCGTATGAAATATATTAAAAGTCAATTTCGTGAGAGATTGACTGATTCTCATTTGGCGGAAATTCTGAGGATATCAGTTTTTCAAAAACATATAAACATTATTAAATGCAACTAAATCCCAAATGCATAATTCTCATTAATGCTGTTTTTAATTACTTTTTCAATAAAAATAAAAATCTAAAAAAAATTTAAATTATTAGTGTTATAAATTTATTTACAAAATCTTGCATACGAAAACTTTTTTTCTTCTATTAGTGCTTTTTATTTTTGGCCCAGTTCATATTTTGTAATACTCTATTTGGCCCTTCGTTTAAAAACTTTGGCGAACACCGGGTTAGATTATTGCTTTCACTAGGGTCAATAAGTAGTGCAATCGCTGTTTTTTAGTAGTTTTTGGCCTAAAAGAAGATTATTGAAACCTGTTTTTTTTTTTTGTTTAATCATAATTTTTAAAACAATCTTTACATTTATATGCATAATCCCTTTTAAACTGTAGGTGAAAAAAATTTAAGGAATAACACAGTTTCTCCTTAGGAGAAGAGGGAATAGAGAGAAATTCCGCATGGAATTGTTGTTCATGATTGGGCTGATTAAATACATAAAATACAATATAGCATTGCAAATCTAAAGCCTTACCTATTTTTAATGCTTTAGTTAAACAGTTTGAAAGTTGTTTCTGTTTAAAAATGCGAGTTTAACTAAACTAAGTTTAAATGTCTTCCCAAAAACTCGGTCTCAATCTCTGTTCGATATGAAATACTTGGGTAACACGGTGCGTATCATCAATAATTTATTTAATTAATATTACCCATACGTATTTTATTTTATAGTTCCCCCCGCAAAATAAATTAATAAAAACCTATAAAATAATAAGATTTATTTATTTTGAATATCTTCTACGAAATTATTTACTGCATAAAAAAGATATACATATATATTTAATTTAACAACACTCTTAAGTGCTTGGATGTTACGTCATAAAAATTTCAATTACACAGAAATGTTTTCAAAAAAAATATTTTTTTTTAACTTACGAGCATTAACCAAATTTTTGTAATATTCTTGCCAAAAAAAATTGTACCTTTGTTTGTTTTATGTCATTTCGTATTTACCTTCAAAACAACCCCAAAAAAAAGTATGTCCTACGCACATCTACAAACAAATACTTGGCTCAAAAACTTGTTTTCTAGTCATGACAATTTTACAAAAATAACACAAACACAACAAATAATAAATCTCCATGCTTTAACTATTTACTTGTACAGATAACATAACTATCGTTGCGAAACCAGAAAAGCCTACCAAAAACTTTTAGCCAGACTACTTCGAAAAGAAGATGAACTACATGACAATACAAACACAGATGGATGATATGAAAACAAAACAAAACAACAACAAAAATACAAGTGTTAAACATTCTCCCCCTTCATCAGACTCATATCCTTATGCCACATATTACTCACTCATATCGAGTACAGACAATTTTCAAAACTAATGTAAGTGAACACTGGCGTAGGCCATTATCAGTACAAACATTCAAACATTCATAGACTGTCGAGATGTAGGAGAGTATGTGTGACAGATGTGTTGATGTTTGTATGAATCCGTTCGTGCTAGAGATAATGTCGTAGGTGTTATGTGTTTGTGCGAAATTTCCAGCATGACAATGTCAACATCTTATACGAATAAGTGACGTCTGTACCAATTACATCCTTTACTACTAAGTTTTATGAAATCAGCGTTAAATATAATTTTTAATGTATGCGCACAACATTTGAAGTGTTAAAGAACTTGTGATAATAAGTAGATTGCATATCAAAACTGATGAATTTTAATTCAATGTTACACTATAAAATAAGTACTTTATTTTTTTTTAAACAAATTTGCTCAAGTTTAATTTTGCTTAAATTAAAGTAATAACATTTTATCTTGAGTCTGTTTAAGAATATCTGATTTTATAACGATTTTCATTATATTTTTTTTTTCTTTGGAGTACTTAACATAGAATATCGTAATTTATACGCGTTCATGCCTAATGTTTCTAGAAATAGCAAAAGATTGTATTCAAATTTATTAATCGCCGTATAAGCGGATTAAGGCTTAATTAGTTGTACTGCCTCCCTATCGAAGTTGTACTATAGTTCGCATCTTAATGGAAGTAATTTCTCTACGCTTCCCATGATTTTAAATCTATTAAAATTCAATTCACTTTAAACTACGATTGATGATACGTCAACTGTGCCATTGAATTATAAGTTTCGAAATTTTATTACAAATAAAATTAAATGGGATAAATTAAATGAAAATAAAAATAAATTTCGAGATTTAAAAAATAATCATGAAAATCAGATAAACCTTCTGCAATTTGGTTTTGACAATAACGTGTTTAAAATTTATGTTTCAGAACAACTGTATTGAAATACTATTCACGAATGGATAACATAACCTGTAATTTTTTTTTTTTATTTAATCCGGTATCCCTTACAGCGAGACATAAAAACTTATAATTAAAGTACAGGATCAGTACAAAGTACTAACTAATTGATTTTAACGACAACTTATATTAAAAATAATAAAAAAATAATAAATATGTAAGATTAATATAAAATTATTTTTTTATAATGAAACGATATTCAGTTATAAAAACTTACAAATTAAAAATTAAAAATTAAAAATTAAAAATTAAAAATTAAAAATTATAAAATAAAAAATTAAAAATTAAAAATTAAAAATTAAAAATTAAAAATTAAAAATTAAAAATTAAAAATTAAAAATTAAAAATTAAAAATTAAAAATTAAAAATTAAAAATTAAAAATTAAAAATTAAAAATTAAAAATTAAAAATTAAAAATTAAAAATTAATAATTAAAAATTAAAAATTAAAAATTAAAAATTAAAAATTAAAAATTAAAAATTAAAAATTAAAAATTAAAAATTAAAAATTAAAAATTAAAAATTAAAAATTAAAAATTAAAAATTAAAAATTAAAAATTAAAAATTAAAAATTAAAAATTAAAAATTAAAAATTAAAAATTAAAAATTAAAAATTAAAAATTAAAAATTAAAAATTAAAAATTAAAAATTAAAAATTAAAAATTAAAAATTAAAAATTAAAAATTAAAAATTAAAAATTAAAAATTAAAAATTAAAAATTAAAAATTAAAAATTGAAAATTAAAAATTAAAAATTAAAAATTAAAAATTAAAAATTAAAAATTAAAAATTAAAAATTAAAAATTAAAAATTAAAAATTAAAAATTAAAAATTAAAAATTAAAAGTTAAAAATTAAAAATTAAAAATTAAAAATTAAAAATTAAAAATTAAAAATTTAGAATTTAAAATTTAAAATTAAAAATTAAAAATTAAAAAATAAAAATTAAAAATTAAAAATTAAAAATTAAAAATTAAAAATTAAAAATTAAAAATTAAAAATTAAAAATTAAAAATAAAAAATTAAAAATTAAAAACTAAAAATTAAAAATTAAAAATTTAAAATTAAAAATTAAAAATTAAAAATTAAAAATTAAAAATTAAAAATTAAAAATTAAAAATTAAAAATTAAAAATTAAAAATTAAAAATTAAAAATTAAAAATTAAAAATTAAAAATTAAAAATTAAAAATTAAAAATTAAAAATTAAAAATTAAAAATTAAAAATTAAAAATTAAAAATTAAAAATTAAAAATTAAAAATTAAAAATTAAAAATTAAAAATTAAAAATTAAAAATTAAAAATTAAAAATTAAAAATTAAAAATTAAAAATTAAAAATTAAAAATTAAAAATTAAAAATTAAAAATTAAAAATTAAAAATTAAAAATTAAAAATTAAAAATTAAAAATTAAAAATTAAAAATTAAAAATTAAAAATTAAAAATTAAAAATTAAAAATTAAAAATTAAAAATTAAAAATTAAAAATTAAAAATTAAAAATTAAAAATTAAAAATTAAAAATTAAAAATTAAAAATTAAAAATTAAAAATTAAAAATTAAAAATTAAAAATTAAAAATTAAAAATTAAAAATTAAAAATTAAAAATTAAAAATTAAAAATTAAAAATTAAAAATTAAAAATTAAAAATTAAAAATTAAAAATTAAAAATTAAAAATTAAAAATTAAAAATTAAAAATTAAAAATTAAAAATTAAAAATTAAAAATTAAAAATTAAAAATTAAAAATTAAAAATTAAAAATTAAAAATTAAAAATTAAAAATTAAAAATTAAAAATTAAAAATTAAAAATTAAAAATTAAAAATTAAAAATTAAAAATTAAAAATTAAAAATTAAAAATTAAAAATTAAAAATTAAAAATTAAAAATTAAAAATTAAAAATTAAAAATTAAAAATTAAAAATTAAAAATTAAAAATTAAAAATTAAAAATTAAAAATTAAAAATTAAAAATTAAAAATTAAAAATTAAAAATTAAAAATTAAAAATTAAAAATTAAAAATTAAAAATTAAAAATTAAAAATTAAAAATTAAAAATTAAAAATTAAAAATTAAAAATTAAAAATTAAAAATTAAAAATTAAAAATTAAAAATTAAAAATTAAAAATTAAAAATTAAAAATTAAAAATTAAAAATTAAAAATTAAAAATTAAAAATTAAAAATTAAAAATTAAAAATTAAAAATTAAAAATTAAAAATTAAAAATTAAAAATTAAAAATTAAAAATTAAAAATTAAAAATTAAAAATTAAAAATTAAAAATTAAAAATTAAAAATTAAAAATTAAAAATTAAAAATTAAAAATTAAAAAATTAAAAATTGATACATTAATGCATAAACCATTTGCTGACGGCCATCGGTACAATCCACTAAGGTAATAGTTAATTTTGTCTATACTTCCATCTATCGACAGAACACGTTTTAGTTTTCTTTGGGGCATGAAGAATCGCACCCCGACGATCGCTCTTCAATTGGCGCATATTCAAGACTTGTTCTCACAGAGCTGTTCCTTCTGAGTTGAGCTTTAAATACCCTTCAACCGATATCATCCCGTATATTTTGGTCAAGTTAAGTTTTATGTGAATCTTAAAAAAATAGGTTCCTTGAAAAGTTCCAAGCCGGTAAAATCTTATATTTAAGCTCCTAGTAATAAGTTCCGAATCCTGTTCTATGGAACAAGTAGAAATTCATTGTTGTTTTCTAAAATCTTATGGTCTAAAAAAAATTGCGTCTGCAAAGTTTGTTTTTCTCACCAACAGTTTTAATTTTATTACAAGAGGAAGAGAAAATAACAATAATGTTTGTTATCATATTTTGCTATAGCACACATCGCAGGAAGATATTTGTAACAGATTTTAAAGCATACTTTTAGGATTATCACATAAAAAGTTACGTTTTTTTTTTGCAAGTTTATGAAGTCTCTATGAACTTTTTTGTGAACACATTTTTGAAGTTTTAAAGTTTTTATTACTTTGTTTTATGTCGCAAAAATGTTGAACTTTACATTAGATAATAATTTAGCATTATTATAGAGATTTTATTAAGGAGCATGGTTAGTACAAAGGGTAGTTGTTTTTATATACTTAACTCTCGTATTAATAAATGGAATTTACAACCACATTTTGTGATATTGTTGGCAATTAAAATTATAGCTCTTCTTAACTTCAAGTGTTTTAACCATATTCTAAAATGCCTTATAGTTGGAATTTTAGATAAAGTTGTAAAAAAAACATTCAAAACAACTAAATTTGAATAAGTCCTTTGATAAGACTATATAATTATTTTTATTTTTATTAATAGAATTTTAATTTTCAGACCTTAGTTTAGATTTTATGTTAAACTTCTCAAATATTGTTCTGTTTAATAAAGAAAATAATTTGGTATATTTAAAAAAATCTATGTATTCTCGTAAATGACTTTAATTAACTTTCGGTGTATTGCACATACTTATATTTATAGTTTTTGTGCATAAATGTCAAACCAGACATTAAGTAAAAAATATGTTTAACATTAAAAATTATTAATTGCACAACATTAATTCTCTGAAATACAATACAAATACAAATACCAGTATTAAATTATATTTATATTAATATGACATCAAGATATCACCACTCATACACGAAAACACACATTCACACACATTCAATATTAAATCATATTAATTAGCATAATCACACACAGGCAAACGACTGACGGAGAAATTTGTTAATAAAAACTGAAAGTGTTGATAGAAATTTAAAACTAAAATTGTTTAAAGCATTTAAGATTTCACAATAAAGAGATCATAAATTTTAACGTTCGATTGGAAAGAGAACTGGGTCATCAGTTATATATACATCTAGGATCTGATCTATTTCTGGGTACCTCTGCTTCATTTTACTGTACCAATCTCGCCTCTTGACAATATCGTTTAAATGCCATTACAACTGGTGTTACATGCAGAAAACCGATTCATTGTTGCTACCGAATTAGTTGCCAACCAAATTACGTTTAAGTTAGAAACCGAATTTCGAGTTAGTAACGATTACAATACAATCGAAAATACTGTTTCTAAAATTTAGAATAAGTTTCTGTGTGTATGTTTGTTGCAAATGAAGCTAATCCACGAAAGATCCTTAAACTCTGCCCTATTTTATGATATTGGGCTTTTAAAACCTCTAAAGACCACTCAAATATCAGCTACAATTGAAAGATAGAATTAAAGCCTTTATGAGAGGCATTCCGTAAAAAGTAAATTATTTTATTAAAAACCTAAGGAATCTTATTTAAAATCATCTACATACTTATTTAAAGCCGGCTGAAAAATGACATGCAATCTATTTGGCATTGCACCAACAAATACGTTAACCCCAACTCATTATACCTCTGCAAATAGCTCATTACTGGACATATTTGTTTATGGCCAGTTATCGTTCCTAAAGCAAAACTTATTTTTCTATGTTATGACTTCCGGCTACAGTATGAATCCAAACAGTTGATAATGTTTTGACCTGTGATCGTTATAGTTTTGATTGGGTCGGTAGATGATAGGCTCGACTTTTTAGAACACAACATACTTAACGTTTTTTAAAGGTCAGTTCTAGTTAAAACGTTTAACCAAGACTTTAAGAATAAACCATAGTTCCAAAGGGAAACAAAAACCGCAATTGCCCGAAGAGATTTTGCTTATAAAAAGTGAAAGTTTTTTAAACTGACAATTAAAAATTCACGAAGAGAGGTTAATATGAAAATAAAAAACGCAAAATATGAGTTCTATGCGAATCGTTTTTCATCTGCAGTCGGATCTAAGAAAACGTGGAGAGTCATATGTGAAAGTGGTACAGATAAATCATCTTGTGGAATGAAAACTAATGCTGATGTCAATGAGTATCTCCAAATGCTAGTTTCTATGATCGAAATATACGCTCTAATATTAACTGCAATCCAAAATGCATGTTCCCTTCAAACTGGGAGGTTTTCTAAAATAATAAAGAATATCGGCATATTGCCATTATACATTATTTATAAAAAGTATTTGAGCGTATACTCCATCAACATTTAAGTAAATCATTAATAATGATAATTTATTAACGAACAGACAATCCGGACTTAGACCATGGCACAGTTGCGTAACAGCTTTAATTGATGTTTAGAAATACGGCGACGCACTGTGGACTATATTTTGAGAAGGCGGCCAAAAATCATTTTTTTTTTTTTTTTGTTACCGATTTTAAAGTTATGTTATTCATTTGAAAGTAAATACTAGTAAACCTCGGGAGCCAAAAAATTGCGACTCTATCTCAACCATATCACAGCGAACAGGGTCTTCGAAAATGGGCTTTCTCAGTATTCTGCTAAATTTAAAAATTTGTAAATTTTTATTTTTGAATGACTGTAACTTTTTCGATTTAAAAGGTTTTGAAGTAAAATAAATTTTGTATAATTTTGTGGCTTCATAACTATTAATCTTAAGAATGTAAAATCACTGAGTCATTCGGAAATTTAAAAAAAAATTTTTTAAAAAAGGTCCAAATTTTCCGAAAATCTCCTACTTAATAGACCATAACTCCTGCCAGTCAAAAGCAGTCAAAAAAAAATCTTGCACTCTTCTATAGTCCGAACCCTCCCCTATACTAATATACCCCATTATGCATCCGCCGGTTTCCGCCCGTGTGCACCAGAACAATTTTTCTGACCCAAGGTTAGATATTTTCTGCAAAATTTATGAATACAAAAGTTGTCCACTATGTGGTTAGGATATATTAAGTTTGAGGTGATGTCTGCCAAAAATATTGGACCTTTATCCATCTTTTATTATACGGATCGACTCAAAAACACTTTCTAAGTCGATTAAACGATGTCCGTCCGTCCGTCTGAGTGTTATGAATACAAAAGTTGGTCATACCGGTGCACCGCGGTGTATATTTTTGCGTGTCGGTAGAGTTGTCAGGAGTTGTTATATACTTATAAAAAAGGGTTGAGATATAATGCGCCTAATTGTTACAGGTACATTTACATTTATATAGTTTAAATACCTGACAAAATGGGAAGCAATTTAAATAATAGGTAAATGGTAAAAAAAAAACTATTGCGACATAGCCCTTTATGATATGAGCAGGTATGGTTCACCTTTTAAAAGGAGTTAGGGTGTGGGTTGTTTTTGCTTCTAAAAGTGGTAATAAAAGATAAAAAATTTTATTTTACATAATTGCAAGAAAGAGTATTTATAATAATGTTTCCACAATTATTATTCATTACAATTTGTGCAATGCCTAAGTACTGTTACAGAGATCTGGCAGATATTTATTATCAACGAAATGATGTAGACGATGTAATTTTGCACATAGTGAGCAACGACTTCTTTAAGAATTGTAACCTAGAAGACATTGAAATGCACAAAATCACTATTTTGTTGTTCACTTCAGATCCATATATGTACAGCATTCGTCAAAAATGGAAAACTACCTCTATTGAATTAGACGAAGAAGCTAAACAACTTCTAGAAGATGAAAATCAAGGCTATTTAGAAGAAATTTTTACTAAAATTGGTTGATTTAAAGTACTTTTTCATTACACTAACAATAAGTTACACTTTTTTTTATATAGTTAAAAAATTTTCTTGATTTAAAAATTTATATATTTTGTAAATTTACAATAAAAATTGTTATATTTCATAAATTCACCATAAAAATTGATATAGAAATATTTAAAAAGACAATAAAAAAAATTTAATTAAAGCAAAAACATACGAGTTTTTCATTGAAACTTCTCTATCTTGAACCAATATAAGGTAACTCTTACGTTCGCTGCTTAATAAATTATATTTTAACTCGGGATCTTTCAAAAAAAAAAAAAAACAACCTTTGGCCCTTGTGCACATTACGACTAAAAATTTACGGGGGCCAAAGTTTGGCATTTTCTGAAAAAATTAACTTAAAAAATTATTAAAAAGTATAAGTTGTAAAATTAACTGAAAAAATAAGACATTATATGAAAAAAGCCTTTTTTACCTTTTAACATTCACTTTTGTACTAAAATTCAACTACAAATGAACTTTTTTTTTATTTTCGGTCGAGGTTTACGTTTTATAGCAAAACTTTAAGGGTAAAGTTTCACCTACCAAACAAAAAACCGCATATCAAAATTCCAATCCAATCAAAAGTTATAGATTTTTGACCGCCTTCTCGTCAAATGGTCCACTGTGCGACGTATTGATGCTGATGATGTAGCATTGCTTGTTCTACTGGATCATTCAAAAGCTTTTGATATGATAGCTTTGTCTTAAGCTACGCAAAAATTTTTAATTTCTCGGCATTATCTACTCCATCTTTATCATTGTATTTATCAGGTCGCTCTCAGTCTGTCCTTGCGAACAACAAGACTTCTTATTCTTTGGCAGTTTCAAAGGGTGTGCCGCTGGGTTCGATACTTGAACCTCTACTATTTACAATATGAATTAATGATCTACCACCACAACGGCAATACTGTAATATACAATGGTACTGTGAGCGTAAAAAGAAAGCAAACACCTTCGTTACTCATATTATTATATATTAAAATAAAGTAATTAACACAAAGTCCAAAATAAATATAAGGAATTCAAAAATTACTTAATAATAGCGGAACTCAATAGAAATATTAAGCAAAAATGATACAAAACAGAAATAAATGCACTCTGTTTAGAAAATTACCAAATTTTATACGTCAATAAAAGCAAAGGTTGTGCGATTTGACACCTCTCCATTATTTCCTGTGGGATTACGGGAAGTCACTGGTTTATGCTGATGAACCAGCAACAATTTAGGCCTTGTCTCAAAAAAGTGGCTAAAATTTGAAGTCCAGAGCTGCTGCTGTGGCAAAATTCTCGAAATAATTTTCAAGTGTTAATGCCATTGTATTGATATTTAGAATAAAAAAAAATTTTTTTTATTAATTTTTCAAAATATCAAGGTCATATGCTCGATGAAATAATATTTTAATTAGCAAATGACAGGCCGAATAAAATATTACATCTTTTAATTTTTTTTTTTATTGAATTTTTTGTGTAATTTCTTAGCCACACGTTGTTAAAATGTATCCTTACCGTAAATGTAACGTTAGCATTTAGTGCAATTATAGAACGTAAAAAACAAACCAGCATGTTGCTGTGTAAAATTAACCAAACTTTATTAGCTGTTCACAAATGTCACACAAAAAAGTAGCAAAAATCTATTTTCAACAGCTTGGGATGTTCCGGTTACGTGTCAGTTGAGTTCGGTAACTGCTCTTAATGCTTTTCATGTAACAGAAAAAAACAGCTGACATGCTTAGTTACGGTTACGTGTGGCTAACTAGGCCTTTACAAGTTCAAGTTCTGTGTAGGTTAAAAAAACACCTTTTATATAGAGGTGAAAATTTTATTCTCGATTTTATTTTATTTCAATTGTTGAAAATTTTGTTTTAATTTTCAAATGTTCCTTTAATTTTCTTCAAAAAAAGAAGGCTTTTCCAAAATAAATTTTATTCCTCAACAAAAGATATAAAAAGATTCAGTACTTGGTTTGCAACTAGCATTATTCCAAATTTCTTTTAAATGGAAACACTGGCACCCAAAATAATTGTTATTATAAATGTTGTTAAAGACATCAAATACAGAATGAAAGACATTACGTATTGAAAATAACAAGAAATACTTATAACAAATCTCAATGCCACAATTTAAGACGCACATACAGAACTGTGCCAATACATTTGTATTATAAACTATTTTTGCCTGGCTGCTCATGATTGCACGTTAGAGGGTTTTAACAAAAATGCGTTTTTTTATTTTTTACTCCTAAGCGGAATACGAAAGAGATTTTTGAGAATAATTAAAACCTTTTTTCCGTGATTTATTTTCCCAAAAGCAGATAAATTACTTCTGAAAAGTACTAGCTTAATAATAAAAATTATCCATGAAAATTATCTGATGAACTCAAAAGTAAATCTTAAGTTTTACCCTAGTTTAAACTATTTGTAACAAAGTTTAAAAAAAAAATATTTCAAAAAGTAAACAATTCGATAAACTTAATATTCAAAGAAGATGTAATTAAATACATATGTATGTATACTAATAATTTGGGAAAAGTTTTGTAGAAAATTAATATAATTTTTATATGCTCACTGAATATGAATATATTAGGGTGTGTCAATTATTTTTACTCCATGGGCTCATCGCGATTCTGTTACTATGGGCCATAACAATTACATATGCCCAAAGAACTTGAAAATTATATGGGATACCCATATACGACCTATATCGATTTCATTCAATTTAATTAAAAAATTCGTTTTTTTATACTCTTTGAATGAACAAATATTTTTTAACTTAAATTGAATGAAATCGATATAGGTCTTTATGGGTACCCCACATAATTTTCAGCGCTGTATATTTTGGGCTCTTTTAAATGTGGGAATGTCAAAGATTCATTCATTTGTGCAATAATTTCATCTATTTCCACAAAAAAGTGACAAAAAATCCACAAAAATGTACGAAAAAGCCCCTGGCGGCTGTTAAAAATAAAAATAAATGTGGAAAATGGATTTCCCGAACCAAAAAACGCCCGGTGAACACATTTTCAATATTTTTTTAAATTTGAAATAGACTAAGATGTAGATTTTTTAGTATTATAGAAAATATCATGAAAATATCTTCATCGAAATTTTGGCAGGCTCGAAAATGATTTTGAGGTATGGTTTCTTGTGCAAATATACTTGTTATGGCCCATAGTACCAGAATCGCGACAATTTGACCTACCCTAATATTTATACATTTGCGGATACAATTTTATGCATCTGAATGAAGATTTTTGTCCTTGTTTACCAAAAAAAAAAAAAAAACAAGTTAGAAAATTAGATTGTGATGCCCTATACAATGTATTTAGAGATTTGGTCTTAGGTTCAACTATTTGGGTATAGAAAATAATCATAAACCAAATATGAGTGAAATTTTTATTAATTTTTTTGCCTGCAGATATGAAAATGTTCATACCGGATCTTGTATTTATATGGGGACTAGGTCTAAAAATGGACTGATCCTGACCATATTCGGTGAATGAACTTATTTTACAATACTTCTGTTTTTCATAGGCTTAAGTGAAGATCGTGAAGCAATTTTATATGGGGGTTATGACTAAGAATTGTCTTATAGGGTTTATTTTTCGACCACTGACTAATGGATGTAATAAATACACACAAGGTCAATTTGACCGAGGTCTATATGATAAATTGGATCTTTTGACAATTTAAGTCGATCTCACAGGGGTCATTTGTCTGGGGACTAGGTCTGAACATGCACCGATTTTCACCAATTTCAATAACGTTCGTCCTATGACCGATAGAAGCTATATGCAAAATTTCATTAAAATATATTCATATTTACGACATGTAGTTTGATTGCAAGATTTACATGGACACACAGACGGACGGATAGACGGAAGTATTGTCCAGACAGAAAGTGATTCTGATTCGGTCGATATAATCAAAGATGGGTCCAGGTCAAATATGTTTGGTAGTTCCAAATATCTGCACAAACTCATTATACCCTGACCACAGAGTGGTGTAGGGAATAAAAACAAATTTGTGGCAGAAATAAATATCAAAACAGTTAAAAGAAAATAGTGAAACAACGAGTGTTCGATAATCGAATATAATAATAATTAATATACCTTCCATACCAGTGAGCAGAGGGTATATATCAGTTCGTCATTCCATTTGTAATTCATCGAAAAAATCCCGCTGACCTCACAAAATATACACACAGAAAAAAAATCGCCATTTTATAGCAACTAACCATTTTCTACCGCCATAAAATATTTACTGTTAATACAATAGAATTGTAATTATAATCAGCTCAAAATTCGGTTATTATCTTCAGCGTAATTCGGTTGGCAATAAATTTGGTAGCCACAAGAAATCTGTTTTCTGTGTGTACATTAGCGCGTCCCGATTTCGTTTTTTTTTTCGAATTTGAAAATGCTTGCCCCCCAATTGATGGGGATTGAGGAGCCTTTTACGGGAAAAATAGCAAAAAAACATTATGAACAAAAAACCAGATGGCTGCCGGATCCTAAAGATTGCAATTCTAGTGCATTTAAAAAAAAAATATTTTTGATTTTCAAAAAATTGTCGCCAAAAGTAGCATAATACAGAGTACATTCCGGGAAAAATATTTATAAAATTTCCGTAGGGCAATTTTGGTGCAGCGTTGCATCTTAAAGATGGAAAGTGAGTATATATTTTTTTTCTTTCTTTCTTTCTTTCAAGCTAAATTAGTCTCAAAAGCTGTGCGCTGGACCAGAAAAGCTCTATCGCATTTTGCGCAGCTTTTGAGACAAATTTAGCTTGAAAGAGAGACAAAAAACATATACTCACTTTCCATATTTAAGATGCAACGCTGCACCAAAATTGCACTACGGAAATTTTATTAATATTTTTCCCAGAATGTACTCTGTATTATGCTACTTTTGGTGTCAATTTTTTGAAAATCAAAAATATATTTTTTTTTTTCAAAATGCACTAAGATTGCAATCTTTAGAATCCGTTAGCCATCTGGTTTTTTGTTAAAAAAAAATTTGTTTGCTATTTCTCCCGTAAAAGGGTCCTAAATCCCCATCATTTTGGGGTGCAAGCTAAAAAAAAAATAATTCGGGACGCGCTAGTGTAACATATTCTCGATCGTTATAAATGTAGAAATGTTAAGCCAGCCGATATAGTTTTAAATCTAGTCTTTTTATCTTTAAGTGTTGACAACCTAGTTATGACATTGTGTTGAGAACACGGTTGTAGGATATCATAGATTCGACACAGCCGAATATAGCACTCTCTTATTTTTAAAATCGAATCTATTTTAAAAAAAAAGCAATTTAAAAAAATTTTTATATCAATTTTATTATTATTTCTAGGATTTATGTGAAAATTTAAATTATGTTTAAAGCTGAAGAATGAAATGAGATATCATCAATGGTTCTTGAGTTATAGCTAAAAAACCAAGCAACAAACGTCAAGATGAGGAGATAATATAAAAGGCCCGAAAACGTCAAAACCTTTTTAGGGCTTAAAGTTCTAAAACTTTCATATCAGAATGGATGTTGCACTGTATTATCGTAAAAAAATTAAATGAGTTACTAACAATAGCATGAGAATTAGAGAATATACAATATGTGACCCTGCATCAGAAAACCCACGTAGTGTGTCAAATTTCATCAAATACCTGTTTCGCGATCTTCACATAAATCTATAAAAAAAACTAAAATATTGCACAGATTTTTCTAAAATTTGGTTCGTATATTTTTTTGCAAAAAATAAGTGACCTCACCAAATATGGTTAGGATCGGTCCATTTTTGACCTAATCCCCATATAAATATTGCATCCGATATGAAATTTTTCATATTCAAAGAAAAAAAATTTAAAACAATGCCACTCGAATTTGATTTATGCTTATATTCTATTTCCAATTAGTTTGTCCTAAGATATAGGGTCCTAAACCCATGGTATAGGGTATCGCATAGTCTTGCTTGTTATTCTTTCATTTAGTTTATTATTTGTTAATAATGAAAGAAAAAATTTTCACAATACCAGCCCAAACTAATATGACATGTGGAGTATAGAGATACAACAAATATAAGAAACTCAATGACCACAAAAACAACAATTACAGATTTGACACTCAAATTGCAAAGTTCAGAATAGCAACAATTACAAGAACAACATAGAATAATCATATATTTTCAAGAGTTTTTAACATTTTCATTCAAATCTCAGGACCTATTAAACCGATTTAGATAACTAGCACCTACTCCGGATGTCAATGAATTAATTCCACTAAAAATGAGAAACGCAGCCCAACTATTTAGGGCGTAATCGAGATTTCCACAGATGGACAGATGAACAGATGGACAGCCGTTATCGCTATATCAACTCCGATTGTTATAAGGATCAAGAATATATATGGGGCAGTCCAAGTGCAAACAATACTTTTTGAGCACTATATCTCCTATTCGGACAAAATTCAGTGGAGAGAGACTTTATGCTTAGAAATGTTTGCAAAAAAAATTTGAGCTTGTTCGGACCCCCTTTGTAGGTTTTATGAGCTTTTAATGGTGAAAATCGCTTTTTTTTTTTCAAAGTAAAAAATTCTGAAACGGTAAAAGCTAGAAATATGAAATTTTTTTCAATATTTGGGACCTGAATCTCTTTAGAAAAAAAATATTTTGAAAAAAAAATTCAAAAATTTTAAAATATTTTTTTAAAAAACAATGTTTTTTTTAAACTTGGTCTAGCAAAAAATACCATTCTTCAAAAAATATATCGCACCTGTACCTCTGAAGTGAGTCAACTCAAAATTTTTCAATTTTCTCTTTTTGCAAGAAAACGATTCCCAGTGGTCATATCTATCCACTGTAAAAATCTCACATCGGTTTTTCTAGTCTTTCGCAAAAAAATACAGTTGTAACCCTCTTTGTTTTATAAGAGTAGCTTCTTTAGAATCCACTAAAAAGACATATTTTGAGTTGCACCCAAAAAACTTGTTAGTTTTGATGATCACTGAAAAAATCGCAAAAATAACTACTGTTGTATACTTATTATTCGTAATTCTTAAAAAAAACATTTAAAAAAAAAACCGTTTTTTTGCCTCTACTGAAAATTTGTAAATTATGAGTTGACTCACTTTAGAGCTACAGGCGCGGGCAAAAAACACCAGAGTTATAGGCATTTTTGAGAGGCAGCTTCTAAAATTTTTTAAAGGAATGAAGCAAAAAAAATTTTTTTTTAATATCAAAGCACTGTAGAAAACGTAATTGTTTTTTTTTTTGAAAAACTAAACAATCGCTGCAGAAAAAAAATTAAATAAAACCACATTTCCGGCTTGAGCAAAGTCGCTATTGAAGCTGTTAAGCTTAAATTTTTTTTCCAGATAATTTTGACTATGCCCTTTCAGAATTTGCCTGGATATCTAACGTTTATATTTTTATGACTTTTATCCGAATCGGAGATATACTGCTCAAAAAATATTTTTTCACTTGGACTGGCCCATATATTTTATGAGACATGGATTTTTTTTTTCTTATTATTTCAAATGGTATTACAAACTTATATATACCCTCTGCATACTGGTGTGGAGAGGGTATACAAAATTAAAACAAAAGAAATTAATCCAACAAGTATGTAAATTTCATAAGAATCAAAATAGACTTCCAATGAAATATATTTCTACTACCTATCCACATGGAATAATTTTACGCCCATACATTTCCTATTCGTCGAGCTATTGAGGTTTGAACTTGGTGAAATGCCCTATTGTTCATTTAAAATACATTACAGATTGTTTCAAAAACATAAATAGAGTAATTAAAACTAATTTGTGACAAATTTACACATCTGCATTGAGTATAATAAATATTTCAATATATAACTCGTATAAATCAGAAACACACATACAAACCACAATCACAGCATTAATAAAGAGTCATTATATGGTTCAATGGTTCGAAAGCGTAAAGAGACAGCTGAGTAGTACAGCGACTTTGCATGATGCGTAGTTATAAAAAAAAAAGAAATATATAAAAGAATTCCTCCATATTACAACTGAGCAATCAGTTGCAAATAAATGATAGTTTGTTGTTTGGTTGTTTGGCTGCTGAATATCAGATATGTCATATACACACAGCTGTGGCAATAAGCAATAAGCAACAAACAGCAGCAGTAATTGTTGTGTGACAAAATAATAATATACATATGAGTAGTACGAACAATAGTAGTGTCAGTAAATATCATTTAATGACAACAAGCTATTTAACTACATTAAAAGCCATTCAAGTGCCAATTAAAACCACAAAATGCAAGCATTGAATAATAAATAGTCAACCATCCAACAAACAAACAACCAACAAAACCAATTTGAATTGTTCAGAAGAGCCAAATAACATTTGTTTACGATACACCAAATATAAACAAAATCAAATAGATTCAGAACAGTGAGTTAAGTAGATATACCAAGTTGGTTTAGAAGATGAGGTTAATGTAAACACTCACACACATGTAAACAAATACAAAACACTCCAATCCACTCACACATAAAACAATATGGTACATAAATTCATACTTACATTATTATGCACGTAATATTTGTTAAGAATATCTACATTAAATATTTTGTAAAGTTCTTTGAAAGGATAAACTCGATTTAGATCGAAATATAAAATAATTTCTTGGTGCCCCAGTTTAAGAGATTTTCAACAAAAAAATTAATAATGTGGTTTAAAGTTTCCTTTATTAAGCTATTTGGGCCTATTGTTGTTGATGTAAATAAAACAAATTAATTACATATTTTTCCCGACGTTTCGTCGATTTTTTGTCGACTTTTTCAAGGGAATTTGTCTATTGAAATTAGTAATCTTTTGGAGAATTATAACAACTAGCAGAGCTCAGCCATCGAAATTCGGGTGCAAGTTCTAGGAAATTTAATATTTTCATGCAATTTTTTTCTTTCAATATTTTTTCAATCTACACGTACAAAAACTTTATGAATATTTAAATAAAATTCAATAAATTTTGCATTTTTGAATAAAATACCATTATAAATATTTGATGAACACAAAAAAAAATATAAATGGGATTGGTACTAAATAATTTTATAAGAGCCTGAAAGTATGCTTATCAACACAGGGCGTGTGATATACAATTATGTGTAAGGAAATTCGTTCAAAATGTAGGCACAGGCTATGAATTAAGAATTGGCTAAAATTGATTAGCATACCCTTAGACTCTTATAAAATTATTTATTACAAATATTTAATTTTTATTATTTTTTATAAAAAAAAAATTCATTTTCGATCTCTATCATTTTAATGATTGAGTTTGATATTATTCAGGCTCGAGATCAAATGTTTTTACTTTAAATAAAGCAAAAACATTGGCACATTTGTTTAAAAAAATTGATCTATATTCTGCATGACAGGTAATACAGCTCTTTCGGGAAGAGTCACCAACCCTCATCAGTAACCAAAAGCAGTAGATAGTTTGTTTGGTAAAAAGTTAAATTCATATATATTTACTGAAAACAACCAAATGAGAATTCAAGCAAAAGTTGTACTAGTTAAGCTTCTTCCAATATAACAAACTAAAATATAGAACAACTTTGAAGCAAATATGTTTGTATATGAGTACACATTGCATACTACAATATACATGTTTGTTTTAGTCTTGAAAAGACAAGAAAAATCATGGTGAATTCCATACAAAAGTACACAACAAATTCAAATTTTCATATTATTATTTTTTATTATCTAGATACAATTTTTGAAAGTTCATATCATGAATTCCTTATTTTTGAAAAAAAATAAAAAAAAATTAAGTTTTCTAAAGTTTATAACGGTATTTTAACAAAGTAGCGAACAAGCTACATTAATTTCGTGATGATGCATTCTTGTTCACATAAAAAAAATGGTAAGTGGGTGTTTGCCTCCTATGAATCTTAAACTTAATAACATATAAAGTTTGTGTAACTATAAAAACTCTAATTTAAACATTTATATAATAAGCTTGTGAAAAAAATTGCATTCAAAAATCCATAAATACCTGTCGTGTAAGTCACAATTTTTATAAGTATTTTCGTTTTGTAAACAAACCAAATGTAAAAAAATATTTGTCATTATTTATTTTCTCACTATTTATTGAGTTGTTCCAAATAAAAAATAGAGTTGAAATTTTTGTTTTATTTTACACCAACTGCGGCTATTTTTCTTTTGTCGTGTAAGTCACATTTTAACCTAATGTAATGAAAATACCAAGACATAAAAATTGAGAGGAGCCAAAAGAGCAGTGAATATCAATAAAAACATTTCTGCTATAAGAAGTGACACGCCAACGCTGCAAATGCTCATAGGCAGTGGTTAGTGGTACTTTTCGGTCCGTCGATAGCTGACATAAAATTGCTTCCGTGTCACTTGATGTTCTGTTGTTGTTTGTGGTAATGCTCGCGCCACAGATAGCGGTAGTTAGCTGTGGTGTTATAAAGAGACAGGTCGCAAGCATGACACTTTTAATTTTTGTCATTCAGTCATTAATTGTACATGCGTTAAGACAAAAATTTATTAATCTGCTATATAAATAAAAATAATCTGAAACATTAAAATATAAGCGTATATTTAAATTAAACGTGTGTTTGAATTAAATTCTTCATCTCAAATTAAACAATAGTGTTAAATTTTCCTCAGCGGTATGGGACGAAGTGCAGCAGAAAGGAAGAAAGATCAATTAGATAAGTTGAAGAAAGAAGGGAAATATGATTTATTTAAGCGGAATGCTTCAGCAAAACAAAAGGAAAGAAGGATGAAAAATAAAATGAATATGTCCATAGATGAGATAGATGCATTAAAAATAAAGCGCCGAGAAGAACAAAGGAAACAAAGGTATTTATATACTAAAAGAATACATAAAGCTTTCATGGGTTTACTTTAAACTCGTCTTGTAATTAAATAAAAACAACTAAAGTAATAAATCGTGATTAATTTGCAGAGTTCTCAAAAAGCAAACTCAAGCTGCTTCTGTTCAACAATGTACATCAAATGCCTCACCCAGCCGAGCTTACTCATCACAACGCTCCCTTGGAAGACCTGTAAATAAAGTCAAACGCTCTCTTCCAATTAGTCCCACCCAAAAGAAAGCTGTCATAAGAAAATTAGCCATGCAATTTGCACCCGAATATCTAGGAGAGCGTGTAAAATTAAAACCACGTGGTCAACTTGTATCTGAAGAATCTCAAGCAGTCGTGACAGCTTTTTATGACAATGATTCTATTTCCAGTTTAGCTCCAGGGATCAAAGATTTCGTCATAATTCGTCAGAATGGGGTAAAAGCCAAAATTCAAAAACGATACTTATTTCTAACTTTAGGTGAAACATTCCGACAGTTCTTGAGTGAACATCCAGATGTACAGATTGGACTTAGTAGATTTTGTAGCTTAAGACCTGTTAATGTACTTTTGCGTGCTGATACTCCTGCAAACATGTGTTTGTGTATATATCACGAAAACATTAAATTGATTTTGGAATCAGTAAATGGTATACCGAATTCTACATCTGATTTTGTTAGAAAACTTGTATGTGATGATAATAGTTTCGAATGCATGATGCAAACCTGTAACTTGTGTGAAAACTTGGTGAAGTATGATTCTCTATATGAGTTTATTATAGAAGAAAATAAAGAGCTTGATGTCATCTATAAGCAGTGGGTAAAAAATGAACTGAATCATGTTAAACTTGAAAGGTTCATAAAACCAGTAAAAGAGGTATTGGCATTGTTGAAAACAAAATTGACATATTTTTTGGAACATGTTTATATATAAAGGAGCCAGGCTAATCATTTCAAGAATTTAAAAGATGGTTTACCAACTAAAACTCTTCTTATGCAAATTGGTTTTAGCGAGAACTATGCTAATGTGTATCAAGATGAAATTCAATCTGCATATTGGTCCAACAGTTCATTCACACTATACACATCTATGCTATACTACAGATTAGAAGACCAAGTTGTTTCGCAACCTTATGTCGTAATCAGCGACTATCCACATCACGACAAATATTCAGTAGCAGAATTCAATTCAGCAATTTTAAAAGAATTTGCGGCAAAGAATCCAGATAAACCTATTGAAGAGATACATTATCAATCTCATGGTACCGCAAAACATTTTAAACAAAAGTTTTCTTTGTCGTTGATAACTCTACATCACATCCCAATAACATGGCATTTTTGTTTTTGCTAAACTTACATTTAGCATTAACGGTGTACCCTCCGTATTTTATTTTCGATCTTTATCATTTTAATGATTGAGTTCGAAATTATTCAGGCGCAGGATCAAATGTTTTTACATTAAATAAAGTTGTTCTATCGTTTGTAACACATCATTATATGAATTCGCGACCCCATAAAGTGTATATATTCTTGATTTTTATAACAACTCGAGACGATATACCGATGTCCGTCTGTTCGTCTGTCCGGCTGTGTGATGAAATTACGCTCAATCACAAAATAAACCATTTACCTATGCAGAGTTACGATAATATTATTTGCCGTTACTTCGAGCAGTTTGGTATTGAAAATGGAGTAAATCGGCCGTCATTGTGCCAAGATATTGCTTAAAATGTTGAAAATGTGCATCCAGAACTGTATCAGCGGTGCTAACACACGCATTATTGTTTGTTTGTTTTTTATGAGTAAACATCTACACGCGCATCTACACGCACGAAAAATGAAAATTTAAAAATTAAAAATGGAAAATGAAAAAAGAAAACTGAAAAATGAGAAATGAAAAATTAAAACTTAAAAATTAATAATGAAAAACGAAAAATGAGAAATAAAAAATAAAAAATTAAAAATAAAAAAAAGATGAAAAAAAAATTAAAAATGAAAAACGAAAAATGAAAAATAATAAATAAAAAATTAAAAATAAAAAATAAAAAATTAAAAAAAAAAAAAAAAAAAATACAAAATAAACAAGTAAGAAAATTATAGTCGGTCTAGACCGACTATACGATACCCTATACCATGCGTTTAGAAACCCTATCTCTTAGGCCCAACTAACTGGACATTGAAAATAAGCAAAAACCAAATTTGAGTGGGATTTTTATTAATTTTTTTGGCTGCAGATATGAAAAAGTTCATATCGGATGCTATATCTATAACGGGACTAGGTCCAAAAATGGACCGATCCTGATCATGTTTGGTAAAGTCTCTTGTATTTTGCAAAAATATGTAGAAACAAAATTTGAGAAGAATCAGTGCAATATTTTTGTTTTTAAATAGATTTAAGTGAAGATCGGGAAGCAGCTCCATATGGGGTCAAAGGGATCATTTTTGGACTACTCATTAGTGGATGTAATGAATGCATACAAACCCAATTTGAGTAAGATCTATATGACAATTTGGATCTTATGGCAATTTATGTCGATTTCATATGGGTAATTTGTATGGGGGCTAGGTCTGAACATGGACCGATTCTCACCAATTTCAATAGCGTTCATCCCATGGCCGACAAAAGCTTATATACCAAATTTCATCAAAATATATTCATATTTGCGACCTGCAGTTTGATTACAAGCTTTACATGGACACACAGACGGACGGACGGACGGACGGACGGACGGACATTGTTAAATCAACTCAGAAAGTGATTCTGATTCGATCGTTATAATTAAAGATGGGTCTAGGTCAAATATTTTTGGTTGTTACAAACAGCAGCACAAAGTCATTATACCCAAACCACATAGTGGTATAGGGTATAAAAATAAAAAATAAAAAATAAAAAATAAAAAATAAAAAATAAAAAATAAAAAATAAAAAATAAAAAATAAAAAATAAAAAATGAAAAATGAAAACTGAAAAATGAAAAATAAAAAATTAAAAATAAAAAATATAAAATTAAAAATTAAAAACTACAAATAAAAAATAAAAAATAAAAAATATAAAATAAAAAATAAAAATAAAAAATAAAAAATTAAAAACGAAAAATGAAAAATTAAAAATTAAAAATGAAAAATGCAATTGTGAAAAATAAAAAATTAAAAATGAAAAATTAAAAATTGAAAATTGAAATTTAAAAATCAAAAAAAATGAAAAATGAAAAATAAAAAATGAAAAACGAAAAACCAGTTGAAATAATAAATAATAATAAATATTTTTATATTAGCAGAGCCCCTGCAGTTGATTGCTATAAGTTATATATAGATGACGCTTTCTGTTTAATCTTAAAAAAGTGCCATAAAAAATCTTTAATTACTAAAGTTTACACATCTCTCCTGTGATCGGACTCACATGATTTTTTTGATTTTTTTTGTAAATGTGAACAAATGGTTTATCGATGAGAGTAAGAGAATAACAATATGTTTAATTGTAATTGTATGTCTTTTCATATATGCTGATTGTATTTAATATCTGCTTTCATTTAAAAAAGGCACGGAAATACCTGAAATTGCTGTTAATTATCTTAATAGTATTAAATATCATTGCAAAGAATCTAGACATTATCATTTGAAATCTTGGCTGTTTTGACAAACTTTGTTATAATATTGTGCTTGGAATAGGAGTGAAGGAAATCAAATATTCAGCAAAGCTAAATTTAACACTTTTACTTGTTTAGAGTGTTTTCACAAACAAAAATGTGTATGCATCGCTCATACCTGCATACCTACATGCACATGTTCTGTTAAGTATAAAAATTTTTAGTTTTTTTTTTAATTAAATTTTACCGGGGTAACTTTACAATTTCGTACGCAATTCCTCACCTGTTTGATATGGAGGCTCAAAATTTGACACCAAACTACTGCAGATTATGACGTACATTTGAAGACTAAGTAGTGCGACCCACTCGACCTATTGAGAACAGTAGTATGTTTTCATCAGACAGACAGACGGACATCGTCAGATCCTCTTAACCTTTTATAAGGATCCAGAATATATATAATTTATGGGGTCTCTGGAATTTATTTCGATCAGTTACAAATGGATTGACAAACTTATACAATGGTGTGGAGGGTATAAATATTTTGGTCAATTTTAAAATTATTTAAAAAATATAATTACTCATTCAATACAAGAAATAATTTAAACTACAAGTATCCTCTAATTTACTTAATTTTTCCATAATTTTGTCTGATTTTTCATTAACTTTTATATAATTAGTTTATAAGAAATTATTTTTTAAATTTAAAAAAAAACTTTTAGACAAAAATTCCGCGAAAAACTTGTTACAAGAAATTATTTATAGAAAAAAGTTTTAAATTAAACAAATTTTTACTTACGAAAAGTATAATAATACACACAATTTTTGGAAGTTTTAAATTTAAACAAATTTAGCGGGAAAATATTTAAACGAGAAAAAATTAATTAAAAATTTTCAACAACATTTTAATCCACAATATAAATTCAGCAAGAAAAAATGTTGTTCAAGCCGAAATATTGTTAAGTAATATATGTCCATTTTTACAATTTCAGTTGAGGTTATGTCACAGAAATGTAGGAAAAATTAAGATGTCTCTACACTTTTTTACTTCTAATTTTCAGCCAAGGAACAATTTTTGAATGGAGGCAGCCATCTCGAAGTAGAAAAGTTTCATCTGTTTGTATTTCCTTATTAAGCTAATACGGCCTATAATCTTTTATGTAATTAAAAACACAATTTTAATACATTTTTTCCCGACGTTTCGTCGATTTTTTGTCGACTTCTTCTGGGGATCGTCTATTTAATAAGAACATGACATTAATTAACAATTTTTTACCAAATAACATTTAGAACTTACATTTTTTTATATATTATTACATTAAAAAACAAATTTTAAAAACAAAAATTTACATTTAACATATATAATACAAAAAACAAAGAACATGGAATTATTAAAACACATAATATTTAAAATTTGTATCATAGTTTATTTGATGGCTACTCTATAACTTGCACATATGTTGTTGGTGTCTTCTTTCAAATTCATTGTCTTTTTTATGTTTTGCTGAATTCTCAAGCTTTCCTTCGTAAATCTCTTTTTCATATTTTCCTCCTTGTCTAATATTCTAATACGTTGAAAATCTTTTGCATGGTGTGAACTGATCATATGCATGGCTAGTGCTGTTGTTTCTTTCTGTCGCGTAATATCCATTTTGTGTTCTCCTATCCTTGTTGATAAAGCTCTCTTTGTTGTTCCTATATACACCTGATCACAGTGTTCTTCGTTGTTTCCTTTACATCTTATTTCATAAACAACGTTATTTTGTTGTTGTTTTTCTACTGGCGCTTTTATTTTAGTGAATATTGCATTTGTTGTTTTGTTAGGCTTATACGCAAAACATATGTTATTTTGTTTCAGTGTTGTTATCATGTTTCTTTTGTCAGTAAGGCCAGGGATGTATGGTACACTGTAGAATTTTTTGTTTTCTATTTCATCAGTGTTGTCAATTTTCCTATTTTTGTTTAATCGCCTAAATACGTCGTCTATTAAAGAATTTATTAATTTTCTAGGGAAACTATTTTGTATCAATATTTCTTGTATTATGTTAATATTTTCGTTGTGGAATATTTTGTCACTAATTTTCAGTACCCTCTCTATTAAATTTCTCGCTGTATTTATAATCTGGCTTTTTCCATAATATTTTTAATGGCTATGTGTACCGGAATATTTGTGAAAAGTGAGATGACGTCAAAAGATACTAATATATCATTAGGCTCAAGTTTTATATTACACAGCTGATTTTTTAATTCAAACGAATTTTTGATGTTATATTCCCTAGATATAATATGTTTAAGGATATTTCCTAAATATTTGGACAAATTATAACATGGCACTTGTATTGATGACATAATTGGCCTAAGAGGGGTTTCCGGTTTATGGATTTTTGGTAATCCATATATTCTTGGTGCAACAGCTGCATGACAAGTAAGATTACGTTTTTGCCATATATCAATGAATCCATTCTTTTCCAAGTTTGATATGATGTTGTTATTTTGTTTTTGAAGTTTTTGAGTCGGGTCAGATCTTAATGTTCTGTAAGTATCTCTGTCTTCTAGAAGATTTTCCATTTTCTGTTCATAATCTTTTTTGTTCATGGCTACCGTTTTGTTTCCTTTATCTGCTTTTATTATGATCATATCTTGATGTTTTTTTAAAAATTGTTTAGTTTTTTCAAAAATAGTTGAAATAAATTTTTCCCTGGGAGAATTTTTAATTTTTCTTTTAAAACTAGTTATACTATTTGCCAGCTTAGTTCGTGCTATATCCTTTTCTTTGTCTGCATTTTCGTCCATGTCTTCATATTGAAACAATGTAATCAATTATAAAATAACAATTATTACAATGATGAAGGCTTAATACCAGAAACCGGCCTGCTTCCGAATATTTACAAAATATTTATGATGTTTAGAAAACAATATTAAAAAAATAACGTTAACAAAAAAATTTTTCATAATTATTTTATTATTTATTTTCCAGTAGCCCTGACGTGCTTCCCTCTGACGTACCGAGACTTAATGACATATGTGTTTTCATAATCAATTTCTCCTACGAATTTCGAGTACAAATTCTAGGAAATTTTATTTTTTCAATTAATAAAGACCCTGAATGTCTTTACAAACTCATTCTTATTACAAACACATTAACAAATTTAATAAACACACATATAGCATATGTATAATTTTATGTATGTGTTAGTAGCAACTTTAAATGCAATTTACTCAAAATAGAGGAAAAATTTTAAAATTTTTAAATCTGCAAAACGGCTTAAAAGAAATACCTTTCAAATAATATACGTTTGGTTAATATCGGGATAAAACAGTAGGACAAAATATCGATCACAAGAAATCGCCTAGCCTATTAGTATTATAGATTTATTTTATATTTTATTAATTCAATTTTTTTTTCATTCGGTGGAAAAACTATAAAATTTTTCGGCGTTCCTAATCTGGAGCAAGCAGCATTGTTTTCCCAAATTAAATCCGGCAACACTTAACGGCTGGCCTTGACGTTAGTATAATATTTGGAATATTTTTATTTTTTGATTTGGCGATTTTTGATTTTGGCGATTTTTGATTCTGGCGATTTTTGAATTTGGCGTTTTTTAACTTTGAAGATACTTATTTTGGTGATATCTGTTTTTCGTGATTTCGGTTTTGACAATTTTTGATTTTGGCGATTTTTAAATTGTCTATTCCGCCCATATATTCCACAACTACTCACATTGGTAATTAATGTACTTGTCAAAAGTTTCAAAACTATTGCTTTCATAGTATTTTGATTTTGTTTATAGTAGGTACCACGCCCAATAATCCTATCCCGCCTATTTTTTACCTGATTACTCACATTAATACCTGATGTACTCTTACAGATTGTCAAGGCTTTCCCTTCTATAGTATATGATATTATATATTTACTTTGTATGAGCGGTGCCACACCTACTGCTCCGATTATGCCCATTTTTGTTCGACTAATCACATGAATAACTTATGGGTTCACGCAAAGTTCCAAGGCTCCCACTATTATGGTACTCTAGATATATGATATTTATTGGTATGGTAATACCATTTTTGGCATGGATACTGAAATAATAATAGGTGACTTGGCACAAATTTTCAATGTACTCCCTGTCATAGTATTCCAGATATATAACTAACATTAATAATAGATGACAGTCAAATTTGCAAAGCTGTCTCTGTCATAGTACTCGAGATATATCATATTACAAATTCACCTTGTATGGGAGGTGCCAAACCCTCTAAATATATCAAAAGAATTATATCTTATAGTTCCTTCCGGATACTTCTGTAAAAATTTCAGGAAGATCGATCCATTGGTTTGGCATCCTGTATGGTTCAAACAAACAAACAAACACTTTAATATATCTATCATATTAATAGGCAAGACTATTTCTTGTGACCGATATAAAAATTTTATTTACCAACCGATTTTGACCAAAAATACCTCATTTGAAAAGGATTTCTTTTTAGCTGTCCACCATATTTACAGATTTGCACCGCCTGAAACATTTTTTTTGGCGTAATGCTCATTTAAATTTGCTACTAACAGATACATAAAACACATACTGTATGTGTTAATTTAAATATTAAAAGCCCTGTGTTGAATTGTGAATTGTCTGAAATTTATTAGCATACCTGTATGCTCTTATAAAATTATTTATTATAAATTAAAAAGTAAAAATTCCTAGAATTTTCACTCGAATTTCGAGATCTGGGCTCTGCTAGTATAGAATTATTCGCCACAATTTAAAAAATTTCAATAACTTAATTTCTGTCAAATTTTATTAATGAAAAAAAAACCTTAAATAAAATATTTTCAATTGAGGCTATGCCGAAGGTACTATAGAGGTACAATTTAAATGTCTCTTTTAATTTTGACTCAACCATATGTTTATTGTATGTACGAATTTTTTTTCCTCCAATTTTTTCCACATTGCAATTTACATTTTTATTTAAATCAGATATTAAAACGAAGTGTGTAAAATGATTTGATATTTAAAGGCATCAATTGAAAGAAGTAATTCTTTTAATACTCTCTGAGTCGAAAACGAGTGTTGGTAATAGCTCTTTACAACAAACGAATAATTGCCTTTGCAAATGTCAGTAGTAAAGATGAAATAAATTAAATTTCGTTTCACCGATAAACAGGAAACCCATTATACATATAGACAAATGAGAGCCGTACATAAACAAGCATGCATACATACATACATAAATAAGTATTTACTTAATTCTATTACTCGAAAACTCGTTTTGCATTTGCTAGCTTTGTTGTGGTACAACATGTCGTATGCTTTATTTTTAGTTAAATATAAATAAAAAGGCGTTCCGTTTCGTTTCGATTTTTTTTTTTTGTTTTTTCTTACTTCATTTATTTCATTGTGTGAGTGATAAATTGTACACATGTCTGGATTGAATATTAATGTACTTTTATTTATTTTAACATTTTTTGTTTAATGTCAAACAGGAAAAAGTTGTTGTTATCTTACATTTTGTCTCTTATCAAATTCTGTAAGAATTGCCAAAAGCTATAATATGTCATCATGTATTTGGGTACTTTTTTTTGTTTTGCTATTGTTTGTGCAAAGAAATATCAACACAAGACGCCTTACACCCATACATATACATATGTATGTGCAAGTACTTATATTGGAATTGTTGTATAGTAGAGTATACCATCAATTAAATGTTGATTGAAAAAATTAAACAAAAAATATTTTTGAAATTTTCTGAAATTTTAAATGTGTGGGTGTCACATCTTTTTAACTAAGTGTAACAGATTAAAATAAAATTTTTGATTTTCGTTTTCTTTATTGTAATGTTTCTTCTTTAACGTGCAAACTTAAACTAAACTATTTTATATTCATTTCATTCCCTGTACTAGCAGTTTACAATATTTTCTTTTCAGAGGTGTCACATAAGTAAATTTCATAACATTAAAATTGTACCAGTGATCAGATGGAGTCCAAATGGAGGGTTTATAGATTTTTTTTATTATATTTTATATAAATACAAACGTTTTACAATTATAAGCTCATCAAGGTTTTTAACCCTCTCCGTGTCAAAAATAAATTATAATATTCTAAAATAATTTTTTTCGAGTGATAAAGCCGGACAAGATATTATTTTTCACCTGAGATTTCTCATCAAACAGGTGGTATATTTCCAATCATTAGAAATCAGCTAAGCAATGATGAATTTATATACGCCGTTAAATTTTAATTTCAATCAATGCCTACTTTAATGTCGAATATATTCGACAAAAACAGGGAAATTTATGAAAAAAAAAGTATATTGCATACAATCTCCTCTCTTATTGTGAGCATCTTCAATTCTTTTTTTGGTCAATTCTTTGCCATTCTTCCTTTACAGTGGCTATTAACCTTGTAGTTGATTTTTGTCAGAAAGCACAGATCTGCTTGCGTTTGTCGATTTTTGTTATTCGCGGTTTTTGGGTTTGGCGATTTTAGTTATTCGCGATTTTCAGTTTTGGCGATTTTTGTTATTCGCGATTTTCGATTTTGTCGATTTTTGATTTTGGCGTATGTTGTTTTTTGTGATTTTTGTTATTCGTGATTTTCGGCTTGGAGATTTTTGATATTAGCGATTTTTGTTTTCTGCATTTTTTGATTTTGGCGATTTTTGGTTTCGCGATTTTGGGTTTTGGCAATTTTTGATTTTTGGCGATTTTTGAATTTGGCGATTCCGCCCATATTTTCCACTTTTAGAACTTCATATTTTTTTGTATAGGAGATGCCACGCCCATTAGTCCTATCTCGCCTATTTTTGGGCAACACATTAATACTTATGAACTCAGACAAAGTCCCAAGACTTTTTATATTATAGTACCCGGGTTATATAATATTAAATATTTACTTTGTATGTGGGTGACACGCCCATTGGTACGATTAATTTTATAAATTTAATGGGTATACCATCGGGCCCAATGGCATTTGTCTTAATGATCATCATTCCAATATATACTTCAAGCTTATTAATATTACGGATGGTAAAAAAATTTTCAGTTACAGAATTCCGAAAGAGAAGATAAATATTATTCGGAAGATTAATAGGAGGAAGAATTGAGCTTTTGTTGAACTGCTCAACATCAATCTGACCCGCCCTATTATCATCACCTAGAATACCATCTGATCGCAGCTTACTCCACATTTGTGAATTGAAACATCCTTTAAAATATTGAATAGAAGCATTTCTTCTCACACGCCTTATAACCGATTTAACTTTATTCCGGTGTTTACAATAAATTCTACGATTTTCGACAGACCCAGTTGTGCAGTACTCTGGCCATTCTAAATCTCTATAAGTCCTTGCTGCTTTTATTTCTGGCGAATCCATCCAATTATCACGTTTCCGAGATGAAGATTTTATCAATGGAACATTCTCATTAAAAATGTTGGTAATAATTTGGTAAATATCCTCAATTTTTCATTACCACAAGATGTATTACAAATTTCTGAAAAGTTAATAGCATTCAACTCAGCAAGCCTTATAGTCTCTATACCAGTATTCATTCGTTTTTCGTTCAACTTTGGGATTTGGTACTGACCCTTTTCTAAAACACGTGTAATATCTGATGCAAAGAAATAATCAAGTATGGATGACCTACGGTAAAGTTGCTCAAAGTGAGTTGGTATGCTATTGCCATAGAAAGTGGGTTAAAGTACGTTTTAAGAAATAATGTTAATAATAATGTTAATCTGTTATTTGTTAAGTCGCGCAAGAAAAACCCCAAATAATTGGACACCCTATTAAATTCAAATGCTTATAAACAAACAAGCTATAACTCAAGTATGAGTAATTCGCTTGTTTTTGCATAAAAGGTGGGTCTTATATTGCAATTTATTTTGCTTAAGAAGACTGTTCATTTTTTGTCGGCATATTGTACAACAAAATATGTTTATTTAAATATCTTTTTTTTTAAGATAACAAAAAGAACGTAGATAAATCTTGATTTATGAAACCAACATAATTTCATACAAAGCCCTGGAATGGCTACAGATACAAATGAAAAAATTAAAAAAGTAATATTCGATCTCGGTCGACTGTACTTATATAACATAAATCAAATTTTAGGCTTGTATATAGAGACCAGGTCCGGTTTTCTGAGCCTCAAAAGATTCTCCTCCTCGAAAAAATGTGTCATCAGTTTTTATGCAACAGCTAATTCAGAATTGGTTATACCGCTTAACTATATTTGACAATAATGTAGCCAGGAATCCGTTTAAAAAATTTTAATAACATCTTATGGAAAAAAATATTTTATCCTGCATTTTTTTTGGGAAAATATGGCAAAAAAAAATATTTTTTCACTTTTTTCAGCATAACTTACAAGGACTACTAATTTTTCAATAACAATATTTTCGCAAATTGTTCCCCTGGTAAAGCTGAACAATTTTTGTGAACATACCAATAAATTTTGAAAGTTTTTAGTCACCCTTAATAAAAACCACTTTGTACCTTAAAAATGCACAACTTTACTTCCTTTGTTATTTGTGCATTTCTTATGTTGCTGATATAAATATTTAATCTTTTTAGGTTTTATTGGAGTTTTTCCTAGTTATACTTATTGTTATTTATTTAGTTTCCTTTCAGTGACATTTTTGCGATCATAAAAAATAGCATTACATACAATTAAATGCAAACAAATAAATTTAACAAAAAAAAATAATTTGTATTCGTGTTTAAATTTTGAATAAATTAGTAAAGTGGTTAAATCTACCGTAAACCAAACAAAAGTCTAATATGTTTTTTTTTTTATATATTCTAAAGAGAAAAAAAATAAAATCTATTAAAAAGGAAAACCATTGCATAGTTGTTTTTAAAGAGCGAAAATGGTTAAGGGCAAAGTTAATATAAAATTTTAATTAATGATGTTTTTATTCGACCTTTCAAATTGTAAATTGTAAAAATTAAATATTTGAGCTCGAGGTCTCAAAATCAGACCTCGAGCTCCTCAAACATTTAATTCTTATTTATAAATTTTTAAATTATTTAGTAAAGAATATAAGGATGTATGTATACATCAAATATTAAAAAAATATGATGTGAGTCCGATTACAGAGGAGATGTGGAAACATCTAGTAATTAAGGATTTTTTATGGCACTTTTTTAAAATCCAACAGAAAGCGTCATTTATCACTTATAGCAAACAACTCCAGGGGCTCTGCTAATATAAAAATATTTATTAATTAATTTAATAATTTTAATTTTAATTTTAAAATTTTCGTCTTCCATTTTTTTTTTTATGTTTCATTTTCCATTTTTCGTTTTTCATTTTCATTTTTTATCTTTCGTTTTTCGTTTCTCATTTTTTTCATTTTTCGTTTTTCATTTTTTATCTTTCATTTTTATACCCTCCACACCTCAGTGGCAGAGGGTATATATAGGTTTGTCATTCCGTTTGTAACGCATCGAAATAAATTCCTGAGGCCCCAAAAAAATATATTTTCTTATTCCTTATAACAAGGGAAGTTGATTTACCGATGACCGTCTGTCTATCTGTCTGTGGAAATCACGATCACGCCGTCAATATCTAAGCTAGATCGTTCTTTTTTGTATAAAATCGTTTCTTAACATCCCAAAGGAGTTGCTATTTAAAATCGTTAAAATCGGTCAAAGGGTTCACGAGCTATGAATGAAACTTTGAAAAGTTTCTTAAGATATGTTGTATATGTTGTAATTCTTCGTATTGTTGAAGTCATTACAGTTGTGTGTATATTAATACTGCACGTGTCACATTGGCGTAACTAAATTTTACCACATATTTTTTTTATCATTAAAATTAAATATTAAAACTTAAAAATTAATAAAAATAAAAATAAAAAGTGGAAAATCAAAAATGGAAAATGGAAGATGAAAAATGAAAAATTAAAAATGGAAAATGAAAAATTAAAATGGAAAATGGAAATTGAAAATTGAAAAATGGAAAATGAAAATCGAAAATAGAAAAACTAAAGATGAAAAATGAAAAATGTAAAATGGAAAATGAAAAATGAAAAGTGGAAAACGAAAATGGAAAATGAAAAACTAAAAATGGAAAATGAAAAATTAAAAATGGATAATGAGAAATGAAAAATGGAACATGAAAAATGAAAAATGGAAAACGGAAATTGAAAAATGCAAAATGGAAAATGAAAATTAAAAATGAAAAATGAAAAATGGAAAATGGAATATGGAAAATGGAAAATGAAAAATTATAAATGAAAATGAAAAATTGAAAATCGGAAATGAAAAATGGAAAATGAAAAGTGGAAAATGAAAATGGAAAATGAAAAATTAAAAATGGAAAATGAAAAATGAAAAATGAAAAATGAAAAATGGATAATGAAAAATTAAAAATTAAAATTGAAAAATGGAAAATGAAAAATGAAAAATGGAAAACGGAAAATGAAAAATGCAAAATGGAAAATGAAAATTAAAAATTAAAAATGAAAAATGGAAAATGGAAAACGGAATATGGAAAATGAAAAATGAAAAATGAAAAATGAAAGATGAAAAATAAAAAATGAAAAATGAAAAATGAAAAATGGAAAATGAAAAATTAAAAATTAAAATTGAAAAATGGAAAATGAAAAATGGAATACGGAAAACGAAAAATTAAAAATGGAAAATGGAAAACTAAAAATGAAAAATGAAAATTGAAAAATGGAAAATGTAAAATGAAAAATGATAAATGGAAAATGAAAAATGAAAAATGAAAAATGTAAAATGAAATATGAAAAATGAAAAATGAAAAATGAAAAATGAAAAATGAAAAATGAAAAATGAAAAATGAAAAATGAAAAAGGAAAAATGAAAAATGGAAAATGAAAAATTAAAAATGGAAAATGAAAAACTAAAAATGAAAAATGAAAGATGAAAAATGGAAAATGAAAAATTAAAATGGAAAATGAAAAATTTTAAATTGAAATAGCAAATGGAAAATGAAAAATTAATAAATTAAAAATGAAAAATGAAAAATCGAAAGTGAAATATGGAAAATGAAAAATGAAAAATAAAAAATGAAAAATGAAAAATGAAAAATTGAAAATAGAAAATGGAAAATGGAAAATGAAAAATGGAAAATGAAAAATTAAAAATGGAAAATTGAAAATGAAAAATGAAAAAAGGAAAATGAAAAATGTAAAATGAAAAATCGAAAATGGAAAATGAAAAATGAAAAGTGGAAAATGAAAAATGGAAAATGAGAAATTAAAAATTAATAACTAAAAATTAAAAACGAAAGATGAAAATTGAAAAGTGAAAATTAGAAAATGATAAATTAAAAATGAAAATTGAAAATGAAAAAGGTGGAGGGTATCAAAGATTCGGCCCAGCCGAATTTAACACTCTTACTTTTCATTTTTTATTTAAATTTTTAATATATTATTTTTCATTTTTCATATTTTATTTTTTATTTTTCATTTTTAGTTTTTTATTTTAATTTTTTTTTCATTTTTTATTTTTCATTTTTCATTTTTTTTTTTTTTTCATTCATCAATTGTTGCACCAATACAATCATACGTCACACCGATTTTGTCTTACGTCTTACATCTTATGCTTTTTTGTGATTGTATTGTAAAATAGATTTTTACCCCATGCGCGTACAGATGTTTACACATCAAAAAAAAACTTTTGGAAGCAAGAAATTTGCACCCAATTACCCAATCTTCATCACGCAAGACCGGCTTGATTTCATTATTTTCAAATTGGAGCTTTGCAACTTAAATCTAAAGAGCTTGACAATTTTTTGAAAGAAAAAAATATGATGGTGCCTGAGTTTAGGGTCACCAGAAAACGACAATCAGGTCTTTAAAAAATGTTTCGCTATGGACGACATAAAAACGTTGATAAGGGCACAAAAATAATAATGGAACATACATATGAAAATTGCGTACGATCCCGATGATTGGAGATAGTTTGTAGAATAGCTCAAAGTAGAATCTAAAAGTTAAAATAAATGAGAAACCGAAAATGGAAACGTATGAAAAAATTTAGCACATTTTGAAAGTAATAAAATATGACTACCATAATTTGCATTGCAAATTGAGTAAAGATAATGAAGAGTATTTAGAAATGTTTATCTTTCTATATATATTAATACCTGATGATAATTCTTTGTATCCCTTTTAAAGCAAAATGCGAGCACGAAGGAGTATGAAATTTGGCATAATTATAGTTCTTATGGAGGAGAAGTGCAGAATGATAAAATATATGAATAATATGTGTTATGAATATATTCAATTAAATAAAATAAAGTATTTATTTTAAATAATTTTGTAAGAGGCAAAAGGTATACAAATCAAGTTAAGCCAATTCACAATTCATCGCCTGTGCATTTATTATTGAGGGTTTTAAAAAAAAGTACTTTTTAATCGACCAGTGTTGAATTGTGAATTACCTAAAATTGACTAGTATAACTTTAGGCTCTTATAAAATTATTTATTAACAATCCCATTTACATTTCTTCTGAGTGTTCATGAAATTTAATGAATTTTTTCTAAAAATTCACAATTTAATGAATTTTATTTAAATATTCATAAATTTGTTATAAATATAGATTAAAAAAACATTGAAAGAAAAATATTGAATGAAAAAATAAAATTTCCTATCTGGAAAGAACTATTGGCTATACATTTTTTTTTTATATTTTTATAGAATGAGTTCAAGTAAAGGGAGAGCTTTGAAAATTTGTATGAGGTCACCTATTATTAAGGTGAGTAGAAATACCAAAAATGGGCGGGATAGGATAAAAGGGTGTGACGCCTCCCATACAAAGTAATTATTCAATATAATATATCTCGATTATATAAAAAAGGCAGCTTTGCTAATTTGTCAAAGGCCACCCGGCAAAAAATGGACGGGATCAGATCAATGAACGTGGGACCTCCCACACAAAGTAAATATTAAATGTCATGTACCTGAAGTAATAGTAATAGTAAGAGCCTTGGGACTTTGTGTGTGCCATACGTTATTTATTTGATTAGTCGAATAAAAAATGGTGGTAATCGGAGCAGTGTGTGTGGTTCTGGAGCAAAATAAAAGGGAAAGCCTTGACATATTGTATGACATTAATGTGAGTATTGATATTAACGTAGTCAGATAAGGAATGGACGGGATTGTAATAGTGGGCGTGGCACCTTCTATACAAAAAAATAAGAAGCACTATGAAAGTGACAGTCTTAAAACTTTTGACAAGTACATTAATTACCGTGGAAAATATGTTCGGAATCGCCAAAATCAAAAATCGCCAATATTTAAAAATCGCCAAAGCCTAAAATCGCAAAAAAAAAATCGCTACCAACAGAAATATTTAAAATCAAAAATCGCCGAAATCATAAATCGCTGAAATCAAAAAACGCCAAAACCAAAAATTGCTAAAATAAAAAATTGTCATATGATATTCTAAATTCAAGGCCCATCGTTAAGTGCTGCCGGATTACATTTGTAAAATTCATGTTTTTCTCATGGGTAACCATATGTAGCTTGCTCTAGAGTAAGAACGCCGCAAAATTTTATAATTTTTTCACCTATTAGAAAAACAAAAAATATTGAAATAAAAAAATATAAAATAAATAAAACAAAATATTTTATTATTTTTTATAAAAATAAAAAATCTTATTTTGTTCTATATTTTAGTTTGTTATATTGGAAGAGGCTTAAATAGTATAACTTTTGCTTGAATTCTCATTTGGTTGTTTTCAGCAAATATATATGAATTTAACTTTTTACCAAACAAACTATCTACTGCTTTAGGTTACTGATGAGGGTTGGTGACTCCTCCTGAAATAGCTGTATAACCTGTCACGCAGAATACAGATCAATTTTTGGAAATGTGCCAATGTTTTTGCTTTATTTCAAGTTAAAACATTTGATCTTGAGCCTGAATAATTTCAAACTCAATCATTAAAATAAAATACTTATATTAATTTCACAATACAAAATTCGTAGGAAAAATTGATTATGATAATATACATGTCAATAAGTTTTGGTAAGTTGTAGCGAAGCACGACAGGGCGTACTAGTATACTTATACATATGTATAAATAAAAAATCAAGTGATTCCGATCACAGTGGAGATGTGTAAACGTCTAGTAATTAAAGATTTTTTAACGCACTTTTATAAAATCAAACAGAAAACGTCATCAATGTATCACTTATAGCAATCAAATGCAGAGGCTCTGCTAATATAAAAATATTTATCGTAACTTATTATTTCAACCCGTTAAGTTTTAAATTTTTGTTTTATATTTTTCATTTTTTATTTTGATTTTTCATTTCTCATTGTTCGTTTTTCGATTTTAATTTTTTATTTTCCATTTTAATTTTCCATTTTTTATTTTTCTTTTTTCATTATTAATTTTTAATTTTTAATTTCTCATTTTTAATTTTTTCTTTATCATTTTTTATTCATAATTTTTTATTTTTAATTTTTTATATTTTATTTTTAATTTTTTATTTTTTACTTTTTATTTTTCGTTTTTAATATATAATTTTTCATTTTTCATTTTTAATTTTTCATATTTTATTTTTAATTTTTCATTTTTAAATTTTTATTTTTCAGTTTTCTTCTGTTTTCATTTTTATTTTTCATTTTTTATTTTTCATTTTGCATTTTTCATTTTTTATTTTTAATTTTTCATTCTTCATTTTTCATTTTTATTTTTCATTTTTCATTTTTTATTTCTCATTTTTTGATATTCATTTTTCATTTCTCGTTTTTCATTTTTCATTTTTCATTTTTCATTTTCCATTTTCCATTTTTCATTTTTCATTTTTCATTTTTTATTTTTAATTTTTCATTTTTCATTTTTATTTTTTATTTCTCATTTTTTGTTTTTCATTTTTCGTTTTTCATTTCTCATTTTTCATTTTTCATTTTCCATTTTTCATTTTTATACCCTATACCACTATGTGGTTTGGGTATAATGAATTTGTGCTGCTGTTTGTAACACCCAAAAATATTTGACGTAGACCCATTTTTTATTATACCGATCGAATCAGAATCACTATCTGATTCGATTTAACGATGTCCGTCCGTCCGTCCGTCTGTGTGTCCATGTAAAGTTTGTAATCAAACTGCAGGTCGCAAATATGAATATATTTTGATAAAATTTGGAATATAAGCTTTTATCGGCCATAGGAAATTGGTGAGAATCGGTCCATGTTCAGACCTAGCCCCCATACAAACGACCCCTATGAAATCAACATAAATTGCCATAAGATCCAAATTATCATATAGATCTCGGTTATATTGGATTTGTATGTATTTATTACATCCATTAATCAGCAGTCCAAAAATCATCCCTATGGGATAACTCTTAGTCATAAGCCCCATATAGAGCTGCTTCCTTATCTTCACTTAAATCTATAAAAAAAAAAAAAATATTGCACTGATTCATCTCAAATTTTGTTTGTATATATTTTTGCAAAATACAAAAGACCTTACCAAACATGGTCAGGATCGGTGCATTTTTGGGCCTAGTCCCCATATAGATATAGCATCCGATATTAACTTTTTCATATCTGCAGCCAAAAAAATTAATAAAAATCCCACTCAACTTTGTTTTATGCTTATTTTCTATATGCAGTTAGTTGGGCCTGAGAGACAGGGTCTTTAAACGCATGGTATAGGGTATATTATAGTCGTACTTTTCTTACTTGTTTTATTTGCCGTAAAACTGAACTATGTATGCTTGAAAGTAATATGTCCAACTTAAAAAATATGAAATTAAAAAATATACGATCATATTATAAGCTACAGTACTTTCTGCTTATAGTCAACAATCATAGTTGCACAACTTTTGTGGACTATAAACGAATTTCGACTATAACCGAATTTTTATATAAGCCACTTTATGGATTATAAGTGAGTCCTGATATAATCCACATTTTGGACTATATAAAAATTATTATCTTCAATAGAATCCCTATTTTTAACCAAATTGAAAGTTTATTTAAAACGTAACCAAAAATTGATTTAAATTAAATCAATAGTTAAAACAAAAACCTTTATTATAAATTAATTCAAATTCTTTAAAAGCTTATAATAAAATAATTAAAGAGCTATAGACCAATAAAGTCCAACCGGTGTATGTTTTTTATTGAACTACAGATCTAAAATAATTTCTCATACTACCCGAAATCAAAAAATTTTTTTACTGAGCACAAAATGGTCATAATGCATTCAAGAAAATTTAATTCAACATTTTACAAAAAAACTTATGCATTATTGCAAATGTTTATGAATAACTTAATAATTTTTTTTCGTATTTGTTCTTTTTTTCATTGCAGAATCTTTTTTTTTTACTACAAACACAACGCTAACAAACCATAAACAAAGGATTTATATTATTTTCTCAACCAGTCGCAGCAACAACAACTACAACAACAATGTTAACATATAAATACTTGTAATAAAAATAAAAACAGACTCTTAAAAAAACACACACATACATACATTAAAATGGAGTTAGAAGCGACTTAATAAAAAGCAATAAGAGAAGAAGCAATAACAGCAACAAAAAATCACTATTTTAAAAATTGTTGATAGACAAAGAATATACAAAAAAAAAAACAAAAAAAGAAAAGCGAAAAATCATAATGTTACTACGACATCATAAAAATAATAACAATAAATTCAACGAAGAAGAAATTGAAGAGAAAGATTATAAAATACTTAACAGGAAACAGCAGCAGCAACAACGATAGCATTCGGAATTACAACAATAATTTTGCCTGTTTTTGTATTTTAACAAACAACACATTAAAGCGTATAACCATTTTTTTTTTTTTTACAAATACTACAAACAACAACAATAACAATTTTAATACAAAGAAGATGAAAAAAATCGACTGAACAAAATTCAAAAAGTACTAAAAATTCAGAAAGTTGAAAACTGTTATTTTAATCTAAAAGTTCTACACAAATTTACACTCTCACATACTTTGAAAAAAAAAAAACTTTTCAAAATAACTTTTAAAATTAGCCAAATTTTCTGTTAAAAGTGTCCGATTGTTACCACCACACCACATCTACAACATATATTCAGAACAAACAACAACTATTACACAAATGTTTGAGGTTATAACGAAAATCAACCATAAGACATAAAACAGTAACAAATGGAATAAATTTTTTGGGGGGTAAAAAAAAAACTTGCGGTTAACTGCAATTAAAACTAGATAGACAGTTGTAAGCTTCATAACCGAACAATAGACAGTTAGTGAAATTTAAATAGATGCATTTTAGTGGATTTAAATACTTAAAAAATCATATAATAAATTTTTTTTAATGACATTTTTGATAAACTTTTTTTAACAATTTTTTTATTATAATTATCAAAGATATATTTAATTATTAAAGATATACATATATTTAAAATATAAACAAAAATTTTTTCATAAAAATATTTTTTCAAAAATATTTTAAAAATGAAGAAATGAAAAAATTGAAAAAATATTTTTGGTTAACATCAATTTTTTGTCACCTGCCAAATTCCATACAAATAAATAGAAAAAATTACTATAACAAATTTTTTGTAAAAATTAAAAAAAAAATTTAATTATCAAAATTAAATTTCAGTACAGGTAAAAAAACTTTTTATTTTTTAATATTTACTATAAAATTTAAAAACAGTTGTTTCATTGTAAAGAATTGCGAATAATAAGTATACAACAGTAGTTGTTTTTGCGATTTTTTCAGTGATCATCAAAACTAACAAGTTTTATGGGTGCAACCCAAAATATGTCTTTTTAGTGGATCCTAAAGAAGTTGCTCTTATAACACAAAGAGGGTTACAACTGTATTTTTTTTTTTTTTTTTTTTTGCAAGACTAGAAAAACCAATGTCAGATTTTTACAGTGGATAGCTATGACCACTGTGTATCGTTTTCTTGCAAAAAGTGAAAATTTAAAAATTTTGAGTTGACTCACTTTAGAGGTACAGGTGCGATATACTCAGTTGAGATAAATTTTTTGTCAGCTGTCAAACTCCTTCAAAATAAATGGAATTTAAATGTGAAAACAATTTGAATTGAAATATTTTTTACAAGAAAAATTTTAAATAATTATAAAAAAAAAATCATTTGGGGAAAACGTATAATTAGAATAATTTATAAAATTTATTATAAAAACATTTATGCAAAAATCAAAAAAAAAATTTTTTTTGTTGAAATAATTTTTTTGTTAAAATAATTTTTTTGTTAAAATAATTTTTTTGTTAAAATAATTTTTTTGTCACCTCCACAAATATAATATGATATTTAATTTGAAAACAATTTGACATGAAACATATTTTTTAGAAGAAAAATCTTAAATTATTATAAAACTAGTAAGAAAATTATAGTCGGTCAGGACTGACTATACGATACCCCACAGGTTCAACTAATTAAATAAATAAAATAATTTTTAACCCTAGAATGGTAAACATATTTTTTAGCTCTTTAATGGTAAACTTCGCCTCTGAGGCGACTTTTATAAAAAACTCACATTTCAGTTTTAAAAAACAAAAATTTTTTAAAACATAAACAAAAACATATTAATTACAGTTTTGATAACAAAAATAAACAAAAAATAATTCATTTTTAAAATATCTTAAAAATATTTTAGGCATATTTGTATATCACATATATTAATTAATGGCATGAAGAGATCTTTTACAAAAAATAAAAAAAATATAAAAAATCAGTTCAAGATCAAAAAAAAAAAAAATCCTTATCTTAGATCTAGTTAACCCACTTTTTTTCGTCACATTGCCAACAGTTATGTGATCTGTGCTCTAAACAGTAAGTTTTCTTACATATTGCGCAGAAATATACACTCATACGCTTCAATTTTGAAGGACAGAAATCGCATTTTGATCTTTTGCCCTTTTTTATATTCGGTTCGTCTGTATCATCGTCAGTATTACGACTAATAGCGTCATTTATTGCTGCAAGAACTCTTTTCTGCATACGTGGTCTTTCTTCCAAACGGATGGCGCACCAATCGCTACATAGGTCCTTGCTTATTTTCTTGAGGAATTTTCTTCTTGGCATTGGCTTTAATTTTAAAACTTCACAATTTGATAAATAAATTATATAGCTGCTGAGTAGAGCCATATTCAACATTCCATAGAACATGCAAAGTGGCAAACGCTTCGTTTTATGGCTACAGCTTAACTGAGCACACATCTGATCAAAAGTATCCACGGCACCTTTTGTTTCATTGTAAGATTGAATTATTACTGGCTTACCAGAAACGGAGTCGACGGAAGGCTTGTCGTGCATCGTAGAGAGCAAAAGAACAGTCTTTTGAGGCTTTGCCTTGTAGCTAACAAGAGTGAGATTTTCGTGGAATCGAAAAAGAGATGTCCCAACACGACGTGATGAATTATGTTTGAACTCTGCAGGAATTTCTTGCTTATTATTTCGAATTGTTGCAACAAGAGTAAGGTTGCATGGTGGTTGAAGCAATTGTTCACCTAGCGGTATAGAAGTAAACCAGCTATTGGAAGTTAAATTACGATTTGTCCCATATATAGTCTTTGTAAGTAGCTTACAATAGTAAGATCCCAATGGTTCACTTATAGTTATACTGGCGTTTTTAACTAAATACGGTGAGGCGTCAATCATATATTTTGATCTTACATCGCATACTAAAACGATCTTTATTCCGTATTTAGCCGGTTTATTAGGAATATACATACGGAATGGACAGCGTCCCCTGAACGCCAAAAGTTGTTCATTTATTGTCATGTACGAGCCTGGTTTATACAGATCTCTACATTGCTTGATAAAAATTTCCCAAATATATCGGATAGGTGCAAACTTATCAGTTTTTTTTCTGTCGTCTCGAGTGTTACGATCATCGAAGTGCAGGTACCAGACAAGGAACTCAAATCGTTTACTGCTCATTGCAGCTAATTTTTGGGATCCACAAATTGTAGTATCAAATAGCTCATCAACTGCCAAGTGATTATTTTTTAACGCACAGCTCAAGATAAATATGCCAAGAAGAGCACGACGCTCTTCTATTGTGACCTGTTATGTAGTGCTATTCTGAATTTTATACTTGGAAGCTGCTTGGTCAATATACTCATTAGTGCGCAAAAGTACTTCATCCATCAATTCTGAAGCAAAAAACAGTTCAAAACACTTCAAGGGATCTACAATGCCCTTGGCTCCTTCTTTTGGCTCTGGCATAATATGGACTATGTTTCTCGAGGGAGTTCTGTTCGATACTTTTTTGACGAAGACGGTTCAGAGTACCAATTATATTTATTCTTACCCCTCATAACCGACGCCGATGGCGTAATTATCAAATTCTCAAAAGCCGGGTGCGCACCATTTTGCGACGTGCCTACAGCTTTCTGAATATGAGTCGGTGCGGATTGTACATTGACATCATTTCCATTAGATACATCAATATTCTGCATGTCATCGTCTAAATCAGCGACGTAAGTGGGGTCAGCCTCACTATGATCTGAATCGAAATCTGCTCCCAAATCGTCATCAAGCTCACTTTCATCTAGCGATATCTCCTCCAGCCATTTTATTAGTTGCGCTTCAGAAGTAGTCATCTCAAAAACTATAAAAATTATACGCAAACTCTAATTTTTGTTCAAAAAAATTACCTTTACTGGTAAACTTAGCCTCAGAGGCGACACAAGTAGGTATGTAGAAGCAACGCAACGGAGAAGAACGAAATGCGTCTGTGCACAAGCTCGTACAATACTCCATTGAGTTGGCACAAGTGTACGCTTTGATACGAGTAGGCGATTGTGAAATATCGCAAAAAACAAAAATTGCTTCGCCTCACAGGCGATGTTTACCGTTCTAGGGTTAATTTTAATTTTTTTACCTTCGGATATGAAAAGTGGACTGGTCCGGACTATATTTTGTAAGGTAACTTATAATTTGTAAAAACATATACAAACCAAATTTGAGAAAAATCTGTCTAACATTTTTGTTGTTTGATCGATTTTAGAAAAGATCGGGAATCAGCTTTATATGGGGGCTAAGGCAATGAATTCTCCTATAGGTTTATTTGCTAATTAATGAATACAATTAACATACACAAACACAATTTGACGGAGATCTATATGATAATTTGGATATTAAGACCATTTAAGTCGAACTCATAGGGGTCATTTGTATGGGGGCTAGGTCTGAACATGAACCGATTATCACCAATTTCAATAGCATTCATCCTGTGGTCGATAGAAGTTAATATACTAAATTTTATCAAAATAGATTCATATCTGCGATCTGTAGTATAATTAAAAGGTTTACATAGACACATAGATGGACGGACTGACGGACATTGCTAAATCGACTCAGAAAGTGATTCCGAGTCGATCGATCGGTCCGAATGCAATAACATTAATAGCAATGTCACCCAAACTTGGTTTATGCTTATTTTCTATATCTAATTAGTTGGACCTAAGAGATGAGGTCTCTAAATACATGGTATAGGGTATCGTATAGTCGGTCTAGACCGAAAGATTTTGTATCACATTTTTAGAAAAATTATGAAAAAAATATAATTAGAGTATATATGTAATTTATAATATCTTGCAAATATTAAAAAAAAATCATTTTAAAAATATATTTTTAAAAATCAAAAACATTTTTTTGTATAAAATAAGTTTTTTGTCACCTATCACACTCCACAAAAATAATATGATATTAAATTTAAAAGCATCAAACTGTTTTTACCAGTTTTACCAGAAAAAAATTTATAAAATAATTCAGAAAATTTTAAAATACAACATTTTTAGAAAAATTATGAAAAAAACATAATTAGAATATGGGTGAAAACATGTCAAACCATCATGCCGTTCGGATACAACACCTCTGATTTCAACGAAATTCACCATTCGTTGGACTTTAACAAAACATAAATTTTCAAACCCCAGATTCTTACGGCTTCCGAAATATGACGTCATAAAAGATGTAAAAAATTTTAAAAAATCACAAAAGTGTCCTTACAAAAAGCGATAGAACTTTTGAACTGTGCAAGCTAATTTAGTTTTTTTGGTATCGTTTTAAAGGTGAAAGTGCGTCCTTTAAAACTGTATGCATATTGTGTTTTTTTAAGAAAATGTCAAAGGTTATATTTTGGGATCTCGAGTTCAAAGTTCCATATCTGAAAAAGTATATTTTCTAAAATTCCTAAAAAAATATATGTCAAGTATTAGACCCTCTTCTACGTTTGCAGAAAACTTAAAGGTGGAGCCTCGATTGGTGTCAGAGTTATAGACCAGAACGTAGTCTTAAGTATGTTTTGTGTTCATACAAGACAACCCTTACAAAGGCTTATTATTCTAAATGTATTTCCCATGCGAATTATTTATATTGTATTATTGAAGAAGACATTATAGTTTTTATTTATTTTTTTATTACAAAATATTGAAAAAAAACATTAAAATAATTCAATTTTTTTTAAATAATACTGTTTAAAGCTTTCAGTTGAAATTTATAATGAAAATTTAAAATGTAGTACAAAAAGTATTGAACAAAACAATATTGTTTAATAGAATTCAGGTAATTTTTTTGTATTAAAGCTATTTAAAGCTTTTAATTGATAATTTGTGTTTTTAAAATTTTAAAAATTTATTAGAAAAATTGTTTTTAAACCTTTAACATGTTGAGTTAAACATAATATTTATTCAGAAAGTAAAACTTAAATTAGTAACGAACATTTTCAATTAAAAATTCGCTATCATTTGAAAAAATCTTTACTCTTAACTTATTTTCTCCTTCAGGAATGAAACAATGATATTTTTGTATACCTGGAATTGTGCGCAGCCCAAAAAAGCGTTCTCTTAAAAATTCATCTTCTCTATGATCATCTTCAGAAAGATATATGAAATTGCAATTTTTAAGGTTTGTTTGGCACCAATCGAACAAGAGTTGTGGCGTTGTGATCTGGTTGTCTAGTGGTCGTTGTAAGCTAACTTTACGTACCTCTCTTTTGACTGTGCCTCCAAGGCCGTCACTAGGGCCTTTTCCATGGCTAGTAGCGAAAAAGTGCCATTCAGCATCGCATCCAAAATCTGCCTTATGATAGCATAAATTCACAAAATTTTTTTTATTTTTAAATTGTCCTGCACATCCATCCGAGAAGTATATAATTTTTTGTGGATCTTTTTTAAAGTTATTTTTTAAAAATATATGAAGGTGGAATAAATGGACCGCTACAGTGTTATGTACAAGACAGGTCGATATAATTATAAAATTTGTGTTTTTTAGTATTCCATCGGATTTATGATGAATAACAATTAGATACAATGTTGCTTGTGCATTGTTCCAATGAAATCCTTGGACAGAATCTTGAATAGTAAATGACACGTTTTCAGAAAAATCACAAACAACGACATATTCGTTTTCTTTTAAAGATGATTTTTTTACGTTAAAAAGGCATTCTGTTGTTTTGATATAAAAGAATGTTGAAGTCATTTTTTTAGTTTTTCAGAGAGTAAATCTAAAAAATCATCGGTTGGTTGGATCATCGTTTCCAATTTGTCTCTATCAGTATTTATCCATTGTTTATACTTTATTTCATCAATGTTATTTTCTTCCAATAATTGACGAAGTGTATCTATTAAATTATCTGTTCCAGGACAAAATTTCTACTTTCCAATATAGCAGTATGGAGATTCTGAAGAGCACACAATTTTTTTTAAAACAGTCTTTGTATGATTCCATTTCATAATCTTTTAAGTTTTTTGTACTTTTTAAATAACATTTTTCTGGATAAAATTGGAAATTCTTCAAGATATGGTAGCGTCTCATTTAATTTAGAAACCACAATTTCTTGAATCACCACAGCTTTGTCTCTAGACAACGATTCATTTTCCTCCAAGCCTTCAACTGAATCTATCTCTTCATAGTCTATTTCTTCTTCTGAATGTAAAACTGTTTTTTTTTTTGTAGTCGGCATAATCTAAGTCTACATGAATGACATGTTCTATTTGATGTTGAAATATTTTTACATATGACAGTCATCCACTTTTGAGCTCTTCTTAGTCCTAATGATATATATTTATGTCCCACTTTTTCGAAAGGGTTGCAACAATACATTTTTTTATGTGACATTTTAAACACAGATCACAATTATTTAAATTTTTGAAACTAATTTTTTGCGAGTTTTCTTTCTAGGTCACGTGCCGAAATCGAACTGTCCAAATAATGAAACAATATATTCTTTAAGCTTAAAATTCATGTATGTATCTACCTATGCAAAAAAAATTAACGGTATTTTTGCAACAACAATAAAAGTTTCCTATGATGATAGAAAGAGAAAGGTTACACATGTGTGTTTATGCCCTATACCACTATGTGGTTTTTTTTCAAAATATAAGTGACTTTACCAAATATGGTCAGGATCGGTCCATTTTTCGGCCTAGTCCCCATATAAATACAGCACCCGATATGAATTTTTCATATCTGCAGCCAAAAAAATTAATAATGCCACTCAAATTTGGTTTATGCTTATTTTCTATATTGAATTAGTTCGACCGAAGAGATAGGGTCTCTAAACCATGGTATAGGGTATCATATGGTCGGTATATACCGACTATAATTTCCTTACTTGTTTTTTTCACTGGCACGTGTAGATTAATTTAAAAAAAAAACTGCAAAAATAATCGAAACAGAAAGTGTGCAATATATACTTCAGCTTGTACAAAACAATCAATTGAGTACGAACACAAAACACACTTAATACCACTTTCTGATCTATAACTCTGACACCAATCGAGGCTCCACCTTTAAATTTTCCGCAAATGTAGAAGAGGGTCTAATACTTGACATATATTTTTTTAAGAATTTTAAAAAATATACTTTTTCAGATATGGACCTTTGAACTCGAGATCCCAAAATATGACCTTTGACCTTTTCTTAAAAAAACACAATATGCATACAATTTTAAAGGACGCACTTTCACCTTTAAAACGATACCAAAAAAACTAAATTAGCTTGCATAGTTCAAAAGTTCTATCGCTTTTTGTAGGGACACTTTTGTGATTTTATAAAATTTTTTACAATATTTATGACCTCATATTTCGGAACCCGAAAGAATCTGGGATCAAATTTTTTTTGATTAATTATACTCTACTAGTGTATGACATTTGTGTTGAATTTCATTGAAATCGGAGGTGATGATGCCGAAAATGCCATTTTTTTTGATGGTTTGACGTGTTTTAACTCATATGTAATTTATATTTTTTGTGATTTCTTTCAAATATTAAAAAAAATATTACAAAAATATTTTTATAAATAATGGAAAAATATTTGGATTAAAAAAACTCTGGCAGATTCCAGCGCTCGAATTTCGAGTGCAATTTCTATGCAGCTTTATTTTTCAAATTAGCCAATTCACAAACCAACACCTCTATGGTTTATTATTATTGTGAATGAAGATAAACTCATTAACAAACACATTAACAAATTTAATAAAAACCACATAGCATACGTATAATTTTATGTATGTGTTAGTAGCAACTTTAAATGCAATTTACTCCAAAAGAAGTAAAAAATTTTAAAAACTGTAAATCTGCAAACGGCTAAAAAGAAATACCTTTGATATAATATACGTTTGATCAAAATCGGGATAAAACGGTAAAACAAAACATCGATCACAAGAAATCGTAGATTAGTATGCAAAATAAAATTTACTTTAAATACTTCTGAAAAATTATTTAAGAAACGTTTTCTAAAATCAATAATATTTAAATAATATTTCAAATTTCCAAAAAAAAAAATCTTTTAAATCCATTTTGTACAACAGCTGAATTTAATTTACTTAACATAAAACAACAATAAATAAAATAAATAAAAAAAACAAACACTTAAAAGTAATATTTAATATTATTTGCATCTATTTAAATTCCGCTCACGGTAAAAGTCAATGAAAAGAAATTATTTGAAAATCAATTTTGTAGGAATAACAATTCAATTTTGTGTGGATGCGTGTTAAATTGAACATACAGCATGATATTTGCCAGATCACACAACAAGATACATTAAGAACATAACAGCAACCAACCTGCCCTCACAAGCCATAACAACAACATAGACATCATCAACAACAACAACGATATTAACAGCTGTAATCTACACCCTTGAATCCTTAAGATTAAACCACAATTAAAACAGCAGCAACAATCTGTCTGTTTCGGTCGTTCTATAAGTGTATATGTGAGCGTGTGTGCGAGTGGTGTGTGCGTCTGTGTGCGTCTGTGTGTGTGTGTGTATGTGGATAATTGTAACGTCAACAAACACCCTCATCATTAACAACAAGTCAGCTAGCCAAAAACAAAAACCATTAAGCAGACTAGCAAGCAATATTTTAAACATCATCTTCATCATCGTCATCATCAACATCATTAAAAAACCAACAATTATTCATTGTTTGTATGGGTGTGCATAATACAGTTGTATACGCTTCACAAACACCGACATAAACAAACGTCGCACACCAACATATACACTCAATAATATTAAACATCATCGCCAAAAACGCACAACGACGAGTACGAACTGCAACACAACAACAATAATCGTTTAATTTTTGTTTGTTTTTCTTTATCGTTCATTTGGTGGTGCCGCTATTACTACAACAACAACTACTACTTGCGATTATTGCAGCAACTTTATTATTTTATCTTCATACCCATTCTCATCAGCAACAGTATTGGCAGCATTAACACTGTTTCATTTTGGCTTAAATGAATTTATTCTGTTGCTGCTGCTGTAACATGGCACCAAATACACGCGTCACACGCAAATGGGAACTATTTGCCGGACGTAATAAATTTTATTGTGATGGCTTGTTAATGTCTGCTCCTCATACGGGAGTATTTTATTTAACGTGTTTTCTTATAACGGGCACGAGTGCGTTATTTTTTGCATTTGAGTAAGTATAATATTCTTCTTCTTCTTTATTATTATTAATTCCCACTTTTTTAAAGTTATCTTTAAAGTATTGAACATATTCAGTTCAGTTCAGAATTTAGTGTAACAGATAAAAATATTTATGATTGGATTGTGCCACGTAGGATATTTATTCTCTCCAGCTCAAATACAATTTACCGCATTACGGCTTTTAAGATTTTATGGCAATTTCTGAAGTAAAAAATTTAAAGCTTTAAACATTAATTCCTTTTCATATGTTGAATGAAAAAATGTCAAGATATTTATGGGTGGTTTTAAGGATTAATCGAGTTATGTCCATTTTACTCGATTTTGAGTTATTGCTGCCTGCTAAATTATTTAATTTTTAACGCTCTTTACATTGATCTAAAAAAAATTAAAAAATCATGTGAGTCCGATCACAGGGTAGATGTGTAAACGCCTAGTAATTAAAGATGCTTTTGTGGCACTTTTTTAAAATCAAACGGAAAGCGTCATCCATGTCTCAGCTGCAGGGTCTCTGCTGATATAAAAATATTTATTATTATTTCAACTGGTTAATTATTAATTTTTTATTTTCCATTTTTTATTTTTAATTTTTTATTTTTAATTTTTTTTTTATTTTTCAATTTTCATTTTTAATTTTTTATTTTTAATTTTCCATTTTTTATTTTTCATTTTTTGTTTTTCATTTAAAATTTTTCATTTTTAATTCCTCATTTTTTATTTTTCAATTTTCATTTTCATTCCTCATTTTCATTTTCATTTTTTATTTTTCACTTTCCATTTTTAATTTTTCATTTTTGATTTTTCATTTTTTATTTTTCATTTTTTATTTTTCATTTTTTATTTTACATTTTTTATTTTTAATTTTTAATTTTTCATTTTTTTATTTTTCAATTTTCATTTTTCATTTTTCATTTTTAATTTTTTATTAATTTTCCATTTTTTATTTTTCATTTTTTGTTTTTCATTTAAAATTTTTCGTTTTTAATTTCTCATTTTTTATTTTTCATTTTTAATTTTTAATTTTTTATTTTTCATTTTCTATTTTTCATTTTTTATTTTTCAATTTTCAATTTCATTCCTCATTTTCATTTTCATTTTTTATTTTTCATTTTCCATTTTTAATTTTTCATTTTTCATTTTTGATTTTTCATTTTTTATTTTTCATTTTTTAATTTCCATTTTTTCTTTTTCATTTTTTATTTTTCAATTTTCATTTTCATTTTTCATTTTTTATTTTTCATTTTCAATTTTCCATTTTTTATTTTTCATTTTTTGTTTTTCATTTAAAATTTTTCATTTTTAATTCCTCATTTTTTATTTTTTATTTTTCAATTTTCATTTTCATTCCTCATTTTCATTTTTTATTTTTCACTTTCCATTTTTTAGTTTTCATTTTTTATTTTTCATTTTTTAATTTCCATTTTTTATTTTTAATTTTTCATTTTTTTATTTTTCAATTTTCATTTTTCATTTTTCATTTTTAATTTTTTATTAATTTTCCATTTTTATTTTTCATTTTTTGTTTTTCATTTAAAATTTTTCGTTTTTAATTTCTCATTTTTTATTTTTCATTTTTTATTTTTAATTTTTTATTTTTCATTTTCTATTTTTCATTTTTTATTTTTCAATTTTCATTTTCATTCCTCATTTTCATTTTAATTTTTTATTTTTCATTTTCCATTTTTAATTTTTCATTTTTGATTTTTCATTTTTTATTTTTCATTTTTTATTTTTCATTTTTTAATTTCCATTTTTTCTTTTTCATTTTTTATTTTTCAATTTTCATTTTCATTTTTCATTTTTTATTTTTCATTTTCAATTTTCCATTTTTTATTTTTCATTTTTTGTTTTTCATTTAAAATTTTTCATTTTCATTCCTCATTTTCATTTTCATTTTTTATTTTTCACTTTCCATTTTTTATTTTTCATTTTTTATTTTTCATTTTTTAATTTCCATTTTTTATTTTTAATTTTTAATTTTTCATTTTTTTTTATTTTTCAATTTTCATTTTTCATTTTTAATTTTTTATTAATTTTCCATTTTTTATTTTTCATTTTTTGTTTTCCATTTAAAATTTTTCGTTTTTAATTTCTCATTTTTTATTTTTCATTTTTTATTTTTAATTTTTAATTTTTTATTTTTTATTTTTCATTTTCTATTTTTCATTTTTTATTTTTCAATTTTCATTTTCATTCCTCATTTTCATTTTCATTTTTTATTTTTCATTTTCCATTTTTAATTTTTCATTTTTGATTTTTCATTTTTTATTTTTCATTTTTTAATTTCCATTTTTTATTTTTCATTTTTTTATTTTTCAATTTTCATTTTTCATTTTTCATTTTTTATTTTTCATTTTCAATTTTCCATTTTTTATTTTTCATTTTTTGTTTTTCATTTAAATTTTTCATTTTTAATTTTTAATTTTTTATTTTTAATTTTTTATTTTTCATTTTTTATTTCTCATTTTCCATTTTTTATTTTTCATTTTTCATATTTCATATTTTTCATTTATCTCCAAACACTTTCTAATGAAATCGTGCCTTCATTTCTTCTCCAAACACTTTCCAATGAATTGTCCCTCCATTTTATCTCCAAACAACCTTTTTATCAAACTACAGGTCGCAAATATGAATATATTTTGATGAAATTTGTTAACTAAACTTTTATCGGTCATAGGATGAACTCTATTAAAATTGGTGAAAATCGGTCCATGTTCAGACCTAGTCCCCATACAAATGACCCCTATGAAATCGACATAAATTGCCATAAGATCCAAATTTTCATATAGAACTCATTGTGTTTTTATGTGTTTATTATATCTATTAATCAGTAGTCCAAAAATAATATTTATAGGACAATTCTTATTCATAGGCCCCATATAGAGCTGCTTCCCGATCTTCTCTAAAATCTATTAAAAAACACAAATATTGCACAGATTTTTCTCAAATTTGGTTTGTGTATATTTTTTCAAAATATAAGTTACTTTGCCAAATATGGTCAGGGTCGGTCCATTTTTCGACCTAGTCCCCATATATACATATGGCACCCGATATGAACTTTTTCACATCTGCAGGCAAAAAAATTAATAACAATGCCACTCAAATTTGGTTTCTGCTTATTTTCTATATCTAAGTTAATTGGTATAGGGTATCGTATAGTCGGTCTAGACCGACTATAATTTTCTTACTTGTTTTTATTTAAAATTATTGTGCTTTTCTTTTAAGCTTGTTTTCAATTTATCAAACCGATTTCAATACATTTTAGATTTTTTGTATATTTAGTTATAAAGTTTATAAAGTTTTTAACCAAAACAATCATTTATTTCTTTTAATAATGCAACAACAAAACATGGTTTTTGTTTAATAAAAACTAGCTGATTTTGTTTTCGAAAAGCTTTTGATAACCAACCAACTTGTTAGATCTTATTTTATGAAGAAATTTTTTTTTTTTTTATTAAAAGTTTAGAATTTTTAAGAGTTTCTTAAAAAATTCATATGAACTTTTCAAAAGTTTAGTAAAACTTTTAAAATCACTTAATATGTTTGTTTGATTTTCATATCGAATCATTTTATTCGTATATTTTTTCTTCCCCTTCAACGTATTCTTCTGTTAAGGCAACAATTTTTCAAACTCATAAAAAGTTGTTGTCTAACAAACTTTTGATAAGCGAAACAAAAGGGAAGTTTACAAGATTTGAAAATCACACATCCACACATAGTTGCACATACTCGTATAGACAAACAAACACGCATACATGTATATGGATGCACGTGCTGCACGTATCGCCTAGAGTATTGAGTAAAAGTATTCATGTTCATTCTCATACAAAGAGCTTTTGAAATGACTTTTCAATATACAAACTAAATCATCATTGATATAAGACAAATTTTGTGTAAGTGATGCATTGAATAAACACATTTTAAAGTATATAATTTTCTATTTTTTTTTTTTTTATTACTTCGTCACACTGTTGCTGCTACTGCTGCAGTTCCTCCTGATGTAGATGATGATTGCGTTGTGAAGCGAAGCGATGCGACGATTTTAATGTTGTGTGTGTCGGTTGCATCCGTTTCTAAATATAAGCAAAAAAAAAAAAAAATTAACAATGTGTACTAAAAGAGTTGCCTGGAGTATTAACCAATAACTATTCCATTCTACATACTGTTATCAAATCTCTTTTTGTTAAACGAAAACACTACAAAGTATAAAATTTACAGTCCTTTGAGAATATTTGTTAAAGGAAATTCAGATAAACCTTAGATATGTTGTAAGCACGTTAGTAGCTTACTTTGCATTTTGTTTACTCCAACTATCTATTAATGTATGTAATGTATGTATGTGATGCGAAGAAATTGCAGTGTCAGTATTTCAAAGAAAATGATTTTAGACCCCTTTTTTATGTGTGCTGTAATGTTGATTTCAATCACAATAGAAACTCATAATGAAATCAAAGCAAATATGTAATTATGAATACAATGAAAAAACCGTAATTTACACATAAATACATAGATGCATGTGTATGGTAAATGTAAGGGTAATGTTGTACCCATAGGTACTATGGACCAGAAAAATCTGCAATATCGATATTCTGAAGTACTTTTGACTGAACTGAGAATCAGTCAATGTCGAAGGAATTGTCTTTTGTGAACTTTTATGGCTAGAAATCCGCATGAATCCGATCTTGGTTTTACCCTAACATCCAGAAAATGGTACAATTATTAATTTAAAAATATAAAATGTTGAACTATTTACATAAATTGTGGGAGGCCAATTTCCAATTCTCGTTAATTTGCCTAAAGATTTATGCTTCTATTCTGTTAGACAGATGGAACATCATGTACACAGAAGGTAATATTGATCTTTTCTGCACAACTTTTGTATAGAAAACAGTATTAAATTCCTAACATTTTGCTACTCAAATGTGTTAGATTGTAAAAATAGCTGTAGAAAAACATTCTTAGATTCTGAAAATTTTACCGTGGAATAGTGGTAGCAATTTGTAAACATTTTTGTTATAGAAAAGCAGTCTCAGAAAAACAGATTCAGTTTCGGAACATTTTTTTTACTCGTATGCAAAAAAAGATTCGCATATTCTGAACATTTTTTTTTAGAAAAAATATAAAATTCAGAAAATTTTTATAACATATTTCCATAAAAGAACAGTATCCGATTCTAGATAGAGAAAATTTTGTTATAGTGACACAGTTTTAGTTTCTAAAAACTTTGCTATAAAAAATTTTTTTCTCAGATTCTGAAAATTTGTTCTATATAAAATCAGTCTGGACTCTGATCAATTGCCTATAGAAAAATAGTCTCAAATTCTGAAAAATTTTCCAAAGAAAAACCATATCAGATTTTTAAAATTTTTCCATAGAAAAACAGTCTGATTCAGAAAAGTATAGGATTTGAGACAAAAAAGGATTTTGCTTTAGTAAAACAGTTTCAGATTCTAAAAGTTTTTATATAAAAAAAATTATCTCAGATTCTGAACAATTCTCTAAAGAAAATCAGTCTCGACTCTGAACAACTTCGTATGAAGAAACTGTTTCAAGTTCTCAAAATTTTTCTATGGAGAAATAGTCTTAGATTCGGAACATTTTTCTGCATAAAACGGTATTTGGGTTGAATTGCGGAACATAAGTGTGATGCACAAGATTTTTTTATTTTTTTATTTATTAACCAACACCATCGCCTACAGATGTGTTGATCTCAGGAAAATAGGTTATGGGAAGGAGGAAAGAGGGAGTAGTGTTTGTGGATATTTGACAAAAATTTTATTAGATTATAACTGATAGAAAAGACCTCTGCGGGGAGTTTATTCCAGATACGGCTAGTCCGACTGATAAACGAATTCTCTCTGTAATGCGTTGTGCAGTCAACTGGACAATAAACTACAAACGGATGTGATCTACTAGAGAAGCGGGTAGAGCGAACTGAAACTCGGGCACTTGGAATAAGTTCGCTAACCTGAGAAGAACATTTCCCATGGCACTATCTATAGAACAGTGATACACAACCCACATTCCGACGATACCCTACTGTCATTAATGAGCATCAACGCCCTCCTCTGGACACGGTCCAGTAGCTCCAAAATAGACTTTGAAGCTTCTGCCCATATATGGGAGTTGTATTCCATTTTCGGTCGGTAAGTGGTAAGTGGTATAGATTTTAAGGAGATCAGAATGAGTGAAGTAACTCTTGCACCGTTTTAGAAAACCAAGACACTTGAATGCTTCTTTCGACACTTGAAAAATATACTCGTTCCAACGAACATCACATTGAATTCTCATGCTTAGAACATCAAGAGTATCCGAGTCCTCAATACCTATACCACCCATATATACAAATGACATTGTTGAATCCATGACCCTATGGGTCAACATACAACCCTATTCGCTTTACCCCACCCGGAGATTGTTAACAGGTCTTGACTGAGTGTATCATTCATGGTCCGCCTTTTGCCCCCAACCTCCAAGAGGCTTGGCCTACAATTAAAGGAAAATGAATGACAAATGCTGCTGTCATCTGCGAAAGAGTATATAGAGTTAAAAGTTTGACCAAGAAGGTCGTTCAGAAAGATAAGGAAAAGAGAAGGAGAAAGAACGGAACCTTGGGGTACCCCTGAATTAAGCTGAAACTCATTAGATGAGATCCCATCAATAACAACACGTATTGTTCGATCTCTGAGAAAACTCGATATAAATCGAGAGAAGTCATTACCGACCCCAAATGCAATAAGCTTAGATATCAGTGCATCGTGCCACACACGATCGAATGCCTTAGAAATATCTAGAGCAACCACTTTACTTTCGCCAAAATTGCGAAGGGAACGACTCCAGCGCTCTGAAAGTAGAGCTAATAGGTCTCCCGTGGAACGATTTCTATGGAAGCCATACTGACGATCATTAATAAGTGAGTTGGCCGCTAGGTAGTTCACAAGATGGAAATTGATCATGCTCTCCATCACCTTTGAGAGTGCAGAGCAGATTGCAATTGGACGGTAATTTTCAGGGTTATTAGCCGCACCCTTTTTAGGGATTAGTTGGATATTAGCAACCTTCCAGCAAGAGGGAAAGACTCCCGCACGGTACGAAAGGCTGAAAAGATTGGCCAATGGACTGGCTAGCGTCAAAGAGCACTGTTTCAGCACCAGTGCTGGTATACCATCCGGTATATTTCCATAATACGCAGTAGTTATGATGGTTTCAGTAACTGGGTTCTTCACGGCGGTAAGAAATGTCCACCGTTTCAATATATATAAGGTGTTAGACAAGAATGCCTTCTTTCACCTTTATTAGTGTTGGTTATAATAGATGTGGTATCAAGGCGTGTAACTGAAAATTAACCTCGAGGTATTACTTGGAGCCCAGTTAATCCAAATGAGAGGTTTGAGTCACTGGATTACGCGGACGATAAGTTGAGCTCTCGCACAAGCGTAGTGACATGCAGAATAAGCTAAATGATTTAGCAGAAGAATCGCTAAAAGTCGGGCTTAAGATCAACATTGCTAAAACCAAAGATATGAGAATAAATGCCACCTCTACTTAACCCGTTACTCTTCGTGGAAATACTATAGAAAGAGTACAAGAATACCAATTAATTTTTTAATCTATATTTATAAAAAATTTATGAAAATTTAAATGAGCCTAAAGGTATGCTAATAAGTTTTAGCAATTCACAATTCAACACACAGCGTTTGATATATAATTAATAACGAATTATCATAAATATTTTATGTTATTTAATTTAATATATTGTTACGACAGATTAAACATAAATTTTATCATTCTCAGCTTCTCCATATAAACTATAACTATGCAAATTTTCACACTCCTCCGTGCCCGCATATTGCTTAAAAAGGGAACTAAAAATTTACCTTCACGTATTAATATATAGATAGTACAGCATCAAAAATTAGAATCTCTTCAAGGCATGCGTACTTTCAGTTCTTCTGTATGGGTATGAAACGTGGTATACGACAGATATAGTAGAAAACAAACTGCGTGTTTTTTCCTTCATTTTGAGTAAATTGCATTTAAAGTTGCTAGTAACACATACATAAAATTATACAATGCTATGTGTGTATTTATTAAAATTGTTAATGTGTTTGTAATAAAAATGAGTTTGTTTTTTGTGTCAATTTGTGAATTGGCTATAATTGATTAGCATACTTTTAGGGTCTTTATTTAATGAAAAAATAAAATTTCCTAGAATTTGCGCCCGAATTTCGAGGGCTGGAATGTGCTAGTTATTATAAAACGGTTTAAGATTCTAAAAATTTTTCTATAATAAATTAGTCTCAGATGCCGAAAATTTTTCTATGGAACAACACGCTCATTTCTTTAGAATATTTCCATGGAATAACATTCTTAGATTCAAAGAAGTTTTCTACATTAAAACAGTCTCAGATTCCGTATATTGTTCTGTGGAAAAACTGTCTACGATTGCCAGCTTTTTTCTATAGAAAATTAGTTTCCGACTCTGCACATTTTTCTATAGTAAAACAGTCTCAGGCTTCGAATATTTTTCTTCAGAACAACAGGCTCAGATTTTTACAATAATAGTCTCAGATTCAAATAATAGAATTTTTTATAAAAAAAAACGTATCAGATTCTGAACATTTTTCTTTATTAATTTTTCTCAGATTCAGAAGATTTGTCTATAATAAAACAGTCGCAGATTCCAAACTTTTTCCTGTAGAAAAACTATCTAAGATTACCAGTATTTTTTAATAGAAAATATTTTCAGACTGGGCACATTTTTTTATAGTAAGAAAGTCTTAAATTGCAAAAATTTTTCTACAGAACAACAGGCTCAGATTTAGAGAATATTTTTCTACAATAGTAGTCTCAAACTCAAAGAAGTTTTATATAGCAAAACCGTATCAGATGCTGAACATTTTTCCATAGAAAAACAGTCTCAGATTCTGTAAATATTTTTTCTTCTGTTATGCTGAAAGATCTAGAAAACATATAGGAAAAACATACAGTTCTTAACAAATCACGCTACTATTTTTCAAGGACGAAATATACAAGTCTGCTAAAAAGTTGAGAGCTGTTTTGGTTTTTTGCGTAATTTTATGTCTTTGGGCGTTTTCTGATAATGTAGGTATCTATGTTAAACAAGTTATCATCTTAAATTAAATTAAAATAATTAACAAAATTTTTTTATTTATAATTGCGTAACAAAACGTATTTCCTTATCTAAAATACATTCTAGTAAGCACTAAATAATTTTTTTCCCCCCAGTAACGCTCCTTCTAAACATATTCGCTTGTAGAAAGCATCTGTAAGGTCTCTCTGAAGCGTCCAACAGTAGTCTGCCATCATTGAGACACTCCATCTTCTCTGTTATCTTCTACATCTCCTTAATATATTGGCGAAATTGTTCACCTTGCTCTTCACTTAATCTCCTAAATTTTGTGGAAAATAGTCGAAATGCTTTTAACATTCTTTTGACAATTTGTTTGTAGTTAGGTCTTTGTTATTGCCTAAATATTTCCCTATGACCTCTTTAAAGGCAATGCACCCTTCTCTTTGAGGGTCCGTCATGGTTGTGAGGAATTGTGGATCAGTCATAAGTCGTCTAATATCTGGTCCAACGAAAACACCTTATTTCAACCTTGCCTCCATAAGTCCAGGAAACTTTGATATTAAGTGTGTCAAGCAATTTCCATCTCTTGGAAGTGACTTTACACATTGCTTCATCAATCCCAGCTTTATGTGAAGCGGTGGTAGAAGAATTTTATGAGGAGGCACCAAAATGTCATGCTGGACATTCTTTTCGCCAACGTTCAGCTCCCTAGGAGACCAACACTTTTTGGTCCACTGATTTTCTCGGTTTCTACCATTCTATAGACACAAAAACAAGGGAATTTGGTAAATCCAGATTGTTGTCCGAACAACATGCCCAAGATTTTTAAATCACCGCACACTTACCAACTGTGGTCTTTATATATTAATTTGCAAAGAACCAATTCTAAGCTCTTGTAGCTTTCCTTGAAGTGTACGGAATGCCCGACAGGAATGGAAGCATAGAAACTGCCAATGTAAAGAACTGCTTTAAAGTTTCTTTTTGAAGTTTTTATTGGTGCAATAAACCGACTCGTCCTCTAGGGCAAATTAAGAAGTGAACTGCTTCACACGATATTTCAACCAGGACGAAGATACTCCAGGCATAAGTAAATTACTGCTTTTGAGCCTTGATCCACGCAACTCAGCAGCGTTTTTGGGAAGACACAAATCCCTTACTAAATCATTTAGCTCGCCCTGGGAAAACAATTTCGGTCAGCTGTCATCTTCAAATTCAAGACTTGTCTTGTCACTCGGTTCCGGTACAGCACCATCTTCATCAGAACTTGGAATCTCTTCTAAGGTAGCAGGGGCCTTGAGCACTGGTATTTTGGTCGCATGAGGGATGGGACGCATAGCTGATTGCAGCTTGGGGTATGAAATTGACTGCTTCCGTTTTGAATACCCTTTCACATTACACGAACAAATCATCACTATGATTCTTCTGCTCGCACCGTACCATAGGAATCGCATATCGGAGAGCTTTTTTCTTGCCCTTAAACCAATTTCGAAGGTCTTCAATACATCATTTGCAGACTTTATGAGGTGCCCAAACTTTATCCAAGTTTAAAGTCAAAATACGCGAAGTATACTGTTTTTACAACGTCTGTAATATTAAGTTGTTGCTTTAATACCATATGTTCACCACAAATATAACAGAAACTGTCAGACAAATTCACACAGACGACATTGCACTATACTGGACCACAATCTATAAAACAATGAGTTAACACGTAATTGTACCGCGTCACTTTCTACACTATCGGAGCGCGCACCTTCAGGTTACAACATGTTTATGTTTGTTAATTTAGCTCACACAGGGCGTTATGTATACATTTAAAAACAGTAATCAAAATAAAATTGTATCTTTTTATTTATGACTCGAAGAAAGCCCAAAAAACTCTTTTTGTAACAAAATTTTGCGTTTTGCAAAATAACCTGACGTTCTGAATTTTTTTAGTATTTTTTTAGTTTTGAGAACACCTAAATACATACAAATCAGTTAAAAACATCCAGGCAGCTTTTATTTTGTAGACGTGTGATATCTAAAGTTGTGTAGTGAAAAAAGCTGGAATGTTTTACAACAGTAACATTGAAGAACTGGTTAAAGTAAAATGTAGCAGAGATTGGTGTATTTTATAAAACTCATATAGAACAAGTGCTCATGTATCAATCTCTGGATATGTTTTACAAAACCGTGATGATGTCAATATAACAAGATGGTGTCTGCCTTGTTGATTCTAAAATAATATTCTGGATGAGTTTCAAGCTCAATTTCAAATAAATTGTGTAATAAATATACTTATGCCTTCTCTATTGATTTTCCGTTTGTATTCGTTATGATACCCTGGAAACAGTTTATTCTACAAAGTATAGTGCATAGGCCTTCCATCAAAAATTATTAGAATCTTATGGTCTTCATATGATTATACAGAAAGCCGAATATGGGATGAAAGTTCATTTCCAAAATATTTTCCAGTTTTATTTTTCTTATACATAAATGATCTCCTTTGATATTTTACCTAATGTACCAAATATTGCTTAAACTTAAACATAAAAGTTTTGTTATAATCAGATGACATTGCTCTACTATCAGACTCTACTAGTGGGGTACAAGAAATAATAGATGCTCTAAAGCGGTATTGTTTTCAATATGGAGCCTAAAAGTTAATTTGGCATAATCGAAAATAGTCATATATCGGAAAGATCCAAGAATTTCATCTCACTTAATATGGCATTATTGAAATTAAAAAATAGAAATTGTTAATAAAAATCTACAAAAAAAAGTTTTATGCTTCCAAAATAGCTGTTAATTCCACCTGGTCAAAATATATAAATAATCCAAAAATATCTAAAAAAAAAAAAAATAAACTAAAAATATTTGAGGCTAATTCTCAATCGATAATGTTCTATGCTGACACTGGTCTCAATTCAATTATGTTTTACTAAATAAACAAAGTTTTATCTCTAAGACCCCATAACTTCTAGAACTGAATGAATACTGCGCGAAAGAGTGGACTAAATTGTGTAACCTGCTACAGTTTTCTCCTCCAACCAACATCAACCCTCTATGTATATATGGGAAGAACTAATACTCCTACTTAAATTAAAATACACATATAATTTCGCTTTCAACGCTTTGAATATAAAGCTGGATTATAATGTAACACCGAAACTCCTGATTTTTCCTCTCGAGCTACCAGTTTAATTATAAGGGCTAGACGTGGCTTGCTGAATCTTAACGCACGATGTATCATAGTTAATATAGATTGTGTATGTTGAATTTGTAACATGCACGTATCTGAAAATACATTCCATTTTATCGGCATTTGTCCAGTATATAGAGAATACAGATATTTTTATTTTGGTCCGAATACACTTAGTAAATATGATGAAGAATTGATTATATTATTAAATGGATAAAGTACAGAAATATTATTTTAAATGAATTTGAAATTTAAAAATCAAGTAAAGTTAGAATATTTAAATATGTATATTTTTTTAAATTAAAATGCCAATCTGGCTTACAGGAATCTAACTTATTTGTTATTACTAGCAGATCCCAGCCGTCGAAATTCGAGTGCAATTTCTAGGAAATTTTGTTTATTCATTTAATAAAGGCCCTAAAGGTGTGCTAATCAATTTTAGCCAATTCACAATTCAACACTTTTTAAATGTCTATTATTGTCGTTATTGGTTTAGTCCAAAATTATTTTTCAACACAATTATTATTCGCAATTCAACACTTTTTAAATATCGATTAGTGTCGTTATTGGTTTATGTCCAATTATTGGTTTATGTGCAAAATTATTTTTTAATTCAACACAATTATTACTGTGAATGAAGAAAACAAACTCACAAACAGATTAACAAATTTTATAAACACACACATAGCATTGTATCATTTTATGTATGTGTTAGTAGCAAATTAAAATGCATTTTACTCAAAAAATGTGTAAAAATTTAAAAATCTGTAAATATGGTGCACAGCTAAAAAGAAATACCTCTCCAATAAAATACGCTTGGTCAAAATCGGGAGAGAACTGTTTAACAAATCATCGGACACAAAAAGTTGTCTTACCTATTAATATTATAGATATTTAATATTTATATGGCAATAATACAAAATCTATTAATAAATAATAATAAATAGTAATTTATAATATTAATAGGCAAAGCGATTCCTTGTGACCGATGTAAATTTGTCAGTTTTGAACTAATTTTGACCAAACATATCTTATTGTAAAGGTATTTCTCTTTAACTGTCTGGAAAATTTTTTTTGGAGTAATGCTACCAACACATATATAAAATTATACAATGTTGTGTGTCTGTTTATTAAATTTGTTAATGTGTTTACAAAAAATGTATATGAAAAGCCTTGTGTTGAATTGAAAAATAATTTTGGACGTAAACCAATAACGACAATAGCGCAATCGAATTTCATTATAAAATTGCATATCACACGCCCTGCGCTGAATGGTAAATTGCATAAAATTAGCATACCTTTAGGTTGCATACAAGGTGTTTCAAATACCTTTAGGCTCTTATTTCTGTGTGTTCAACAAATATTTATAATGAAATAAATTTAATGAATCTATTTAAGATTAAAAAACATTGAAAGAATGGAAAATTAAAATTTCCCAGAATTTTCATTTGATTTGCTGGGCTCTGCTAGTAATAATAATTCTGTAAAAAAATTTTATAAAAACACAGTCCGAGAGTCTTAATAATTTTCTTTAGAAAAACTATTTTAAATTTTAAACATATTTGTATAGAAAAACAATTTCAGATTCTAAGCATTTGTCTGTAGAAAAATAGTCTCAATTGGTGCCTATTTTTTTTTCTTTTTTTTTCTTAGAAAAACAGTTTTAGATACTGAAAATATTTTAACAGAAAAGTTGTTTTGGATTCTGAAAATCTACATCTCAGTTTTCTTTTGAAAGATAGTCTCATATTCTAAAAATATTTCTATAAAAAATAATTTTAAATTTTTTTCGAAAGAACCAACAAATATTCAGCAAGATTGCAAAATTACAGCTGTCCGTTTTGATACTAAAATTTTCTGTTGCCGTTTTAGGCTAATTCCATAGTGACAGACACAACATTCAGTGATCTTTCCAATCCAATATTATACAGTAAAAGTTTTTCGCATTGTTCATAAAAATATACAGAATTATGCAGATGGACCTGACCAACATATTTACCAATAGAAAAAATGAGAAAGTATTATTGTTGTTAATAATTGGGGGGCAAAAAGCAATCGTGACAGACATGACAACAAACAGACATCACTTTAGAGGATGTTTGTAAAACATAGAAAAGCTCTGAAGTTATTTGTATGAAAATTAAGAAACAGTTGTTTGTATTAAATATAAGGGCTAGTTTGTTAATAAAGCTTATAAAAAACATGAATTCTAAAATAAATTATAGTAAATAGAATTATTTTTTAATATGACAGACATGACACTTTATTTCTTTGATTTCAAAATTACTTATTTACACTTTTCCGTTCTTACTGGGAAAGTAAGGGGGCTATAAAAATATTCATAAATTCATCTAGCAAACTATTTCCATATTTTTTACTCCTTTTCCTGGAAATGGTATCAAATTATTTACATTAAAATTTTAAAATTCGACCTAAGTTTGACCTTTGCATGGCATTACCCCTTACTGAAGCAACAATACTAAGTAATTAATTGTCATTATTTAGGACAACAACCTTTAAAGACACATGGCATGGAGAATTAAAAATAAAACTAGCAGATTCAAGCCGTCAAAATTCGAGTGGAAATTCTAGCAAATTTTATTTTTTCATTAAGTAAAGACCCTAAAGGTATGCTAATCAATTAAAGCCAATTCACAAATCAACACAAAAAAACAAACTCATTTTTATTACAAACACATTAACAAATTTAATAAACACACACATAGCATATTGTGTAATTTTATGTATGTGTTAATATCAAATTTAAAGCAATTTACTCAAAATAAATAAAAAAATTGAAAAATCTGTAAATCTTCAAAACGGCAAAAAAGAAATACCTTTCAAATAATATACGTTTGGTCAAAATCGGGATAAAACGGTAGAACAAAACATCTGTCACAAGAAATCGCCTAGCCTATTAATATTATAGATACTCAATACTCAAAATGCTGAACACGATAAACGTGTAAAGTAACCCTTTACTGAATAGAAAATTTATTTAAATTATTTTGTGTAAGCCTCTTGACCTTGATCGGAACATTTTTGAATCTTTATGAAATAATCAAATCCCAAATTAGCCTTTAACTTCCATTTCACAATGTACAGTGCAATCTTACTCATATTTAACAAAATGCGAATTCTTTTTTATTCCAATCCATTGTGCACTATGATGACAAAACAAAAATTCATAATAAAACTAAAATTATTATTATGTGTGACATAAGCCCAAAAGAATTATGGTAACTATTTAGGCCTACAGATTGCAATTCAATTCAATGCATAAAACTCACACACACACACCACAAATCTTCTACAATAAACATCAGCTTTTATTTCCAACAAAGAAAAATCATTTCGAACATCTGAATACGAAATGTGTCATAAAAAAAAATCCAAACCAAACAAAAACATAAACGTTTTTTGTTCTTCTTTATATGTACTTTATCAAAAGATAACGAAAAATACCCTTCACTTACATTCATAGTCAAATGAATACATAGAATAACATGAATGGAAAAGTCCCTAATACTGTATCCATATTTTAGAAAAAGGATTTCAAATAAAAGTATTCATAATAATACAAAATACAAAATAACTACACATTATAGATGATAAAGACTGGCTAAACGGCACTTTATGGGTGAATGGATTCAATATTTAAATATATTTCGAAATAGAATTGTCATTGATATGGAAATAACTTTAAAAAGGGATTCAAGAAATATTGTATATTAAAGAGGTTACATAAATATTTGTCATACATCACATTATGGCATTCAAATCATGTGCACACATCTAATTCAAATATTTATAATTTTTGTAGCAAACCTAATGTAATACTTTCCTGTTATCGACGACCAAGAGGGGAGAGTTCAAAAGATTATTCTCGCACAGAAAAAAATAACTTCTCAAAAAGTGAAAAAGAGCTCATGATCCGGAGTTTTTGAAAATTTATAATATTTCCAATGAGTTTAATCTATATATGCGACCTTCTCCGAGAAAAGCGACCTAGTGTGTCAAAAAAGGGTTGTATCAAAAACGGTGGATTCTGGTACCTAAAAGGGTGTAGAAACTTTAAATGCGTTTTTTCTCAAAACTTAATTTTCACACACTAGGTCCCTTTTCTCGGAGAAGGTCACATATATGAAATTCATTTTCTGTTTGTTTGTTTATTTGTTTGTTTGACCACTATACAAATTTATATTTTTTGACGGATTTTTCTGAAATTTGGTACACACGATCCCTGTACTCCAGGGAAGGTCACCGTATGCCTCTTACCGGCCACGTCTACTTTTACGCCCACTTTTTCTATATAATTCATTTTCTGTTTTTTGGTACATTTGTTCGCTATACAAATTTTTATTTTTAAACGTATTTCTCTGAAATTTGGTGCACATGATCTCTGGCCTCCATGGAACGCCCACTTTTCCTATATAATTCATTTTATGTTTTTTGGTATATTTGTTCGCTACACAAATTTTAACTTTTCAACGGATTTCTCTTAAATTTGGTAAGCACGATCTCTATACCCCAGAGAAGGTCGTCATATGCTTCTTACCGGCCACGCCTACTTTTATGCCCGCTTTTTTAAATTTTTTAACGGATTTCGCTCGATTTTACTGCACATTATTCTCATATCCCAGGCAAGGTCGTCATATATTTTTATCGGCCACGCCCACTTTTTTAATTTTCTATATACGCTTTTGGTGTTTGGTGTTTTTTCAAAGGACTTCCCTAAAACTTTGTGCATAAATCTCTCTACTTACTACTCTTGAAATAAATATTGTTGTAACACCCTAAAATTAGTGCAGATTTATTTCATGAATGACGTTAGCTGTCGCTGTAGGATTACTCCGATGAGGTTATATCATAGAAATATTTCCATTCCGCCTTTTTAACCACTGTTAATGAAAAGTAAACAAGTACTCGAAGAGGTGGTGTCTGGCTTAACTCTTGTGGATAGTGCTGTGGCAGCTGATGATGTCTTGTTTTCGATAGATGATTCTAGCCTTGATAAAAATTTTGTTGATTCGAGGTGTAGCATTGAATTGTGTTTCTTATTGCATTTTGTACATGACCTTGATGTGCAAACCCTTGTGGAATGGCCCGATTTTAAGCAATTGACGCACAATTTATGTTTTTGTCTGAAATTCATTCGATCCTGTGGTGTTAGTTGTTGAAACTTTTGGCACCGGAATAGTGGATGAATACCATTTTTGCAAAGTTTACATGCATTTTCATTTTGGTTGGATGCAGCCGCGTAAGCACATGCCTTTGAAGATGATTTTTCCTTCTGGCCCATAGCTTCCATTGATTGAAAGTGGGTTTCCAGGAATGCCAAAAAATGTTTGACCTGAGGAAGGTCTTTTGGATTTGTTATTGATCGCTCGTAAGGAACATGTATTCCACGATCCAATTTTTTACCAACAGTTGCAGCAAAATCGGGTCCCAAGAGGTTGTGTCGACGTCAATATTTTGTAATGCATGCAAGCATTCCTGTGTAACGTCATGCAGCTGCTGAACAAGCAGTTGTTGGATTAGTGCTGCGACAAGAACTCGCTTATTATTGTAGCGCTCTTGTAACATTTTCCATGCTGTTTCATAATTGTCAGCTGTAGCGGAAAGCTGCCTTATCAGTTTCCCCGCTTCTCCTCTGACATTAGATTTAAGGTACCACATCTTTTGTGCCGTGGGAATTTGCTGTTTGTCGACGAGTTGAGAAAACAGATCAAAAAATGTTCTCCATGTGACATAATCCCCATTGAATTGTGGGATAGTTACTTTAGGCAGCGGTAGCACGCTGTTTTGTTCATATTGGGTTCTTCGTTCTGGAGCAATATTTGATGACATCTTAAAGTTTTTGATGATTAATGTTTCCAGATTGGTGTACGAATCCATGTCATATCCTTCTCTAAGTGGATCAGGATTGTTTTCCCAAATTGGGAAATGCCAATTTTGGATTTGCTCCCACAGTTTTGCCTTCAGAGTCATATTTGTTGCTGTCGGGTCCATGGCGAATAATCGTTTCAGTGATCCTATCATCACATTTTGTGCTGTTGTGTCGCTGCTGTTCGATATTGTCCTGCTAGGAGCAACGTGGTATTGATTTGTTTCCACTGCCGGCCCATTCAGGGTTTCCATCATGGCTATTTCCAAATTTTCTCGGTATTTATATGTGAGTTCCGATATTTTTTCGTAATACTTCTCAGTGAAATATTTGTGGCCGGTAGGTGGGCTTTCGAGACACCGTATTTTGCTGTCGGTGGTTTCGAAATCAGACCATGCCGTATCTAATCTCCTGAGTCGTTCCTCATAGTACTGGACCTCTTTCTGGAAGCTGAGTCCTTTTTTACGTTGCGAATTATGCCTTCAATTAAATCACCCGTTGTCTTTTGAGACGCTATGAGTTGATCGAACAAAGCCATATTCGAGTCCTTTTGATCATTTGCCATTTTTAGGATGATCGGTGTGTACGTGACGATTAGAAAGCCGCTGTCCTATGTTTCGAATCAGGATATTGCCTGAAGGTCAATTTCTTGACGTAAAAATGGAGATTGCCAATTCTTGTGAGGCCTGCTAGTGCCAATTTTGTGACACGTTTACAGAATTCGAGGACACCAATGTTAATGTAGTGCCTGATGAATGGACTGCGCGTGCAAAGGTGATTTAGAGCATTCAGGGTTCCTTACCACTGGTGGGGGGAAACGTCTAATCACGGCGGGGTCACCAGAAATGTTAATGAAAGGCTGTTTTGCCGATTAATTAACTGTCGTTGAATACATTGTCCAAGCGAATGCACCAGGATAAGGAATTAATTGGAAGGCTGTTTTGCCGATTGAATTGTTTTAGTTTTTATTGTTTATTATCAAGGCGATACACCAAGATAATGTAAAAGTTAACGCAAGCACTTGAAACTTGGTTAGCCGTGGAAGTGAAGAAATGAACACAACAATGGTTTTAATGTTTCTCACAATTTTTATTGATTTGATTGACTCTTAAATACTAAATTATTGCTGATTTACACTTTTATAGAATATGTACACACACATGTACATCTAAAAGAAATTCTTTGCGAAGATTGAACAGCTACATTGGAAAACAAAATATTACATATATTTCTATCTCGCCTTTTGGCTACATTGGAAAGCAACCAATTACAAAAATTTCCATTTAATCTTTTTCACTGTATAAGTGAGTTGTAAATTTGAAAAAAGATCTTTTTGCAATTGTGCAAACCCAATAACTTCTTGAAGCCCAAAGATGAAGACAAGCTTTTTTAAGAGAAGCGGATATGCCTGAATCTACTCAAGTGCGTCTAGAAATCCAGCGGCTAAGACAAGCTGAGTCGAGAGAATGTGAAACTCTTGAAACGACTTACGAACGTCTTCAGGCCCAATGGATAAGACAAGCTGAGCCTAGGGAATCTGAAACTCCTGAGGCCCAACGGATAAGACAAGCTGAGCTCAGGGAATGTGAAACTCCTGAAATGAGACAACAACGTCTTGAGACCAAACGGATAAGACAAGCTGACTCCAGGGAATGCGAAACTCCTGAAACGACTGTAATACCCCTACCAGAAAACTTTTGTAAGTGGGTTTCTTCATTGCAAGAAATGGTACAAAAAGTTTTTCCTAACATAACGTACATAAGAGGACAAGCTCTTACGGTAGCAGGTATCAAATTAGAATCTCCCTGTTTTTCTCACAGACAATTATATGTCGCCTGCTCCAAAGTTAGGAGCCAGCACAATCTTTCCGTGTTTGCATCAGAAGGAACAACCAGAAATGTTGTATATCCCAAAGCTCCAGAATAACTAAAGTTTATAACTTTTAGACATCATACACTCAAAATAGTCCATGCATAAACATAGTTTGTTGTAATTTTAAGCAGGCGCTAAATTCTTAGTCCCCAATGAATAAATTCCACGAAAAAATTAACTTATTCCCTGAAAAATTGGGGAATAACTTCACGGTGAACAAGTCCCCAAATTTTAAAATAAAGGTCCCCAAAAGAAATGAATAAATTCCCCATACTGCTCTCAATATCTGTCCTGCAATAAACGTATTTAAAATCTGTATTCTTTTCAATAGCATCATTTCGGTGTGCGGAAGTGGCGCGCGGACTCGGACTCGGACACGACGTGACGCTCCGCGATGCGCTCGCGGAACACAGCTTAGCTGAAATATCCGAACGAACTGAAAAATATATTTTGGCTATTAAAATAAGTTGACGACAACAAACGCGCAGACGCGATGCGCTTTCGGAACACAGCTCAGTTTCGCAGCATTTTTGCTGTAGCGTTTTATAAAAAAACTTCTTAATTAAAAAATCAAAAAATTTTAAATTGAAATAAAATATGAATTTACTCCCCAAAAAACGTACTTTTTCATCATGAACAAATTCCCTAATCCTATACAAATTTTTGGGGAGAATGTTATTTTTTTTTGAAGAATCGTTCATTGGGGACTAAGTACTCAGCGCCTGGTAAGCATAGTGAACCATTTTTCAGGTCAAAGGCCTTTAGATCCCGGGCAAGATCGGTAGGTGAGTAGGTAGCGTGCTCGCCTATCATGCGGGGGTCGTGGGTTCGATTCCCACCAGAGGCTTTGGTCTGTCGCTGCAAAAAAAAAAAAACTAGCCAAATTAGAATCTGCAGACAAGCCACTCGGCTTCGCGGAACTAGGCTTAAAAGAAAATAAATGAGATCGGTAAATTCGTTGCACCGAATACCAGAGTGTCCAGGAACCCAAATTAATTTAATGTTTGGTTGTTTATGTATACGAATATTTCATATTTGATAAATGTAGAAATTTGTATTATTGTTGTTTAAAAGGGAATGTAGCGTTGCTGATGAGTCAGAGCAGATGGCAAATTTACCCCTATATTGGGATGCGTATTTGTACCCTCATATATAGCAATTAGTTCAGCAGAGTATATTGTACTGAAGTCTGGTAAGATTACACTGTCCTCCTGTATTACAATAAAAGAGGTAAGGTTAACTGTAAAAAGAAGACTACGTCTTTCTTATATAGATTATTTTTCAATTCATTAAATATCAGACAGTATTGTTTGGGACTAAACGTTGACTTGGTGAAGTAGTGGAGAGATATATTAATGGTATGATCTTTTAGGAGCCAAGGAGGATTTATGTTGTACTTGTGTTTAATTGTTTCCAAAGGAAGGCATAATTTCTTGCAATTTTGTATTGCACGATAGATTGCTGATGGTATTTTTGGGATTCTTTTGGTATTATTGCATTTCTGTACGAGCTGATATATGGGGGTGTTGTTGTTCATGATTAGACTTTTCAAAAGTTTTTGTTATAGCGGTTTGCGTTTCTCTTGGTAATATGTTTGATTCAAAAAGCATATTGTTTATAGGCGTTAAGCGAAATGCTCCTAAACCTAGTCTCACTGCGGTATTAATAATGGTTTTAAGTTTACGTAATTGAAAATTAGGTGTATGTCCGAAAATTTCTAAAGCGTAGTATGTACTGCAGTTCAATTCGGGATTAGATAAACATTTAATTATCTTGAGTCTGCTTGCTAAAGAAGAGGCTATGAAATCTATGTGACTGTTCCATCTGTATCTTGTACTTATGTATATGGAGGCCTAGTATCCTCAAGCATTCAACTTGAGTTAAAGTTGAACTAATGGTACATTTGCATTTTTGTTTTCTGCGAATATGAATTGATTTACATTTAGCAATAGAAAGTGTAGCACCTGAGATTTTAGAGCAGTTTTCGATATCATCAAACAGATGATTTAGGTTAATTGTCGGATTCCTTTTCCTTTCTGATTTTAGGATTAAATTAAAAACATCCGCGTAAGCAATAAAATCAATGTCTCTGTGCAATGACATTATGGAACATAGTTTGTTATAGGCGATTAGGAAGAGAATTGCCGACAGGGGTGATGCCTGTGATATGCCATTCTGCAGTGGTTTTGGGAATGAATATTGATTTCCTATACGTGTTATTATTTTTCTATTGTTCATGAAGTTTTTAATATAATTTATAATAAATGGGCCCAATTTCCATGAATTAAGTTGAACGATGATGGCCTGAATACTATTCTATCGAAAGCTTTTTTAAAATCGAGTGCAATTATTGAAATATGTTTGTGTGCCGATAAGCTTTCTGAGAGCAATGGATCAACTGCACATTTTCCTCGTCGGAAGCCGAATTTTCATCTGTCTAAGAGTTTATGTGTTTGTACATACCACCATAGCCTATTGGCTACAATTTTATCAAGAACTTTTGAAATGCAAGAGTTAAGAGAAATGGGTTGGTATGATTCAAAATAACTTTCTTTTTTATTGCTGAAATAGTTTTTTATTTTTATTCTTTATATCTAATTTAACTACGACCGAATGATCTATTGTACTACACTCTCCTAATATTTTGTCCCTATATGTAAGAGCTCATCCAACTCTGAAGCCCTCAGATATTCGAGGATGTTGGTTGGTTCTATTAATTTTTTTTCGCTACCTAGTATTTGGAATGAACCCAGGCGATTTTTTCTTTTATGCATTAACGCTCCACAGTCCCCAAGTATGAGCTCTGGTGATTCGGCTTCCTCATCACAGAATCTGCACATGGGGTTTGCTACAATTCCTAACATGTTCAGATGTTCTTTGAGCCTACAGTGACAAGTTAAAATCCCGGTTAGTATTCTTAGTCCGTTCTTTGATAACCCGATACATGACTCAAATCTCTTAATGCTGTAGTTACCCAACAAGAGTTTGAATTGCCTTAAGCCTAAGTGGCTCGAAAAAATTTTCATATTCTCATGTTCTCTGAGTATGCCTTCCTATAATCCTTTTCCTATTCCACAAAACTGTTCTAGCCCTAATAATTTTGTGGAAGTTCCCCTTCTGGCGAGAATCCCAGACCCCGGGACCCAACAAAGGCTGACTTTATTGCGTTTGCCAAGCTCATTTAGTTTCTGTAGACAGTCACATACTAACTTAGAGTCCACTTCATAGGAGCTTAGTGCCCGCATAGCAGCTTGATAATATGCCCATGTCCCGTCTTTTGTACCTCCTATTTAAGTTGATTTGTAAACATTTATCGATGGCATAAATTTCTGCTGGGAAAATATTTGTGTGTATTCCCATTGACTTGAAGTATTTGGTTCTAGGCCCGAAGACTCCCGTCCCTGCACCACTTTCGGTTTTTGACCCGTCTGTGTATGATTTGATTGTATCGTCTTTTAGTAAATATGCTGTACTTAAACCGCTCCATTATTTCTTATTGCTAAGCTTTGTAACAAAGTATTTCTTGAAATCGCATTTCTTCGCAGTCCAGTCCATGGGACAATTTAGGAGGAAGAAATTATTAACTTGACTTATTCGGTTCCATTGCTCTTCATAAAGTCTTTCTTCTCCACTTTGGGCATGAACACCACTTTTGCCCTCCTCCACGCTTCTGGTATATACCCCAAGGCCAAGCTGCTAGCCCCGATATTTATTAGGAATGGTAATAATTCCTTAAAAGGGCAGGAAAAATACCATCTATTCCAGTGGACTTATACGGTTGAAAGGTAATTAAAGGCCATTCTAGTCTTTCCTTAGAACAAATTTCGGCTGCTATCTGCCTGCTTTCCTGACTAGGGTTTCTTGGTCTGCTACTCGACCGTTCGTTGTCTTCTGTTACACTTCCTGGAAAGTGTGTCTTTAAAAACCACTCGGCCCTTTCTCGGCCGTTCTTAGTATAATACCATCCTCTTTCTTAAGTGACATTGTCGTTTCTGGCCCACATTTCGTGAAGGCCTTGCTGGAAGAGATTCTATATTCTCACAGAAATTTCTAAAGATAGTACGTTAAGCTTTCCTAATTTCTTTATTATACTCAGTTAGTTTGGCTTAATAATGCTTCCACTGCCCGTTCCGCTTTGCCCCATTGCCGATCCTACGAACTTCGGTTCTGAGCGTAGAGAGATTATTGTTCCACCACACTTAGTCCCTCTCCTTGCCCCTTGGTTTCTGGGGTAGCTACAATAATAGAGCCCCATTTAGTTGGGTTACACTGTCATCGAGCTCATACTGATTTCGTATGCGTTTGCTCAATGTTATGTATTGAAGATTGTGGCCTAGGATTTTATTGTACTCCCCTCAATTAGTTATTCTGGGATTTCTATTATCTTATAATCCGATAATGAACCTTCATCGGACACTCTCCAAGTTCTTGTAATCCTAGCTAAGCTTGGATTGGCTACTGTAACTCTTGTGATGAATGTAGTTCTATTCCCCTCATTCAGTATTTCTAGGTTAGATGCTACCAGGTATTCTATAGGTATTCACCCCAATAGTTTGTATCATTGCTGCCCCATGTTGTATTGTATACGTTGGCATCACATCCCAGTATAAGCTCTAGATTTTGCTTTCCACAGAAGGCCAATAGCTGACGTACCTCTGCCGGCAGTGGTGAAGCTTCATCGCCGGGAAAATACGCTGATGCAGGCCCTCTAATACGAATTAAGGACATGAGAATTTAATTGCAAGAGAGTTTAAAAATGTGCAAAAATTCTACCTTAAGAGTCGTTAACAAACTTAAACTAAAAATATGTGCTCGAACTGTTTCCCGACGAGCAATTGGATGTTCTCATCCTGTGATCAAAAAAAAATCGTCTGGCTCGAATAAATTTACCTACAAAAATGCATGAACTGGTCAAGACAGAATTGGAATACTGTTCTCTTTTCAGATGAGTCCAAGTTTAATTTAAGAGGCCACGATGGAAGAACGTTTGTATGACGACCCAAGGAAAAAAGACTAGACCCAAAATATACAAATAAAACTGTTAAGTTTGGCGTTGACAATATTATTCATGTAGTAAAAGATACTCTAACTGGAATTGGATGAACGCACATTCTAAATGACGTAATGTATCCATATGCGAAAGATAATATGTGGCTGCAGTTAGTCTTTTGGAATGGGTAGCCCAATCACTAGCTCTTCCATGGGAAAATGTAGATTGAAAAATATGGACACGAAATTACACAAACAAGACAAATCTCATAGAGACAGTTCGTTCAGAGTGACAAAAAATTTCAATTGACTTCATCAACAATTTAATTGTTTTCATGGCCATCCATCCAAATATTGAAACCAAAAATAGAGAGAAAGTTTTCAATTGTTGTAAAGTAGGAGTTTCCATTGTTTTTTCAACAACATAAAAATCAATACTTTTAAGTTTTGTTATTTTTTTCTAAAATTAAGTTATCTATAATATGTATAGGCTAGGCGAATTCTTGTGACTGATGTTTTGTTCTACCGTTTTATCCCGATTTTGACCAAACGTATATTATTTGAAAGGTATTTCTTTTCAGCCGTTTTACAGATTTACAGATTTTTAAATGTTTTCCTTTATTTTGAGTAAATTGCATTTAAAGTTGCTACTAACACATACATAAAATTATACAATGCTAGTGTGTGTTTATTAAATTTGTTGTTGTGTTTGTAATAAAAATGAGTTTGTTTTTTGTGTTGATTTGTGAATTGGCTATAATTGATTAGCGTACTTTTAGGGTCTTTATCTAATGAAAAAATAAAATTTCCTAGAATTTGCGCTCGAATTTCGAGGCGGGAATCTGCTAGTTATACCCTATACCACTATGTGGTTTGGGTATAATGACTTTGTGCTGCTGTTTGTAACAACCAAAAATATTTGACCTAGACCCATCTTTAATTATACCGATCGAATCAGAATCACTTTCTGAGTTGATTTAACAATGTCCGTCCGTCCGTCCGTCCGTCCGTCCGTCCGTCCGTCCGTCTATGTGTCCATGTAAAGCTTGTAATCAAACTGCAGGTCGCAAATATAAATATATTTTGATGAAATTTGGTATATAAGCTTTTATCGGCCATGGGATGAACGCTATTGAAATTGGTGAGAATCGGTCCATGTTCAGACCTAGCCCCCATACAAATTACCCCTATGAAATCGACATAAATTGCCATAAGATCCAAATTTCATATAGATCTTACTTAGATTGGGTTTTATATGCATTCATTACGTCCATTTATGAGTAGTCCAAAAATGATCCCTTTGGCCCCATATAGAGCTGCTTCCCGATCTTCACTTAAATCTATTAAAAAACAAAAATATTGCACTGATTCTTCTCAGATTTTGTTTGTATATATTTTTGCAAAATACAAGAGACTTTACCAAACATGATCAGGATCGGTCCATTTTTGGACCTGGTTTCCATATAGATATAGCATCCGATATGAACTTTTTCATATCTGCAGCCAAAAAAATTAATAAAAATCAGACTCAAATTTGGTTTTTGCTTATTTTCTATGTCCAGTTAGTTGGACCTAAGAGATAGGGCATGGTATAGGGTATCATATAGTCGGTCTAGACCGACTATAATTTTCTTACTTGTTTTATATTAATATGTTTTCTTTACTAAATAAATAAAACATACAATTTTTTAATTAATAAAAGAATTTTTACTTTTATGATAAAACTTTTTGGTATTGACCCTTCAAGCCATCAAAAATACATTTTGTTAAAAGTTTCCATTGGATTGTCATTCACAGTATTTGAGTTGGACTAATGTCCAATCATGACTCAATTTGACTATAAATCACATGATGATCCTATAATACCAGTTCCCGCACAGCAGCGATATTTTCTGGTACAACACCTGTTTTTGGAGGATCTTCAAGAAATTCGTTCTTAATCGAACGACAACTTCGATTACATTTTGGTGCTAATTCAGCACCAAAAGTCAAAGCGAGTTGATAGACATGCTGCTCTTGAGTTAATCCACGTAGAAACTCAAAAAGAAAATCATCGCAAGAAAATTATCTCGTTTTAATTAAATACTGGCAGATTCCAGCCCTCGAAATTCGAGTGCAAATTCTAGGAAATTTTATTTTTTCATTAAATAAGGACCATAAAAGTATGCTAATCAATTATAGCCAATTCACAAATCAACACAAAAAAAAACAAGTAAGAAAATTATAGTCGGTCTAGACCGACTATACGATACCCTATACCATGCGTTTAGAGACCCTATCTCTTAGGCCCAACTAACTGGACATAGAAAATAAGCAAAAACCAAATTTGAGTGGGATTTTTATTAATTTTTTTGGCTGCAGATATGAAAAAGTTCATATCGGATGATATATCTATATAGGGACTTGGTCCAAAAATGGACCGATCCTGATCATATTTGGTAAAGTCTCTTGTATTTTTCAAAAACATATACAAACAAAATTTGAGAAGAATCAGTGCAATATTTTTGTTTTTTAATAGATTTAAGTGAAGATCGGGAAGCAGCTCTATATGGGGTCAAAGGGATCATTTTTGGACTACTCATTAATGGATGTAATGAACGCATACAAACCCAATTTGAGTAAGATCTATATGACAATTTGGATCTTATGGCAATTTATGTCGATTTCATATGGGTAATTTGTATGGGAGCTAGGTCTGAACATGGACCGATTCTCACCAATTTCAATAGCGTTCATCCCATGGCCGATAAAAGCTTACGTACCAAATTTCATCAAAATATATTCATATTTGCGACCTGCAGTTTGATTACAAGGTTTACATGGACACACAGACGGACGGACGGACGGACGGACGGACATTGTTAAATCAACTCAGAAAGTGATTCTGATTCGATCGGTATAATTAAAGATGGGTCTAGGTCAAATATTTTTGGTTGTTACAAACAGCAGCACAAAGTCATTATACCCAAACCACATAGTGGTATAGGGTATAACAAGTAAGAAAATTATAGTCGGTCTAGACCGACCATACGATACCCTATACCATGGTTTAGGAACCCTATCTCTTCGGTCCTACTAACTGGATATGGAAAGTAAGCAAAAACCAAATTTGAGAGGCATTGTTATTAATTTTTTTGGCTGCAGATATGAAAAAATTCATATCGGGTGTTATATTTATATGTGGACTAGGTCAAAAAATGGACCAATCCTGACCATATTTGGTAAAGTCACTTATATTTTGAAAAAATATATACAAACCAAATTTGAGAAAAATCTGTGCAATATTTTTGTTTTTTGATAGATTTAAGTGAAGATCGGGAAGCAGCTCTATATGGGGCCTATGACTAAGAATTGTCCAATAGGAATTATTTTTGGACTACTGATTAATGGATACAATAAACATATATAAACCCAATTTTACTAAGATCTATATGATAATTTGGATCTTATGGCAATTCATGTCGATTTCATAGGGGTCATTTGTATGGGGACTAGGTCTGAACATGGACCGATTTTCAATAGCGTTCATCCTCTGGCCGATAAAAGCTTATATACAAAATGTCATCAAAATATATTCATATTTGCGATCTGTAGTTTCATTACAAGGTTTACATGGACACACAGACGGACGGACATCGCTAAAACGACTCAAAACGTGATTCTGAGCCGATCGGTATAATAAAAGATGGGTATGGTCAAATATTTTTTGGTAGTTACAAACAGCAGCACAAAGTCATTATACCCAAATCATATAGTGTTATAGGGTATATTACAAACACATTAACAAATTTATGAAACACACACACACAGTGTTATATTTTATAATTTTATGTATATGTTAGTAGCAATTTTAAATGCAGTTTACTCCAAAAAAAATTAAAAATTTAAAAATCTGTAAATCTGGTGGGCAGCTAAAAAGAAATACCTTTCAAATGAGGCATGTGTGGTCAAAATAGGATTAAAACTGACACAGTAGCATCGGTAACAAGAAATGGCCTTGACTATTAAATATTATAGATTTTTAGTCCTGACATGAATGTTTCCAAACTCTGTAAATATCTCAAATAGCACTCATATGATAAAGCATTCTGAGCACGAATTCCATTCAAAACATTAAACTTTATGATGATGTTGTCCGTTAGTGATATGTCACTACCGGTGTTGCCGTTTCCTATCTAAGAGGAAAAATCAATTTTTTTTTTTTTGTTTTGTGTTATTTTTTTTTTTTTTGCGAATAGGATTTAATTATTATTATTTTAAATAAACCCTTGAATATGAGATTGAGCTGTTAAAAAAATACATTGCTTATTTTCTTTATTTTTCTAAAACATATCCAAGTTAAACGTCCTCTAATATGGCAAAAAAATCTAAATTTTATTGTCATTTTAATTTTCCTAGCAAACAAAATATTACTACTCATAAAAAAATCCCTGATGTTTATCACGCTTTCGTTTTTTATTTGAAGAATACTAAACTATAGTGACACACATACAAGCACACAAATAAACTAAACATATGATAAAAAAAAAAAACGCATGTCAGAATTGCTCGCCTAGTGCAAAGCAGTCCACAACAACATTAGAAAAAAAATGTATGCATAATACATTTTAAATGCATACGTCGTCAGAGCATACCACTAACTACACTCATTTACATTAAAGTAAGCGTATGCGTTTGTGTAAGTGCACTGTTTGTTTGAGACCATTCCTTTAACATAAACACCAATGACTACCACTACTACTACTACAACAAATATAACAAATGCTCGTACACTGTTAGTACGATGACTACGGCCATATGGAGTGTAGTTGAAATATTGTGCAGTTTTTTATATTCATTTCTCAAACAATAAAAGGACATGCCACTTGCGGCTACAAAATGCTGCTGGTTTGTAATCTATGTTAAACATTTTATGAATAAATAATAACAACGTATAATGCTCATACTCACATATATAAAATAAACTGGACAATTGAAAGAATGAATTCTATTTTGGAATAAATTTCGAAAATTATAAAAATATTTAAAGTCTAAAACTATATCAAAGGCCTGTTTAAAAATTAAAACTCTTTAATTTAATACTAGCAGATTCCAGCCCTCGAAATTCGAGTGCAAATTCTAGGAAATGTTATTTTTTCATTAAATAAAGACCCTAAAAGTTTGATAATCAATTATAGCCAATTCACAAATCAACACAAAAAACAAATTCATTTTTATTGCAAACACATTAAGAAATTTAATAAATACACACATAGCATTGTATAATTTTATGTATGTGTTAGTAGCAACTTTAAATGCAATTTACTCAAAACAAAGGAAAAATTTAAAAATCTGTAAATCTGCAAAACCGCTAAAACGAAATACCTTTCAAATAATATACGTGTGGTCAAAATTGGGATAAAATGGTAGAACAAAACATCGGTCACAAGAAATCGGCTAGGCTATTAATATTATGGATACATTAAATATGTATTAAAAAATTCGTTTCTGTTAATACTTACTTATTCCGGACCTCTTTCTACCTTGTAGTGTAAAGGTTTTTGCAAAGACTTTGTTCTGTCAAGATATTGTTGATAGTGTCCTGCCAAGTTATTCTTCTTCTTCCTCTGCATCTCGTACTACCAGGTCTTGCTTCTGATACTCGTTTCGGCAGGCGGTTCTCTGGCATTCCAGCAGCATGTGCAAAACATCTTAGCTTATTGCGTTCGATTTTGTTGTTCAGCGATTCTGTATTTAGGCGGGCTCGTATAGTGTCGTTTCGTATTCTGTCTCACCTTGTTTTACCGACCACACGTCGCACAGTGGCTGAAAATCGTTTTTCATTGGCCAAAATTCTGTAACTTTTGAACCGATCAAAATATTTAAGTAATTTTTTTTTAATGGATAGATATTTAGTTCAGTTTGACTCAGTTTTAATTACATTAAAATTGATTGAGGACTTTTTAAGGAATTCTAGGTCAAAATTGAAGTTTTGATTTTTTTTAACTTTTAAAGTGAAATATGTGTTTATTATTTTTTTATTTATTAAAAAATTTAATATTTGGATTTTAATAATAATTATAAACATTTTTTGTAATATTGAGTATAGAGTATTTTCATTAAAATAAAAAAAATGTTCTACCCAAGGGTCGTCACGGGTGCAAAAGTGTATATAGGGTTAAAGAGGATGCTTTCACCTTTGTCCTGGTGGTATACGTTTCTTGTTCCCTTTTGTTCCCTAGAATTTCTATTCCACTAAAGTTGAAATTTTAGATAAATATAGTAGTTTCATAAATATTTCATAACGCCCCTTATATTAAAGGGTAGAGCTGTGACCACTTACAATAACTAAAGACTATAATCCTACCAACATTATGAAAAAGACCGCAGGTCATTATCGATGATAGCTTGCGAATAGTAACCATTTATTTTTGATAAAAAACAAAAAAAAATCACCTTTTTCTGATATTAAAAAAACAGTTGAGTTTGACAGCATGCCACGCCCACAATTACCAATAGTTTAACCTAATTTTTTGGCTACCTTAATCTGGATATATTAGCTACAAATAGGTGTTAAAATTTTAAAATTCGGTGACAGAAAATATTAGACTTTTGGCCTATGAAATAAAAATTTCAGCCACAGTGCATCGTAAGTATTTAATTTCTGATGCCCATGATTCGCAGCCGTGTGTAAGGTTTGGTACATACAGCAAGTTTTGTACCCATTGAAACTTATCTTTTACCGATGAAGTTTTTGTTTAAGGCGAATTATAAATTGGCATTTGTAACTATTCTGCGATTTAAATCCCTGTCCGCTTTTCCGTCTTCACTAATTGTGACTCCCAAGTAGCGGAAGTGTTCAACTTGCTTTAATGCTTCGGATTCTATGCAAATTTAATGATAGTTTCTATCGCGGCTTATAATAATGATTTCTGTTTACCATGAATTTATACGTAGGTCTCTTCTGGTCATTTTGTTCACAAAAATAACAAGGTTTTGTTGGAGAGATTCCTCGGATTTTGCAACAATGGTCACATCGTCTACGTATGCTAACATTGAAACTTTTACTGGTTGCATGTTCCAATTTCCTACCGTCAATGGGATAAATGAATCCCTGCAAGATTTGATTACGTCGTCCATCAATATTATAAACACATATGGACTTAGTATATCGTGTTGTCATATTTTCTTCGGATGTGGTGTTCCTGGTACTTACATAATTTCGGCATATTTCGTCCCTTTTTCTTTGTTTCGGTTATGGCAAGGAATTTAACATTAGTTTTCTTAATTTCGTCGACGAGTTCAGCTTCCTTTCCATTAATACTTCTTACGTTCCATGTTCCGTAATCGATAGTCCTATTTCGTCGCCAGGACGGTAATCTGTTTTTCTGTCCATTTTTATTTATTATTTTTTTTTTTTTTAATTGTTGTTTGAATTCGGAGAAGTGAGTGATTGGCACACTGTCCCTCAATCCAATTGGGCTTCCCCAGGATGAACCATTCGCTGAAACTTGCACGATGTTGATTGCATGGATAGTTATATAGTAAGCCACTGAGATGTTCCCTCCTCCCTTCTCATCCGGGCTTGGGTTCGCATAGGCGGAGTTAATATTTATTTAATATTATTGTGAATATAAAATTATTCATTAAATTTTACGTGTGTGATACTGATAACCCCGAAAAAAAGTTCGGGTCCAAATCGGATTAGATATCTCAAAAAGAAAGCAAAATTTTAATCAATTTGCTTTATGATGCATAGTGGCTCAGAATCAATTTTCGCTGTACAAAACTTTGTTTTTATCCAATTGATATATTTCAGTATTTCTTTATTGCACAGATAATTCCTTGAACTATTCTCCAATTTTAAATTAATTAAAATCAGTTTAATAGTTATTGAGGAATTCCAGGTCAAAGTATAAAATCTCTATAAAATCTGTACTCCTTTTTTCCTATGCTTTCTCTGATAGATCTTCAAGTTATACTATATTAATGACATCTTCTCCATGATAACAAATTTTATGGACTATTGTTGACAAACTATATACTCTTTCGCAGATGACAGCAGCATTTGCCATTCATTTTCCTTTAACTGTAGGCCAAGCTCTTGGAGGTTGGGGGGCAAAAGGCAGACAATGGATGACACTACTTTCAATAAAGACCTGTTAACAATATCCGAGTGGGGTAAAGCGAATAGGGTTGATTTTAATGCGCTGAAGACTCAATGTTGTGTGTTGGCCCATAAGGCCATGGAATCAACAATGTCATCTGTTAATGTATATGGGTGGTATAGGTATTGAGGAATCGGATACTCTTGATATTCTATGCATGAGAATTCAATGTGATGTTCGTTGGAACGAGCATGTTTTTCAAGTGTCGAAAGAAGCATTCAAGTGTCTTGGTTTTCTAAAACGGTGTAAAAATTACTTCACTCCTTCTGATCTCCTTAAAATCTATACCACTTACATCCGACCGAAAATGGAATACAACTCCCATATATGGGCAGGAGCTTCAAAGTCTATTTTGCAGCTACTGAACTGTGTGCAAAGGAGGGCGTTGACGCTCACCAATGACAGTAGGGTATCCAATTCTATTGATTCATTGGAACATCGTCGGAATTATGGGAAATTTTCTTCTGAGATTAGCGAACTTATTCCAAGTGCCCGAGTTTCGGTTCGCTCTACCCGCTTCTCTAGTAGATCACATCCGTTTGTAGTCTATTATCCAGTTGACAATTACCTTGGCATAATCACCAAATTTTGATTGTTTTAAAGCTTGAAATAAGGTTACATCAACATCCCGCCCATTTTCCTTTAAAAATCATTAAAAAATAATATAAAAACTATTTAATATCTTTAGATCCTATGTATTATTTGTTGCAATATCTATATGTGAAGATAAGATCTCATATGTAAATATCAAAATTTGTTAAAATATGTAAATAAAGGAAGAATATTTAATTGAATTGAATTGACATCAACATCCCTTATTTAAGATACTGTTTCGGGGTGAAAAAAAAGCTTTCGGTATTTACATCATTCGTATTGTCTTATGCTTGTTTTGGTTAATCTATAATCACCCCACATTTTAGATATTTATCTTCTTAATTCCTTGCAACTGGATGAACCTTCATGTCAGTCGAAGCCTGGCCTACTTTTCCATCTTTCATTGTTAGCTTACTTCAATCGTATGATATCATTGACCTCTTTTTAGTGTTTTTTTTTAAATTTTAATGATCTGCAGTATTTCGTGGAAGAAGATGTCCTTTCCAATATCATTTTATTGTTTTTGCTCATAAGAAACATCACATCTCCATTTGCAACAAAAAAAAAAGAGTTAACTTGCAGTCTACATATTTCTTCAACTCATTTTCTTTAAATTATTGTAGCAAGCGTTGGGCTGTGTGATCAAGTAGAACTTGTAGTTGTACCTCTGCCGAAATCTGTGTGATTTTTATGCCAAGCATTCCTTTTTAGCAGCAGTTGTATGATGATATAGGAGATACAGATTTGAGCCTTTTTCAATAGCGCGCAATCTTAGCTGACTTTATTGCAGTTTTGTCAATTTCAAATCCAGAAATAATGCTTTTCATTTGAGAACTGTATTTCCTAGCTTGGCGTTGAAATACTTTTAAGAATCCGTTTTGTACTCATTGAACTAGCAACAATTTTTTTCATCTCTATTTAAGTTAAACTACGATTAGTCTATATAGATTAACTAATAGTTTAGTTCGAATTACAATATTTAATAATAAGAGTTACAGATATAGGAGTTTTATTAATAAACTTAATCCAGATTGAATCAAGGGGATTGTAGCGATTAAGCCTTTTTGATAGGCCCGTAGGATTAAGTAACTCTGGAATTTCATTATTGGGATGACTCAGTAGACTTAGTCTATGAGCCTTAGCATTACGCCTTATTTCTTATGGTGTTTATTTTTAAGTCTTTAAAGTTTTAAAACTTTATTCTGGAATTTTTGTATTTGTTGAATGATGGAATTTTTACATCCCCAGACTTGGATTCCATAGGTCCAGTCTAGTTTCAGCAGCTGCTTGTACAGCATAATTTTATTGTGTATAGTGAGTTTGGAGTTTTTATCTATAAGCCAAATCATTTTTCTGTATCTTAGTTCTAGTTCATCTTTTTACATTTTGACTAACGACATTAACTTTTCAATGATATCCACTATTGTGGATATGAAAATATTGCGATATTTCCACATTCGATTTCTACATTGATATCCTTTAGCTCCCTCCTCTTAGATCTGTCGCTACAGTTGTCCAGTGATTTTCTTGGACTTCTTCCAGTGTTTTGATTTGTATTATCTGAAGCGATCTAAATAATAAGTTAGCCCACTAACCAGATTTGCGGAGAATTCTTCAAAAACAATTCTTCGAAAATAATTCTTCCAAAAAATAATTCTTCGAATAGCAGTTCTTCGAATAACAATTCTTCGAATAACAATAGCCATAGAGGTTTCGAACTATAGCGGGAAATAATCAGAGATTCTCAACTATAGCGGGGAATAACCATAGAGGTTTTCAACTATAGCGGGGAAGAATTTTCCGCCGACCCACTAACCAGTTTGCAAAGCACTTATAAAATCTGTTTTTGCTCCATTCAACTTCTTTTTTAGCACTTCTTTAAATTTTTTTACGAAAACAGAAAACTTCTTTTGTAACTCCAAATGTATTTCGGTGGTATAGGAATTTACACATACTTTTCGTTGAATGTAACTTTAAACATCTTCCTCGTTTTTGTTTATAAAACAAATTACAAATTTATCACACCATTTCATACTGATCGGTAGAAAATTATTATAATTTATATAAAAATAGTTTTTGAGTAATTTTATTAAAATAAAAAGAGTGTTCTACAGACGGGTCCAGACGGGCACAAAAATAGTGTTAAAGAAGACATTTTCATCTTTTCCTGGTGAAAGTAATTTTATTGCAATTAAAAAAGTGTTCTACAAACGGGTTAACCACCAAGAGTTTAGATGCCTTGATGGTTTAGATGCCTTGATCTCTTTTGATCCCCAGAAATTCTGTTCGTTTTAAAAAATTTTCTCATAAAAACATTAAAGTGGTCAAATATTTAATTTTTCAAAGAACTTAACAAAAAAGAGGGCAGCCCATTGCCGGTAATAGTTTGTGAGGAAGTCTCTATTGATTTAACGTACTACCTGTGATGCTGACACAACCACAACGTGGCCTTAGCTGAGGGTTGGATACTATACGTATAAAACGAATTACTAACTTGGAGAGATGTGTCTGGCATTCACTCCACCCTTTGTTATTGGGTCGGGCCCATCTAAACCTTGTTGCTCTAAGGGTTGCAACGCTCGGTTGAACGCGACTCCACGTCGAACTGTGTTCTTCCCGTGATTTTGAGCTACCACAACCTCCACGAAAGGGGATTAACACTTCCTTGTCGATCATCAACAGTACTTGCAAAAACACGTACCGAAACCGTCAAATCCACCTGTTGTCTACTAAGTTTAAGCTTACTAATTATCTCTATCAGGGGCCAGCTGATATCAACAATTTGCGATCGCACTTTCAATGGGTCTCCGACTTGTCTTGGCATCTGCACCTGCCTCAAACACCTTCGACTGGTCTTCAACCCACACTTGTCCTCAAACTTTGCCGTAGCAGCATCTTGTCAGGGGTTCTGACTCACCCACTCCCGGTCTCATTTTCAACTCATGTACCATCGTTTACACCTTGGACCATCATGTGACACCTTGGGACACCACACAATTATGGCATGTGACAACCATTTCTTTGGCAGGTTTTGACACCTCCAGTTTTATGTTTTTGTTTATACTGTTTCTGACATGGACAATTCCGTGAATCATCCTCGGGCGTATGGCTCACCCATGGTACCTTTTTATAGCATTAGGTGAGGCTTTTGTTTCCAAACTGGACGGTTTGGTTGCTTCCAGTTATCGTCCAGACAAGATCGCACTGGTAGACTGTGACCTTAACCGTTAGCCGCTAGGAATAATCACCAAAATTAACTGACTTTGCTTAGCGTTGCCCTGGAGCACCACTTGGAGGTCGGTTTTAGACATATATGTTGCATCATCGTTACTGGCGAACCAATAACTTTTCATGATACAACTTTGCTCCCTAGTTTGTTAGGAGCGATAATTTATTTTTGGTCAAGTTTAAAAAAATCACATTTGTCCTTAAATTTTATAAAAAAAAAAAAATTTGTATTCAGTAGCATGCCACGCCCACAATTTTCATAATTTTCATCCTATTTTTTGAGTGCCTTAGTTATGATATGTTTTCTATTAAATGGAGATAATTTTTTTTTAAGCGGTGATAACAAAAAATTTTGGTTTAGAGCAACGAGTTCAATTCTTGAGCCACTGTGCGAAGCTTAGTTTTGGAGATATACGTGTTTTAATATTCCCCGCCAAAATTTTTCGATTTTCGATCTGGCAACCTTAAAAATAGTTGTCCGCATTTCGGAAAAGATTATTTAAAAAGGATAAAAACTTCAACCATTTTCCAGTACAACGCCTTTCAGCAGGTCAGTGAGTTGTTGATGAACGCAACTATAAAAATGAATTTATTTTGAATAAATATTTTCCACCTCTTTGGGACTAATCTTGCACGTTGCCAAAATTTTAGCCCAAAATTTTTTAATTCGAAAATTGGCAAAAAAAATTAAATTGATTTAACTAAATAATTTTAATTATTTTAAGGCTCTGTATTTACACATGTTTGCATATAGTTGAGTAATGCAGTACATAATGTTTTGTGGCAAGTTATACATGCTGTGTGTGTGGACTGCTTCTACTTCTTCAACTTTATTATGTCCTAAAACTTTCTCTTTTTTGTATGAATGGAAAAAATGATTTTTTTTTAAGTTAATAACATTTAACTGAATCCCCCAGTTTATCACAAGGGCCACACGAACAAATAAACGACCTTTGAGACTTCAAATGTTTTATAGAGCGAGAGTGAAGAGGGATTTTGTCGTTTTATATCAGAAAACCCCTTGGGACTCATATAAATATTTTATAATTCTTAATATTGCATTACATAAAGAGAAAGTATTTTAAAACTATGCATTTTTTTTAACCTCATTTCAGCTGTCCTTTTTTGGCCATACGTATTAGTCCCATTATACCAATTGTTGGTGCTATTTTATATTTTTTTACCATGAGTTCCTTGCTACGTACGACCTTCACAGATCCTGGTATTATACCACGTGCCTCATATGATGAGGCCGCCTACATAGAAAAACAAATTGGTAAGTATTTTTGTATTCTACATATTCTTCTCCTCTCTTTTTGTATTTTATTTAAAATCATATTAAAATTTTAATTGCATCTTTGTTGTTTTTCTTTTGCAGAAGTGCCAAATTCCTTAAATAGTCCCACATATCGGCCGCCGCCACGTACAAAAGAAGTCCTTGTTAAAGGTCAAACAGTAAAACTGAAATATTGTTTCACTTGCAAGATATTCCGACCGCCCAGAGCATCACATTGCAGTTTATGTGATAATTGTGTAGATCGTTTTGATCATCACTGTCCATGGGTAAGTTGAAAAGTCTTTTGATTCTTTTCGTTTCCAATGTATTTATTTTCAGCACTTTCTTAATTACGATGTATTTGCTAATACTTTACTGAAAAAGGTTTCGACTTTTAAATTAATTTTATTGAAGAAGTCGCCGACGAAATAATTCATGCGACAGTTTTATTTAAATTGGAAGACCCCCGTGACTTCATAATTAATTAGAATTAAAATTTTTCCAAGACACAGATTTAAAAACTTGAATTTTAACCTCATTATCTTTTGTGTATCAATTACGTATGCCACCTTTTTTTAACACTTTCATCTCCTCCGCCTCTTTATCCCTTTAGTCATTCCAAAAAAAAAATAACTTAATTTCTGGGTCATCCCTTGAGTTATTTTTTTATCTGATTGAATGATAAAAAACGAACATTGAAAGTAAATCCTCATTTAATATTTTAATGAAAGATCGTTTCATTATTGAACAATAATGATAAAAAAAAATGCTCTCCAAAGGTGTTTACGATTTTAAGCTACGGGTTTAAATTAACAACAACAACCACTCAATACACACGCACCAACACTGTTATTCCCAATAACATTAACAACAGCCATTAATTGTTCGAAGGTGGATAAAGAAAAATGTGTAAAAAAACGGACGCTGTAATTAAGCAAAAATAACAATAACATCATTAGCCTTTATTCATTACACAAAGCAACATATTTGCCTAAGAGTATAAGTGCCGGTGATTTCTGACAATGTTAACTTTTTGAACATATCAAAGCCACAAACAACACTTTTGAGAAAAATAAATAAAAGTGAAAAAATATGAAAATGTATAAAAAAAAAATTGAGTAGAAACAACTAAAAGTTATTTTGATAAAAAAAAAATTTACTTATTTTTTTTTTTAAAAATTTACTTATTTTTTTTTTTTAATAAAAAAATATTTTTTTCATATTTTTTAAACTCGTTCTTTTAACTCATACTCTCTGTCTGTCTGTCTGCCATGGTGCAACCCCATTCCCCCTCATCCAATTGATCTGAAACTTGGCCCATAGTCTAGTTCTGACTACAGTCACGGAGCCATTTAAACCCCATTTCCCCTCATCCAATCAGTCTGAAACTTGGTCCATAGACTTGTTGTGACCAAAGATTAATTTTAAAATAGTCACGCAAAGTCACGCACAGTCACGGAGAGATTCAAAACTCATATGCCTAAGGAAAGAAAGAGTTTTAATTAAAACTTTATTTGTATGGGTTAGATTTAACAATACATGATTTTGGGACTCAATTCTGACAGATACAACTGAAAGTAGCCCCAAAAATAAGAACTTCTGCATCATTCATTTTGTCAAGTTGGCTGCCATTATAATTTAATGGCCATACGAATTTTTTGCTCAAGGTGGAAACAAAGTTGTAGGTATTGAATAGAAAATCCACAAAATGGTATTGGATGATCGCCGGCTGAAGGTGCGTAAGCTAACTGAAATGATAGGCATTTCAAAAAGTGCTATACATCGCAAATTGACCGAAAATTTGGAAATGAGAAAGCTGTCCGCAAGATAGGAGCTGCGTTTGTTCACAATAGAACAAAAACAGCGTCGTGAGAATGTTTCAATAGAGTGCTTGGCGATGTTTTGCCGCAATACAACAGAGCTTTTCCGTCGATTTGTAACCGTGGATGAGATACGGATCCACCACTTCACACCTGATACAAAGGAACAGTCCAAACCGTGGACTGAAATGAGAGAATCGTATGCAAAGAAGGCGAATGATCAACAGCGGGTATTATGCTGCGTTTAAGTTATGAAATTAAGGAAAAATGCCTCATTTTGCGGGAAAGAAAGTGGTGGTTTAACAAGACAACACACATCTCCTATTCCGATAGAAAAAATGCATGAACTAAAGTTGAAATTGCTTCATCCAACACATTATTTGTAACTTGAAAGAAACGCTCGCTGGTAAAAGATTTGCCAACAATGAAAAGATGGAGCCTGCGGTTGTTAATTATTTAAAAGAGCGGATAGTTCTTACTATGAACAGAGTATCAAAGCTCTTGAGTATTGGTAGGAAAAGTGTATCGAACTAAAAGGAGATTATGTTGAAAAATAAAGAAAAAATTTTCCAAATTTGTTGTGTTTTTCTTTGTTCTGGGACCGCCTCTTATCCATGTAAAAAAAAATAGAATAAAAAAACTTATTTATATTTCATTTAATATTACAAATAACACTCATACGTTTACACCTTCTACTCTACTAATAAATAATAATCATACGCCCTGAATATGTTATGTTATTCAAAAAATTTATTAAAAAAGGGGAAAAAATTACAATTCTTTGAAGATTTTATTCAATAAAATTATACCAACTTGATTTGCTGAAGCTATTTGCTGATGAATGATGAATGGGGTTCTCACTTCCCCCCCCTAAACTAGCAGATTCCAGCGCTCGAAATTCGAGTGCAATTTCTAGGCAACTTTATTTTTCAACATAGTCAATTCACAAACAAACACTTTTTTGGTTTATTATTATTGTGAATAAAGATAACAAACTCATTAACAAACAAATTAACATTTTCAGCAAACACACACATAGCATCTGTATAATTTTATGTATGTGTTAGTAGCAACTTTAAATGCAATTTACTCAAAATAAAGGAAAAAATTAAAAAATCTGTAAATCTGCAAAACGACTAAAAAGAAATACCTTTCAAATAATGTACGTTTGGTCAAAATCGATATAAAACAGTAGAACAAAACATCGGTCACAAGAAATAGCCTAGCCTATTAATATTATTGATGTGATCAAAAAAAAAAGCTCAAGATTAAATGTAAGAGTGTCTAATAATCATATTGTTGATGTTTTACTAAATATTATCTCTTTGTACATCTATGTCGATACCAGATCTAATAAATTATAATATCCCTGAAGAAGTTGGAAAAAATGCCAACGAAACGTATGATGAAATAATTATATAAATAATCTTTTATTTACATTTATTATGACCTTAAAAGCCCATTAGAAGAATTTCTAAATATATCAAAAATAAATACAATAAAAAAGGTCGACAAAAAACTGAAATTAATTAAATGTTTTACTTTAAGTAAAGCAAAAACCATTGGCACATTTGTTTCAAAAATTTATCTATATTCTGCATAACAGGTTATACAGTTATTTCAGGAAGAGTCACCAACTCTTATCGGTAACCAAAAACAGTGAATTCATATATATTTGCTGTGAAACCAAACTATCTACTGCATTTGGGCACTAATGAGGGTTGGTGACTCTTCCCGAAACAGCTGTATAACCTGCCACGTAGAATATAGATCAATCTTTGGTGGTGATAGACACATGTTGGTAACGGGCTTTACCCTGCCTACACTCAACTTTACACCCACTGTCGTATTGAAGTGCTTCTTCAGATTCTATATTGATCTTAAAAAAATGAAAAAATAAAAGATGGGATGAAAATCTTAAAAATCATTCAATCATTCAAAGAGTTTTGTTTTTCTGTCCAAAATAAAACTCATTCAAAGAGCTTTATTTTGCCGTCCAAACCACATAGTGCTATGGATATAAAGAGACTGCAAAAAATTGAGAAAATAAATAAAATTATTTTTATTTTGGACCTCCATGTGGTTTGGGTATAATGACTTTGTGCTGCCGTTTGTAATTACCAAAAATATTTGACCTAGACCCATTTTTTTTTTCCAAGAGAATCACTTTCAGAGTCGATTTAGCGATGTCCGTCTGTTCGTCCGTCTGTATGTCCATGTAAACCTTGTAATCATATAGACCATCTTTTATTATACCGGTCGATTCAGAATCACTTTCTGAGTCGATTTAGCGATGTCCGTCCGTCCGTCCGTTCGTCCGTCTGTAATCGAACTACAGGTCGTAAATATGAATATATTTTGAAATTTGGTATATAAGCTTTTATCGGCCATAGGATGAACGCCATTGAAATTGCTGAAGTTCGATCCATGTTCAGACCTAGTCCCCATACAAATGACCCCTATGAAATTGACATAAATTGCCATAAGATCTAAATTATCATATAGATCTCAGTCAAATTGGGTTTGTATGTGTTTATTGTATCCATTAATCAATAGTCCAAAAATAATCCCTATAGGACAATTCTTACTCATAGGCCCCATATACAGCTGCTTCCCGGTCTTCACTTAAATCGACTAAAAAAACAAAAATATTGCACAGATTTTTCTCAAATTTGGTTTGTATATATTTTTTCAAAATATAAGTGACTTTACCAAATATGGTCAGGATCGGGTTATTTTTCGACCTAGTCCCCATATAAATATAGCACCCGATATGAACATTTTCATATCTGCATCCAAAAAAATTAAAAACAATTATCCTCGAATTTGGTTTATGCTTATTTTCTATATCCAATTAGTTGGACCGAAGCGATAGGGTCTCTAAACCATGGTATAGGGTATCGTATAGTCTGTTTAGACCGACTATAATTATCTTATTTGTTTTTTATTGAGTCTGTCTGATATAATGTGTGTAGTAATTTATTTTTATTTAACGAACATAATATTTACCAAATTTTTGGCGGAAAAATTTGAACTCAGTTCGTTCAATACCTATTTAAAGGCAGAGAATGCTCTTTCCCCGCTAACCTGGTTTGCACACTGCGCTTCAGTAAATCTTTATTAATCGTATCTAAATGAACCTTAACATCCAGTTGCTCACTGGAGACAGTGTAATCAGACTCGCTTTCATCCTCCTTGCCGAACAATCTCACAATCTCAATCGAATACCGGCCATTTTCCGTTGTAATAATGTAAATTTGGGTGTCAATTTAAATAAAATGCTTTTTATTTTCTGACGGGAAAAATAAAACTCCTCAAATGGGTTTATTTTTGACGACAAAATAAAACTCTCTTCTTTTTAAAATTTCATCTAATCTTTTATTTGTACGTTGAACAATTACTGTTTTATATGGGGTTTTTTTTAAGTCACAAAATTACTGTTATAAAAGAAAATTTCTATTATAACTTATAACCGTTACGGTCCCAAGTATCTTGGCGTATTCCTGAAGAGGAAGCTGAACTTCAGATGGAACTTAGAGGAGCAGGCGAAGGAGACTATAGCTTTATACTCCTGTAAAAAGGCCATTGGTAAGCGTTGGGGCTTTAGCCCGAAAATTGCTCATTGGATCTACTCAGCGGTTCGACCAATACTGCTGTACGGGGTCATCGTTCGATGACCTGTTTTAGAGAAGGCCTCTAATATAAACCTTCTCGCAAGAGTACGGAGTATTGCTTCTATGTGTATCACTATCGCTCTTCGTACTACGCCTTCGGATACTTTGAACATCCTCTTACACCAAGTACCATTGGACATATTAGGGAAGCAGTTGGCGGCCTCATCGGCCATTCGACTTAGGCGCACACTACTAATACGGGGCTACAATAGCGGCCACGGAGTGATCCTGAATGACAGGAATTTACAGGAACGTGGATTACACTACTTCAAGGAGCACTTTTGAAGGACACTACACCATTCTAATACCGACCAGGGAATCTTGGTTTGGAATGTGTTGGTACATCCCTGGAATCGCGCAAGCTGTAACTTTGACTTCGCACCACTGGCATAACGGATAACAGAAGGGCTAATAGATTAACATGTAGGATCACGAGAAATATCTGGCCGACTCTGAATCACTCCCCCGTGGGGAGATTTCAACGGTAGTTTCATCAAATGATTTCTGCCATAGCTTTATGGAACATTTCCTCTGCTATTGCCCGGCGCTCTCCAGAACGAGACCTCGAACATTGCGATCGTCGTTTCTTCATGTTCTCTCTGACCTCTGATATGTGGAAATTTCACATATCAGGGGTTTCGTCAGGAGCTCAAATTGGTTCTACGGTGTGGACTGAGGGGAACGCTCACTCATCCCGTGGTATCACAACGGACCCCAGAGTCTAAGTGTGCTTATCCTTGGATTAGCATCCGCTTCCAACCTAACCTAACCTAACCTAACCTTCGGTCCCTGCAAGGTAGACATTTTACTTATTCACTTCAAGTTAAAAATTATTGTTATACTAATTTTCAAACATAATTGTTGGCAATATGCGTGTGATTTTATCATCACCTAAAGTTTAAAGCGAAAAGGAAGAGACATAATTAAAATTTATTTCATAAAGAAAATCATAGAAGTGGTGGAAAGTTTATAATGAACATTTCATTAATTGTAACATCATCATCATTAATCTATTTAAAAATTGATGTTATTTATTTTATCTTCTTTCTCAGCGTCCTCATTGTCATATTTTCTATTAAATTTTACATCTTTTTAAATAAAACGACCTTCGGAAAGTGTTTAAGTGAAAGTGTTGTATTTGTATAAGAAAAACATGGCACACAAAAAAAAAGGCGCTCAACCTACATTAAATTGTAAAACGAGAAAACAGAAATGTACAAAAAAAGGAAATTAGAAGAGCAAAAAATCTTTTGGAATAAATTAAATATAACACAGTGCTCTGCAATGCTGAACATACTGGTGTAGTTAGTACATATACATAATCATATTTACACATACTTATGTAATACTACTACTACTACTACTACGAGTACTACTATTTACTATCTTGCATACAGTTATTTTTTGAATGAATAAAGTGAATTTTTTTATGTTTTCTTCTTCCTTCTTAAATATTAAAGTGGGGCTACTTAAGTAAATATGTGTGGTAGGCATCGTCTATACGTACAGACGTTCTGCATATGATGGGGGCCACTTTGGAGACACTCGATCTTCGGCGATATGTAGTTTCTATGTCTTTGAATCTTGATTAAGAGAAATACAATTCAAAACATTTTTTAAATTGGTAATTTTTAACGCCAAATACTTGATGTGTAAAAATCTATAAGCGTAGCGCACGTAGAGACAAACGTAAATGGGCGGAAAACCTTGCCACAGAAGCACAAACTGCAGCCGAGTCAGTAAGAACACGCGACTTATATAAACCAATCAAAAAACTTGCTAATAAAAACTTCGTCAAATAGCAACGGCGATCTCATCACCTCAAAAAATACACAGCTTCAAATTTGGACACATAATTATGCCAACATGCTATCAGTGGACATACACATACCCCACCGAATATGCAATTGCACTACCCATACCAAGAGGATCGATAGACCAGTAGCAGAAACAGTTGAAGCTATACGCGCCCAAAAAAACCGCAATACTCCAGGGCCTGACAACATCAATCCTGAGCTGTTAAAAGATTGTGGGACAATAATGAGCTCTCCAAAGAATTGAAAGAGGGCTTGATCATCAACTTACCAATGAAAGGTGATCTCACAGAATGCAGAAACTGGCGAGGAATTACACTTCTAAACATGATAAACAAGATAATCGCCAACATTATAAATAGAAGACTTTCTGACACCCTTGACAAAGACTTTCGTTATAAACAGGCGGGTTTAAGATCTCAAAAGTCTTGCTTATACCACATAAACAGCCTCCGCATTATACTTGAGCAGTCAGTCGAGCGGAGATCGCCCCTTTACCTGTTGTTTATCGATTTCGAAAAAGCTTTTGTCGCACTTTCCCAAGACGCCATTTAGAAGTTACTGACCTGTAAAGGCGTCCCTTGGAAAAATAATAGAGATTATCCTGGAGTTATACAAAAACGTAAATTGTCGTATACTACACAAAAATTCTATAAGCGACTAGGTTTCTGTTAAAGCGGGTGTTCGACAAAGCTGCATATTATCACCGTTACTGTTTAACGTTGTGCTGGACATCGTTATGAGAAATGAAACGGCCAACAACAGAGGCCAAATATGGGGACTAAGCAAACGTTTGGCCAATCTTGACTATGCCGACGACATATGCCTTATAACATATAGTCACTCTGATATGTTAGAAAGCCTCAAACTGGTAGAGACAGAAGCTGCAAAGGCAGGCCTCAGAAGACGAAGGTCATGAGAATAAATTCCACATGCGGCAGGCCATTCTTCATTCAAAACATTAAAATCCAGGATGTTAACCTCTTTTGCTACGATTTGCGGAGAATTCTTCGGAAACAATTCTTCGAAAAAACAATTCTTCGAATAGCAGTTCTTCGAATAGCAATTCTTCGAATAGCAGTTCTTCGAATAGCAGTTCTTCGAATAGCAATTCTTCGAATAACAATAACCATAGATGTTTCAACAATAGCGGGGAATAATCATAGGTTTAGGTTTAGCGGGGAAGAATTGTTTTCGAAGAATTGTTATTCGAGGAACTGCTATTCGAAGAATTGTTTTTCCGAAGAATTGTTTTCAAAGAATTTTCCGCCGATCTTTTGCTACTTGAGTAGTATGATAAGAACGACCGGAGGATCTTCTGACGATGTATTGAATCGCACTATGAAAGCCCGACAAGCATTCGGCCAACTAAGCACAGTGTGGAAATCACCAGTCATCTCCACCCACACAAAAATCAACATCTTCAATTCATGTGTGAATTCTGTTCTGCTCTATGGGTGCGAAACATTTTCGTCAATAAATGCCTGCGAAGAATATTAAGAATTTTCTGACCCAACATGATATCGAACACACAACTATGGGAACGTACTCATCAGAGCCAAATAGAAATCGAAGTGTTGAGAAGGAAATGGCGCTGGATTTTCCATGCATTGCGAAGATCTCCAGATGATGTCATCCGTAATGCTATAGACTGAAACCCACAAGGCAGTGGAAGAAGAGGACGGCCAACACATACTTGGCGAAGACAATTAGATTTAGAATCTTCGAGAGTAGGCAAAAACTGGAAAGAAATAAAGAGCCTTGCACCAAGTAGAAACGAACGGCGAAACTTTGTTGAGGAACTAAAGGAACCAATATATATATGTAAAGGGTTTTTCAACAGGGACGCTACAAAAGTAGTGTTAATTCTTTTGATATGTTTTTATCTTCAAATTAAAAACAAATCTTTATTGAATTAAAACATATATTCGTTTCCCACGGTTTTGTCAGGCAAGGTATGAAAATTGCTGCGTCTGCATAATTCATGGATTAAACAAAATAAATAAACGTTACACGTGCCGACATGAATTAGCAGTCGCAGAAATTCTTATATCTATTTCTCATAAACAAAGCATGAGAACTGCTGCGTCTGCCAAATTCATGGCTCAAACGAAGTAAACGCTACACGTGCCTATATGAATTGGCAGTCGCAGAAATTCTTATGTTTATTCCCACATGCAAGTGTGAGAACTACTGCGTCTGCAAATTCATGGCTCAAACAAAGCCAATACAAGTTACACGAGCCGATATGAATTCGCAGTTGCATCTATAAACTAAATATTTGCTGTATTGACTACCGATGGGAAAATAATGCCCGATGTTTGGTCTTTTTTGTTGTTATTTTATTTTACTTTATTTATTTGATTTAATTTATATACATATGTACTTATTTTTGTAAAAGGTTTAAATACCAGAATTTTGGTCAATAAAGTGTGATTTCCCTCTTGGCAATCAACAAAACATCATCGAGACCTTTTTGCTTTCTACAAATTATCCTGGTGTACCACTTTGATAATTTCAAACAAATTAAGTCGTAATCCTGTCCTTGTGTACCACTTGGATAGTCAAAATTTAATATCCCAAAATAACTTGGTGTACCACCAAGTCATCCTTCATCCACGAAAGTTAAGCAAGGCAAACGAGTCTTGGCCTTAACATATTGGCGACCGTGACAGGACCCGAAATCCTGTACTCTTCAAACCGCAAGCTCCAAGCGCCCAGCCGCAATCACCAAGCTTTCAACCGAAAGGCACTACAAGCGCCCAGCCGCAATCACCACGCTTTCACCCGAAAGCTACCAGCGCCCAGCCGCAACCCATAAGCGTCCAAACGCAAGCTACAACCTGCAGCGTTCACCGCCAGCTACAAGCTTCAAACGTAAGCAGACCAAAGCCATGGCAAGGATAGCAAAGCAACGTCTACTCTTTTTTGTTCTCCACGTTATCCTTGTGTACCACTTGGGTAACTTCAAACAAAATTGGTAATTCTATTATCCTGGTGTACCACTTGGATAATTCGCTTTAATATACCCAATAACTTGGTGAAACAGCAAGTTATCCTCTCATCAACCTAAGTTAAGCAAGACAAACGAGTCTTTGCCTTAAAAAGTAGAAAGACAGGGAAAGCAAACGACGCCATATTTCTTGCCGCTCTTTTGACATTCTCTTCAGTAAGGTTTGTCATTTCATGACGGAAAGATATACGAGCCAACAACGAGTCGAATTTATTAAAATTTACTACCGAAATTCGGAGTTAGTGGCCTCAACGTTAAGAGCGCTACGTCCAATTTATGGTCGTCATAATCGTCCTAGCAGATCAACAATTGAGCGACTAGTGGAAAAATTTGAATCCACAGGCACAGTACAAAATGCTCCCGTAACAGTGAGACAAAGAAGTGCCCGTAGTGTCGAGAATATTGCTGCCGCTGAGGCTTCAGTTGAAGAAAGCCCAAATGTGTCTCTCACACGTCGTTCTCATCTCTGTGACGTCGTTGTGGCGAATTTGCGAAAAGATCTTGGCCTACATCCTTACAAGATCAAATTGACGCAAGAACTGAAGCCGCTTGACCACCACTTGAAAATGATTCGGATTTTCATCGAAAAATCATCTTCAGCGATGGGGCTCATTTCTGGCTGAATGGCTTCGTCAATAAACAAAATATGCGTTATTGGTCAGACAGCAATCCACACGTACTCCATAAGTCATCATTGCATCCCGAAAAAATTACGGTTTGGTGCGGTTTATGGGCCGGCGGCGTCATTGGGCCGTACTTCTTCCCTGATGATCAAGACCGGCACGTTACTGTGAATGGGAATCGCTACCGTTCAATGATAACCGAATATTTTTGGCCCCAATTGGATGATATGGACTTGGAGGACAAGTGGTTCCAACAGGACGGCGCCACAAGCCACACAGCGAATGTCACAATCAATTTATTGGAAACCAAGTTTGGAGAACGTGTTATCTCACGAAATGGTCCAGTCGATTGGCCGCCTATGGCCTATGCCAACAAGCCAGCGACGATTGATGAACTTCGTACGAATATCGAACGTGAAATTGCAGCAGTATCGGCCGATTTATGCTTGAAAACCGTCGAAAATTGGGTTCAGCGTCTGGACTTCTGCAAGCGTGCCCGTGGTGGCCATGCAAAAGAGATTGATTTCCATACATAATGGCATCGAACGTACGTTCACAGGAATAAAGAATTTCATTGATATCCAAAACCGTTTTTGTTTTATTTAAAAAAATTTTGTAGCGCTCTTATTGAAAAACCCTTTATATTAGGGTGGCCGTTAATAAAAAAAAAAGTGTTCAAACTCTCGCTCCCAACCCTTAGAAATATGCGAATAGCAAAAAATGATAAATTTTTGATACAAAGTATTGAGAAAAAGTACATTTACAGAATATTTCACAAAAATTCCATTTTTCTCGAAATCCGCAAAAAAATAAAATACTTGTCAAAAAAATTCTGGCATTGGAATGTATTTGAAAATTCACACAGTTAATCTGTAATATGTATTTAACAAAACCTTAAAGTACCAGATCCATTTTTTAAATTTTGTTTAAGAAAATTTTTTAAAACTTGAAAAAGGAGTTTTCAAAATTTTATCAAAAAAATTTCCCATGTTTGGTCTCAATGCGCAATAGGTTAACAACGTGATAGTAAAACAATACTTCATATCTGAATACTTATAAGTATGGAGACCAAAAAGAAATTATGGCTTTAATCAATTTCTCAATACCATCAAATTTCATGACCTGGTTTTTTTTTTGGCACAAAAGTGGTCTGGGGCATTTGCTATTTATTGGAGAGTTTTTATTCGATTTTGAAGTTTTATAGCTTTTTGAAAAGAAAATTTAATACTGATTCCGAATTATATAACAACTTGCCAGAAAAATTAAACTTAAGAACGAAATTTTCGTAAAATTTAAAAAAAAAAGTCATATTTTCCCCATATAAACACACTTGAAATTTTCAGTCGCGTTTAGGGACATCTTAATGTTTTTTGATTTGCCCAAAACTTTATATTTCTCAGTTTTTTTGCTATTTTCTCAAATTTGGCTTGCATATGTTTTTTTCGAAAATTATGTGACTTCACCATGTTGCATCAGCCAAATTTGTTGGTCTAGACCGACTTCAACTTTCTTACTTGTTTATTTTGCCATTGCTTTACCATCGCTTTAAAAAGAAATGGCCCGAGCATATATCAATATTATCTTTTGGGGATTGGCAAAGCACTTTAAGAAAAAAAAATCAGTTGCTTTGCCAACACTTATAAAGGGTTTTTCAATAAGAGCGCTACAAAAGTTTTTTTAAATAAAACAAAAACGGTTTTGGATATCAATAAAATTCTTTATTCCTGTGAAAGTACGTTCAATGCCATTATGTATGGAAATCGATCTCTTTTGCATAGCCACCACGGGCACGTTTGCAGAAGTCCAGACGCTGAACCCAATTTTCGACGGTTTTCAAGCATAAATCGGCCGATACTGCTGCAATTTCACGTTCGATATTCGTACGAAGTTCATCAATCGTCGCTGGCTTGTTGGCATAGACCATAGACTTGACGTTGCCCCCCATGAAATAGTCCAACAGCGTCAAATCGCACGACCGAGGCGGCCAATCGACTGGACCATTTCGTGAGATAACACGTTCTCCAAACTTGGTTTCCAATAAATTGATTGTGGCATTCGCTGTGTGGCTTGTGGCGCCGTCCTGTTGGAACCACATGTTCTCCAAGTCCATATCATCCAATTGGGGCCAAAAATATTCGGTTATCATTGAACGGTAGCGATTCCCAATCAGAGTAACGTGCCGGTATTGATCATCACGGAAGAAGTACGGCCCAATGACGCCGCCGGCCCATAAACCGCACCAAACCGTAATTTTTTCGGGATGCAATGATGACTCATGGAGTACGTGTGGATTGCTGTTTGACCAATAACGCATATTTTGTTTATTGACGAAGCCATTCAGCCGAAATGAGCCTCATCGCTGAAGATGATTTTTCGATGAAAATCCGAATCATTTTCAAGTTGTTGCTCAGCCCAATTCACGAACATATGACGCTTCTGGTGGTCAAGCGGCTTCAGTTCTTGCGTCAATTTGATATTGTAAGGATGTAGTTCAAGATCTTTTCGCAAAATTCGCCACAACGACGTCACAGAGATGCCCAACGCTTGAGAACGACGAGTGAGAGACACATTTGGGCTTTCTTCAACTGAAGCCTCAGCGGCTGCAATATTCTCGACACTACGGGCACTTCTTTGTCTCACTGGCACGGGAAGATTTTGTACCTGTGGATTCAAATTTTTCCACTAGACGCTCAATTGTTGATCTGCTAGGACGATTATGACGACCATAAATTGGACGTAGCGCTCTTAACGTTGAGGCCACTGACTCCGAATTTCGGTAGTAAATTTTAATCATTTCGGCTCGTTGTTGGCTCGTATATCTTTCCATCATGAAATGGCAAGCCTTACTGAAGAGAAATGTCAAAAGAGCGGTAAGAAATATGGCGTCGTTTGCTGTCCCTGTCTTTCTACTTTTGGAGCGTCCCTGTTGAAAAACCCTTTACTACTTTTTAGAGTACTTTACCAGCGCTTTGCCAACTCTTTTTGAATGGGTTGTTAAAAAAAACTTGAGGCTAAGTGTTTGATGAGGTATTTTTCCATGACTAAAACTTAAGAACCAAGTGCTCCCATTTTCCCCCATATATAATTTTATACTCGTACATAGGCCACTAAATATTTGTCTACTTAAGTTTTTATGTTGTGGTAAGAATTTACTTGCCTAGTTACTGTGCCAGTAACTAATGTTGCATTTTTCGTACTTAATGAAAAAATGTTTTCATGTGAAAATTACATTAAATTTTTTTTTTTTGTAATTTTTAAGACTTTCTAGTTTCATACAACTTTTGTCCTTATTACTCTATAATATATATTTTTTTTTTAAACTATCAGTTAAATTAAAATTGTTGCTAAATTAAGTTACACATCTTATTTAAATATTCAATTTATTTTAATATAGTTTTTGTTTTTTTCTTTTCTTCTTAATCTCTTTTAGGTTGGTAATTGTGTGGGCAAACGTAATTATCGCTTCTTTTATTTGTTTCTAGTCTCGTTGGCTTTTTTAGCTGTATTCATATTTTCATGCTCTGTAACGCATTTAGTATTATGTAAGTGAAGCAGAATTCGATTGTAAAAAATAAAATAACTAACATCCATGAATACTGTCTTTATCTTCTAGTAATGAAAACTAAACCGGAAGTATTTGAAGTAATAAAGATAGCACCATTCACTGTGATTGTGGTATTTATATGTTTCTTTTCGATATGGTCTGTGATCGGTTTAGCTGGATTTCATACGTATTTAACCACCAGTGATCAAACAACAAATGAAGATGTGATTAAAATTAAATTTATGTATAATTAATTAATTAATTAATTAATTAATTTTATTTTCATTTTAACGCAGCTCAAAGGTTCATTTTCTTCCAAAGGTGGACAACGTAATTTAAATCCATACTCAAGAGGAAATATTTGTTTAAATTGTTGTCATATATTGTGTGGGCCCATGAGGCCATCATTAATCGATAGGTGAGTTAGAACCTCAAACTGATATTTCTAAACTACTCGTAACTAATTAAAAATCCTTTGAAATTTATTTTTTTAGGCACGGCATTGCTACAGATGAATATATTTTACAAATGCAACAACACTCAAGTCCTCGCCATCCATTGAGTGATGTTATCAGCGCCACTCATGTGGGCAGCAGTGCCATGATTACCTCTCAACCTATAATAAGCGGTGCCGGTGGTGGCATTAGTATAGGTGGTTCAGATTTGAAATCTAGATATTATGATGAGGTAAGTTTGAAACGGTTTTTTTGTGTTCTTTTGGTTACACATTTTCTTGACTTTCTTTAATTCTGAAACTCTCTTGGTGTAATTTTATACTTCAACTTCATTTTTTTGAAAATATTAAGGCACATACGTTGTTTCTAATAATGCACTTTGTTTATTCTTTTTTTTTTTGTTTCTTTTCTCGTCTCCAAAATACAAACAAAACCAACTTACCATCACACTTGATTCAATATACATCAACAACACTACTTACTACCACCCAATCAATCATCTAACCAACCAACCAACCAACCACTACATTATTGAAATGATGAACTGAAATTGAACATAACATTTCATTTTGATTCGATCCATAATGATAACTATATATATACTATAACCAAAACTACCACTACAATATACCATAATACAATATTTCTATCTATGGGTGTCGTTCTAATTTTTGCAAATAAATTATGAAAACCAAAAGTCAAATACCTCTTCGTCGGCCATGGATGCTAGTGCTACGACAGGCGGTGTTTATAGGCCGCGTAGCTATGATAATTTACAGAATGGTAAGTCACGTAAAAAACACCATCAAAAAAAACAAAAACATCAACATCAAAAATGTTCACTACAAACACTTTTACCACCTGCTCATCAATTTAATAATAAATATCAAAAACAACAACAAGAGCTTCAGTTACACCATGAACAATTCACAACAACGTCGAGTGCACTGGCCACACCGTCGCTGGTGCACTCGCCAGCTGCCTCGTCGTATAGACTTAACCTTAAGCGTTCACTTCACTTACCTCTATCACCATCGTTTGATACGCGCAACTCGCCACTACCGCTGTTGCATCATCATCAACATCATCATCATCATCTAGCTCATCATCAGCAGTTAGCCACATCGTTGGCATCGTCTTTAGCTCAGCCTGCCATAACACCTGTTTCGGCAACAGGCGTATCTTTACAACAACAACAACAACAACAACACCAACCAAAACGTCCTTCAACACTGCTGCTGCAATCGACAACAGTGGCCATGACTAGTCAGACTACTCTAACGGCTGTGCAAACGGGGCCAGGGCCACAGCCGCCGGCGCCCGACTACAAATACTTTTCACCGCAACACAGCAGTAACAGTTCGAATATATTCCTTAGTTATCCCTTTAATAAGGGCCGTGGTATGCGTCGCCAATCCACCCAATCGGTGGACTCACAGAAGGCCAGCATGCCCGGCTATCAACCCCTGCCCATGCGACCTCGCTACAAACATCAGGATGTGCTGTTCGAATTGAAATCGCCCACAAATCGTTTGACCATTCGTGAGTGTGACTTTGGTGGTGGCGGTGAACCATGTGATGACGATCAATCGATCAAAGACAGTCAAATATTTCGTGTTAGTAAACGAAATCTTTACATGAATCATCGGTCACCGTGGAAAGAGCGTGATCGTTATTCAAATCTTTATGAATATTCATTCAATGTTGATCTTAATTCAATTATAGAAGATGCAGCTGGCAGTGATTCGTCATAGTACGAAATCTATAAACATTTTGGGTTCAATTGGTTTTCTTCTACCACAATCTCCGTCATTGCCTTTGTTAAAATTTTTAAATATAAAAATTTATTCAATTTCCTAATATGAAAACAGAAAGATTCTTTCAACACTTTCTAACTTATAGTTTTCCAAAGGATTTGCCTTGGTCGGTATTGATTCGTCTGTGGCTTTTACCCTCACATAACTCCTTTGCAATAGGGAAGATTTATGGGTTTCCAAAGCCTATTTTAACAAAAAAGATTAAATCCAACTTATCAAAAAAACATTCAAACATAATGCCAAAATTATATATACACCCCTCGATATATGAGATAATTCGATTGGGGACCAGTTTAAAATCTTAAAATATCAAAACTAATACAGTTTGATTTAAATAAATATCAGACATAAACCCTTTCAAACTATTTTGTTCTTAAATTTTCAGATTTTGTATCTCGTATCTCATTGATGCTCCCAAACAATATTATTATTTATGTCCGATCTAAACCTAAATGTTCCTTTTGAGTTTACAAAACTCTTGCCCTTCAATATAGAATAAACCCACAAAGGCCAAAATATATGTATGTTTGTATATCCCACACAACAACAACAAAAAACGTATTGCTTGAATAGATTTAAAGATTATAGAATATATGAAAACCTACTACTAGACTTTTCTGTTAAGTGATGAAATCTATTTTTAATCGAATGTTTTCTAAAATCTTATAAGTTCAAATTAATTGAGACTCAGAGATAAATTGAATTATTTTCTTTTTTGATTTTATAAAAACAAATATGAAATTCGTTTAAACATTTAATTCATTACTTAACAGATAATATTCGGCTGGATCGAATTTTGAATTAATATATATAATAACATTATTTTTTGTTCTCA